>VXBR01002740.1:249645-351255 GCA_013400215.1 Cisticola juncidis
GGGGGCGGCCCGCGGAGCTGGGGGGTGGGAAAGGGAAATTTGTGCGTGTATATGGGGATGGAAAAGGGAAATGTGTGTGTGTGTATGGGGATGGAAAAGGGGAAATGTGTGCGTGTGTACATCTGTGAGTGTGTGTGTACGGGGATGGAAAAGGGGAAACGTGTGTGTGCACACCTGTGTGTGTGTACGGGGATAGAAAAGGGGAAATGTGCGTGTGTACAGGTGTGTGTTTATGTATAGGGATGAAAAAGGCAGAAATGTGTGCGTGTGTATACCTGTGTGTGTATGGAGATGGAAAAGGGGAAATGTGTGTGTGTACACCTGTGTGTGTGTGTAAGGATGGAAAAGGGGAAATGTGTGCGTATGCACACCTCTGTGTGTGTGTGCACAGGGATGGAAAAGGGGGAAATGTATAAATGTATACGTGTGTGTGAGGAGATGGACACAGGTAAATATGTGTTTACACATGTGTGTGTGTGTCTGTGTGGAGGTGGACAGGATAAGTATATGTACATGTACATACATACCCATGTGTGTCTGGAAATCACTCCCCTCTAAAAGTGCGTTAAGGAAAACTGCCAGCAATGGAAAGGGATGACACGGATCACCTGCCATGTGGCAAACAATGAGAGCTTTCTAGGTTTGCTGTTGATATTTATAGACTGAAATAGCTGTATCACTCCCTTACAAAAATTCTACCGTTAGTAACTTTTGAGGTGAAGTAGAACCAATTGCATTTGGCACTTCCTCCAAAGGGAAACAGGTAAAAAATTTAAATATCGGTATTAACATTGTATCCAGGTCAATGCCTTTGCACTTTCTGCAGGGGAAACCTGCAGACCAAAAAAAAAGAGAAAAAGGTTGTATTTTTGACTTCTTCACTGTTACATGGGGAGAAGATGGAGATGGGATAGAAGCTTGAAACCAGGGTGTATGTATTTCCATTTAGAGGCAGAAAGGCTTTACCATTCTCCTGTAATATTTACCACCCTCCTTTCAGTATAGCTGTTTAGAAAAGCCCAAGAACAAATACTAGAAAGCAGAAGAACTTTCAGTCTCTTTGTGGATGATTTTTTATCTGCCTTAGTTACTCTCATCACCTGTCTTTGACCCCAATATAATGCTGCTGTAACCTCTCTGGGGAAGGCTGATTAGACTTAAATGAAGTGGGTAAGATCCTGCGCTGTGTGGCTGAGAACCTAGAGCTTGCAACCTCCAGAAACCCAGAAAACTGATAAATTCAGACATGGTGATTTTTTTTTCTATAAGGAGACATGGACAGATTGTATCACCTGCTGATGTCCTTTACTTAAATTATTTGGTTTACTGTTATTTCCATGTGAAAGCATTTGCAAAATAGGGAAGCTTTCAAAACTTTTGACCCATGATTATTCTTCTAAAATGGAGTCTGGAAAGCATGACTTACTCTTGTTATCCTTTTGTTTATTGCTCACCCATCCTAAGACTTAGTCACCCAGTCAGAAGCAGAAATAATGTCATGTCACTGAGTTTGTGTTGGAACAGCCAGAAGACAGCAATAGTACTTAGAAATCACAGTCCTTCAACTCTCTTTTGGTTTAAATAGCCAACTGGGTGCTTGATGTTAGCTCATTTTCTTTAGCAGGAACAAGGAGGACTGCACTTAGGTTTCAGCTGATAAGAGTTACCTTCTGCCTGAGCTAAGGGCTTACATCCAGCCAATCTGACTGCTTCAATTCATGTGGAATTGTTTTAAAGTGACCTTCTAAGTAATGTGAGGAACTCGTTTGCCAGTAAGTCCCCAGGCTGATCATTTTACACACAGGAAACCCACCCATAGAATATAGATATGAGGGATGAACAGGAGCAGTATTCCATTGCATGCAGAAAATACAAATTCATTAAAACTCCTTAAAACTGCCTCTAAGAGTTGTTCTATTTCTTTTTTTACATCTGACTTCCCTCACATAGACCAGAAGTCTAACGAGTTTCTGAGATGACTTTCTTGATTTCATATGATAGGGCCCATCATCAACCAAAACAGTTCTAACAATTTACAGAACAATGAGTTGCATCTGTCCATTAATTAATCACTGCAACTAGACTGGTGTGTCATCTTGACTCCTTTTTGACAGCTTTGCAATAAATCTGCCCTTGATTTGTGCAAAATTGTGGCTTATGTTTCAAACTCAGTATAGCTGGGAGGTTAAGACAAATGGCACACTGTGTTAATGTGAGATGTGAAAAATTAATATTTAGTAATAAAGTATGAGACATTATTTTTATAAATTGATAACATTGTATTCCTCTATAGCTCTTGCACTTGAGTAATGTCAGGTATTATCCTTCACAGTAATTTCTATAGAAACAGACCAAAAAAAAAAGTCTGACAAGAATTGTTGGGTTTGCTGTTCTGAAAGCAATGTAATATATTCTTTGCATCAGTGTCTTTGCTCTGAACTAAGATGTGTTTGTGTGATACTCATCATCTTCCTGGGCACATCAGTGTTTCTGTAACTCAGTCAGAAGTTGTTTACATAATGGTGCCCAATGTTACTAAGCTTAGATGTGTGCTCAGAGCCCAGCAAAGGCTCCAGGAAACCAGTGGCAGTTTTCCAGTTCCTTTGACATGAGTAATATCAAGCCTTGGACACATGGGCTGTTTATTCACGTGGGTGCTTTGTCCTTTGCAACCCTGAACGCATGCTAAACTCTGAACAGATGCACAACTCCATTATCTTTGTACTTAAAGATATTCAGAACAATCTGAATTCCATTGCATCTGCTTCAAATTTAGCAACAACTCTTCAAGAACAATTACTCATATGTTTTTGCAATTGCTTTTGTAAACCAGAAATAAGTCTGAAATTCTCTATCATAACATCATGCATATCAGTAAAGCTCTCTGAAGCCTGAGAATTCTCAGAATAATTAAATGTCTACTCTTCTGGGACAGAGATTTCTAAGCTACAAGAAGTTTCTAAGTCTTGCAAGACCAAAACCAAACCAAACTTCTCATGCTTATCTTGTCTGGAAAGACAATCAGGTTTTGCTTGAGATAAACAAAGTTCTAAACTTAAAAACACATTTTATTTTTAGCAGGTAACTGCTCCATAGTCTATGCAGAAAACACAGTAGGGAAAAAGGACAGTCTTATAGACCTCTTTTCTTCCCCCTCTCTTCTTTCCCCCTTCCTCCTGCAATCAGCATGAACATCATTTTAAAATACTGTTTTACATTTTCATTTAAGGCCTATGTTGTCTGGCTTAGATTAATAGTGATTTTTTCAGATCTCCATGCAGTGTTAGCAATAAAGAAAATCAAATATGATTACACTCCTTTGCATTAAAGCTTCCCTCAGGGAATTCAGTGGTTTAAGCCAGTAATTCTGTGATTACAGCTTTTGTATTAAAATGCTTCTGATGAGACTTACGGGGTGAGGGTGACCTTACAAGTTCTTGATTTCACAGCATATCTTGTTGATATGCTAATATTTGTAAATTGCAGACTGTTTACACTGACATTTTTGTGTTTGAATACTATCCTGGAGTTAACAAAGAAGATATTAAAATAGCATCTTTTATGTTTATGATTATAACTACTTTAAAAGGAAAGATGATGGCTTCAAAAAGTCCCCTCCTTGGAAACCAGTATTCTATTCTATTCTATTCTATTCTATTCTATTCTATTCTATTCTATTCTATTCTATTCTATTCTATTCTATTCTATTCTATTCTATTCTATTCTATTCTATTCTATTCTATTCTATTCTATTCTATTCTATTCTATTCTATTCTATTCTATTCTATTCTATTCTATTCTATTCTATTCTATTCTATTCTATTCTATTCTATTTTGCACAGGACTGCAGTTAGATCACTTTGGCTGGTCACTATGTCAGCTGAAGCACTGGTAAATCTGCTCAAACTCTGTTTCCAGACCACATATTCTCTCCTCTGACCCCTTTCAGATCAGTAGGATGTGATAAAAGGCAGAACATGCTGAAATCAGAAGAAAAGTTTTGTCTTTCCATAGTTTGCTTTCAGAACATGGCCTCTGCTCATATTTATTATTTTTTAGAGAACTTATGCATTGGGAGTATTTGCTAAAGAACCAAGCATGAGGCAAGAACCTGAAGTACATGCTGACAGAGTTCTAGGCCCTCTTCAGGCAAAAGTGCTTGCTGTTCCCAAGAAAGGCCAGAGACTCCGAAAATTCACTGACTCCTATTTCACTCCAGATGAATTTGGAGAAAACTCTTTCTCCTAAGACTGTATCAAAATAATGTTTAAACCCTGGAGTTTTATTGAGATTTACTGTGAAAAGTGGTGAGTCTAATTGGCATCATCTGGCATATCCATGCAAGAGGCAGAGTATAAGTTCAAGCATAGATGAAAGTTTCCAATAAATGGTCCAAGCACAGACCAAAGTTTCCTTTACTTTGCCAAGGTTAAGACAATGCTGGAAGAGATTGGCTTCATTTGGCTTCATAACCTGCCCTCCCAGTGACTCCCTCCCCAGCAGTCCCACCTCTATTCCCCAAGACACCAGTTTAAAGCATAACAGAGTTCTGGACTAATCCCAGTATGGGTCACCAGGCATGGATTAGTGTGAGGATACAAGCATCTATTGCCAAGATAATGCAGTGTGGAATAAATTCATGGACAAGTCATGCACAATCAAATCTCCTGTTTAGAATGGGAGCGTTCCTCTTCCCATCATCAACTTTACAGGGAGGCTGACAGATTTCACTAAGGGTTATTTATAAAAGGCTGCCAGCCACATCCTTCATTTGCATTACATCTGTGTGAACACAGCACAACACCACAACGCCACAACAGTGATCATTTACTCAGACCTGCTGTACCTTCAGCCTTCTTTCAGGAAAAAAAGAAAGTGGTTAGTCCCAGCTAAGCTTAGGAAATCATAGAAAACTTCTACCACCTTTCAAAGGACATAAAGGGCAAGAGGAACAAGGATGCCTGAGTAAGTAATATATTAGAGCAAAACTGGAAAAAATTTGTTTGTACAGAACCTAAACAGGTAAACAGGGGGAAGCCAGTTCTGTACCACACTGTCCTAATAACAATAGGTTTAGGGCTGGGCTTCTAGTTAAGTTCTAGTCTTACCTATCCAATATACTTTATCTGTACAATACTAGGATGCCAGCCAAGTAATCAAATGAGATTAAATTACATACTTACACAGCAAACACCATCCCTGCATTGGCTCTCAAGGAGTCCCAAGCCCACTGGAGTCTATCACAAGCTGATTCTCTATAGAAAGGAAGTCAGCTTCCTGTGCCTATTCAAGGAGTGAAAAGAAAATGGTTACTGGAATCTAAGATCAAGAGTAATTACAGGTCCAGAATTGCTGGCCCCAGTTTGGACATATTACTATTGAGTTGGTTTTTTTTTTGGAACTGGCTTCAGCCACAGCCTGATCAGGTCCATTAAGCCCATCTTGTGATTTGACACTGTTACACTGAATCTCAGATTGATAAATCCTAAGCAATTTTCACTGCAGTATATATCAGAAATCACTTCAAAATAGAGAGCATTTTGTTCCTTTGCAGCTTTTACCTGTTTTCTGTGGAATTCAACGTGATATGCATTATTTATTTCCCTCAGCACAGAAATAGCATGGAAAACTTGTGAAAGATTTTCCTAACTACCTTCCTTGATATGACTGAAGTTTTGAAGTCCAGGGTGTGAGAAAGCAAACCCCAATGGTACAGCTGCAGTGTGAGAATCTTGGTGTCATCTCTCTGCAGGATTAGGTGTCGCTGTCCTCTTAAGATCCCTGGCAATAGTTTGGTCTGAAACAGCTGTGGTGGAGCAGAGTCAAGTGACATAAGACCAAAAAAAGTATAACAAAAAGTCAAGAGATTGGTCTTTACTGCATTCAGGAACATGAACAGGAAGGATGGACAAGGTATTTTTTGCCTGTATAGGTTTTGTCACAGCCTTTGGTTTTGTGTTTGGGATGTTGGAAAGGAATTTTTCTATGCCTTCCGAGGTTGTTCAAACAGGTACAGGACAAAAGACTTGGGAGACCACAGGCCTTTGTTCTGATCAGCTTACTGCAACATCATGTATTTGAGCACATCCAGCACAAAACTGTGACTTGAGATCCCCATGTTCCAGTCCATGGTCTGTGACCACTGCACACTTCTTTGTCTTTCCATCAGGTGTTTTCAGGTACAAAGTATATTTTTCAAAGTAGACTTCTTGCAACTTAAGGAAGGGGCAAATGAAAACATCTGGAGTTCTTTTCCTTTCTTTAGAGAGACAAACTGGTTCCAGCACCTGACATACCTCCTGCCCCTCCCCACAGCTAGGTGTTCCAAAGGAGGTCATACCTGACCTGTGCTTCCTGGGGCAGCCTGCTCTGCTGCTGTGCTGCTCAGCAGTGCTGCCATTACCCTGCCCTGTAATAGCTCAGCCATTCCTTTTCACAGCCTGTACCAGCCCTGGGTGGTTTATGTTCCCCTCAATCTCAACTGTTTAATAAGCTTTATTGCTTAACGATTTTTTTCTTCCTCTCTTCATGTAATGTAGCTGTATCTGGAGCACTGGGGATTCTCCATTAATAACTTGTCCTATTGTGTTTTGTCACGTCCTTTCTTGTGACTAGTAATTTATCAGCGGCATTGATTGATGTAAAATTATAGACTTCCCAATCTTTCCTAGCCTGCAGTGTGTGTTTCAAGAACTCATAAAGTAGCTCAAGTGATGAAGAGCCCTACTTTGAAGAATAGTTAAGAGGCTGCTCTTTTAGAGCTATTACACTTGGGTTATTAAGGCAAAACACTTAAATGGGGGTGCCAGGGTGACTTACAGCTCTCTTGTTTCTATTCTTCTCAGGAGTATAGCTACACCTTCTCATTTTGGTTTTGTGTTGGCTTTTCTTCATTTAGATATAAAAGTCCAAAGCTGCTCAAGACTTGTATTCTATCTGAGATAAGAAAATATAAGCTTGCTATTTGAAAACTGAAGTTGTCTGCTGAATTCACAAGATAAAACCATGCAAGTTGAGGAACCATGATGGTTTTGAACACAGGTAACTGAGAAATGAAAGAAAGAAAAACCAATTTTTCACTAAAGTGGCACCTGGATTAACTGTTATCAACAATAATTAGATGTATAAAATAAAGGAAAACGTTAGTTGCTTGCTAATCCATTCCATTTGCTAAAATGTGTCAGAGTAAATCCCAGACAGATGCATTCATGAATTGTTCAAGTTTGCAGCAAAGGAGGGGACATTCACATTCAAATTTACAGAGCAAATGAACAAAATTTAAAGACTGTCTTGTGCCTGCTGAAAAAATAAATGACAATCCAAGGTTTTATAATGTTCTTGAAATTATTAATTTTATTATTTTTCACTACCTTAATTGCTTAGAGGGTAGAAAATAAATACTTGCTGATAATTTTCAGGACAAAAAAGCTGAAGAACAATACTGAAGTCCTAAGAAGGATATCTACATTTTCCTCTCTTTTGTTTGCTTTGCTCTTCTTCAGATTTAATCACATCTCTCTCTGTCCTTGTCTCATAAAAGATTGGCTGCATGTACATTCAGTATGTGCATACTGTAATCTGTGCCACAGGATGTGGAAGAGACAAAGGAGGAGACATAGCCTTAAGTGTGCTATGCAAGTGAGGCTCAGTGGTGCTTGAGAAATGCATGGGTTTGGAAAGTTAAAGGGATGTAAATGCACCTTATGAAAAATAGCAGGAATTATGTATCTGACACCTAGTAATATACCTTTGGTCATGCATAAGCAGGGAAAGCATTTGGCTGCTCATTGCTATTACATTTATTGGAATCATATCTAATTAACACAAGAGCCCAGCTATCTGTCAGAACCTTGTTACAGAGCTGGTGTCATTGCCAACCTCTCTGAAATGTATTTCCATGAAACCACTAAGCTCCTTTTATCCCCCAATCATGCATTAGTTTGATGAAAAAGATGAGACTCACAAAGCTTTCATGAAGGTATGTTTGTCTTCTCACCTCTAGGATTTCCCTCAGGTGAAACCACTGCAGAGGTGTCCTGAACACCCATGTCCCTGGGACTGTGACCAGATGCATTTTTGTCCCCCAGCACTGGCTACACTGGCATTGCTGGTTTGGTTTGACACAGGAGGGCACTTCTCAAGCAAATCTCACAGTTGGGTCAGTCCAGCTCTGGATCCCTTTGGGGGCACCAGACCCAGAGGGTGCCCTGCAGGAGTGCACCCTGTGCAGCCTGGTGGTGCTGGGCATTCAGCCCAGGGCACCACAAGAGAGCTCATCCAAGTGAACCCCCAAAAAAACACACACTCAATGTGGATATTACAGCCTCAGCACCAACTCTTTCCCACCCCAGATCTGGTCCAGCAGCACTGAACTGATTGCTAATACAAATGGAAAAGGCATCTCCAGGCCTCTAATGTTAGAACCTCTCTTTCATGACTTTTTTTTGCCTCCCTCCTCCCTTTCCAACCCCTTCCCCAAAGTTTCTGTCATTATCATGAATATGAAGCAACATATCATTAAACCAATTGCAGAGTTTATCTGTTCTTTCTTTCTTTGCTCCTTCTCTAAAAAAAAAAAATCTGAAAATGCATCTTATAGAAAAAAAGAGTGGTGAATAAAACTCTCTTGTTATGTACAGTCACAACAGCATTTAATTCTGTGTCACACTCCAGCTTCTCTCAATTTACATTCAAACCATGACTCAAACAGAAAAATGTGTAAAAGCACCAGGAGGGACAGCCTATTTAAACTCCTCAGTACCATGCAGGGGTGCAGGGGATGAGCAGATCACAGCCAAATACATCAGCTGTCCCTGGGAGCCAGTCAGCTGTGAGAAAGGAGTTTGGCTCCTGGGGGGAGCCCTGCAGGATAACATACATGAGCAACAGCAATTTTTCTCTTGTTGAAGTAGAATAGGACACCCAGTTTGGTATAGTCATGCTTGGTTAGGAAGGGGTAGGAGCTCTTTCTACACACACTAGTCAGAACAGGAGGGGAAATTTTGCTCTGCTCAAGTTCTCTGGGGTTTTCTAGGATTTCAGGTATATGCAGCTCTGTAAATGCCAAAGATTTGTTGGAGTTGTAAGTCCTTATAGTGTGAAGAAATACCATATTATGCTGCATGTCTATTTTATTCAGATGTTATGGCACTATTTTACTCTGAAAAATCTGTGTGATGGCATAGTTAAAATCAGCAAAGAAACGTCTGTCAAAGGTTAAATTTACAGTAAAATTATGTTTTTAAAATATCCTAATGTTAGCATTTTTATGCCTTTAAATATAATTTTATAATTAAAAAGTAATTAAACTTTTAATAAGTGTAGATCTGTTAAAGGGTCATTTTATATATCTGATAGTTTTTTGACTTTTCAGTACACAGTCACTCAGGAAAGAAGAGAAAAAAGGCAACCAACACTGAATGGGGATCTAATTTCTCCTGTCCTGATACAGAAATGAGACTTATGACAACTTGGTTTAGATTTTCAGACTTTTCAGGTCTACTGTAACCTTCAGTGCTCTTCATTCTTCAAGCCTGTTTATTTTGTTTTGAATTCTGTTTTATCTTCCTGGACACTTTCATGAAAGAGAACAGAGAGAGGAAGTAATACAGTAACAAATATACAAAATTTTCTACAACGGGTGACACAATATAATATGTGATTTTTATATGAGTTTTATGATTTTACCTCCCTTTGAGGACATTTAAAAATAGCTTTAGAGTACATTTGTGGGAACTGTGACATTTATAGATAATTATCATTCCCTTTAGAACCTTAAAAATGGATCTAGCTTTCAGGAGGATTTTTTTTTACATGCATATGAAGGTGTTTGTCTCTTCTGCTTCTGAACAAATTTGCATGAGTTGGGAGTTACCAACACTGATGCTCAGCAGGGACTGCCACATCCATTCTTCTGCCTGTGTGTGTATTTTCTATAAGGAAAGACCCATTGCATCTTCAAGGTAGAAAAGGATGTAGTGATGAAAAGTAGTGATGCAAACGGTGAACTGGAAATTAAAGAAGCTGAAGAAAACCTGGCTTCTGTTTCCATTACTCTGAAGCCAAAATCTAATTAGTATCACTGAAGGCAGCTTGTGAAAACTGTTTCATTTGGTTGTTTAATACTCCCAAAAGTAGCAGTCCATTCATGTCTCCTGAAAAACATGAGGTTTCAAACTGCAGGTCAAAGTGTGATGTTTACCCTGCACAGGGCTTTGCCCCTCAGCCTGGAGAAGAGGAACTGCAGCAAGACTGTGAGAAGAAACAGAAGCTCCTGCAGGTAGGAAAAGTGCAAATATTTGGGATATTTTTTCTGCAGGACGACAATGTTTTATCTTGTTTATCTGTTTTGTTTCAACTCAGTTTGTAGCCTTTGTCTTGCTGGGCTGGGAGGTGGTGATTTGGGATTTGGAGCACATTTGTGTGCCTGAATGAAGCCAGAGCCTGCTTGCTTGGAGGGAAATGTGTTACTGTTTCTTGCTGTGACACTGCTGCTGTTGATTGAAAGGAGCCTGCTGTGCCTTATTGCTAAAA
Organism: Cisticola juncidis; assembly: GCA_013400215.1. Taxonomy (NCBI): domain Eukaryota; kingdom Metazoa; phylum Chordata; class Aves; order Passeriformes; family Cisticolidae; genus Cisticola; species Cisticola juncidis. The sequence continues at coordinate 260,179 of VXBR01002740.1, forward strand.
TTACAGGAATCTTCAATAGAGCGACCGACAGCCCTTGGAGGGGGATAAAAACACAGAAGGGAAAATGTTGATATAAAATTATGTTGGTGGTGAAGTTTGTTGATATTAACTGCTCCTGCAATGAGCCCAAAAGTGACCTTTTCTCACACGGGGCACTGGAGCTTGTTCCAGCAGAAGGTATTTGAGAGTGTGCTCACTAATGAGGATTTTCCAGAAATGCAGGCAGTTTCCATGTGAGTCATCTCACAAGAATGGGGTAGCAGCAAGAGTTCAAAGGGCCAGACACCCCAGCCCGTGCTGATCTACTATGGCCCATGGGCATGGCAGCAATTTGGGAGCAAATATGTACTCTTGCTGGTTTCAAAGCAATTTGGTTTCAGTTGATCACTGAAAATTAATAGACCATTTTCTTAAGAAGAGTACTACAGGACTGTTAAGTAGGTAGTATGTCCAGAGAAGTTAGAATACACCTCCTATATTGCACTGACCAAAGGAAAAATGAGTCTCCAGCAATATCCATCCTAGTGTGTAGACTCTAGGTGTGTGTAGTTACTGAGGCACTCAGTAACCCAGTTATTAAAGGTGCTTTAAAAGCTGCCTTTGAAATTGAATATTATACAGGGGGGAAAAAAGAGGCAAAATTGTAAAAATCAGAGCAAAATATGCTGAATCAATGAATTTATTTTTGGTTTTGATTTACATGCTACCTGTACCTAAAGAGGGGTGGTATGTTCAGTTAGTGAATATATACATTCCAAGCCAGTGGCACTGTGTATGCTTGAAATACATCTGAATGTGTGTTTTCTTCCTATATTTTGTGAAAACATTTACTTTCTTGCCAAAAAGACCAGAAATTCTCTTTAGGCAGTGTTGAACACACAGCTCATGCTTGCTTGAGCACACAACTTGTGTTTGCTCCCTTGCATTATTCAAGTGCAGAGCTTGATGGTCATTTCATCCACAGTTCATTCTGTGCTCTCCCACTTCCCCATGCCCTCAGGATTTTCAGCCTCACTCTCAGCAAGACATCAGCTCACAGCAGTTCATTTTCAGCCCTCAGTGCCATCAAGATTGAAGCCACCACAGAGAAGAAAACAACTCTCAAGCATGTGGCACACACAGTCCAGTGGCTGGCACTGGACTCGTCTGTCCAGTGCCAATTGAGCCTCCATTAGAGAATTATGGACATTAAAGTGACAGGAAATGAGCTGAGGCCTTCTGAAGCTGAATTCATGAGCTGGAGCAGGACAGCCAAGTTCTTGGTGCTGTGAAATCTCTCTGTTCTCTGGACCAGATACTGAAGTGATAGCACAAATTCCTTTGCTTTTTGGGTTTAAACCCAAACAGAAGAAACTGTTTAGAAAGACCAACACAGTCAATGTGTTGCTCATAATAAATGTTGCCAGATGAATTAAACTCCAAAAGCAGCATTTCCTCTTCTAGGGAGAACTGTTGAAGGAAGAGCTGGCCAGTCTGAAAATCCCATGTAAAAAGAACCCCCAAACCAGTTACAGGCTTTTCCAGATATAGGTATGTGCTCATAAACACATAAGCACTTCTCCTAAGAAGGGAGAGAAATTTGAGTACCTTCTCAGCATGCTATCTCAAGAAGGAATGATTCATTGATGCCAGTAGACACAACAGTGAGAGATCCACCATATTAACACAGACATTTTTAATTTATTGATTTCATGAAACAAATGCTAAGCAGGCTTGCAATTTCCAGACAAGCAAATACAGTGTTATTAATGGACTGTAAGGAAACAACCAGCTGAGAAAAATGGCAGCAGGTTAAACAGAGAAGTGTGCAGAGGTTAGAGCAAAGTTCTGTGACCCAGAGATCATCTTTTCACCACGTGTTTACACAGCTTCTAGCTCAGTGGGTGTCTTGATCTATGGCTTTGTGCCCTAAGCTGTAATCCATACAGCAGTGCTAACAACATATGTCATCTGGAAATTAGTCTGCAGCCCTCAGCGGTGTAGTAGATAATGACATGTAGTGTCTTCTTATTCTGGGCTTCAGATATCCTCTAGTTACACTAACAGTAGATTTCATTCCCTCACTGGAGGCTGTGAGCCAAAAGATAAAAGAAATGAAAACGGAAAAGCATGCATAAACAAAAAAAAGCAAGAAATAATTACAGTCCCTATGGCACCTATGCTTCAGAAGGACCAGTGGCCACACGATTTATTAAAGAAAATTCTGCATTATGCATTAAAAGCTCCAGCATAGAATCCACCCAAACATACCTCTCTTGAGTAAGTATTTGTACACAAGTATTTTTCCACAACTTTTTCTGGGTGTTTTTTATGCTCTTGACACACACATGCACACAGTTTCAAGTCAAAGGGTGCCCTCACTGAATTCACCAGCAGGCTGTGAACCTTGAGTTTTACCCCAAGAAGAACACCATCATCTTTGTTCTCTCTTTGAAAAAAAAAGTCAGAATCTGATGCTGGTCTCTAAGCTGAAAGTCTTTCAGGGATTGCACTGGAAATTCAAGTAATTTATACACCAATTCTGTAGCAAGAATCTCTCAACATCAGCAGTTTAACCCAAAATTATTTTGTATTTCTTCTAAGAATATAGTTGTCACATCTACTGTTTAATGTTAGCTTCAGCACCAGAGTAATTAAAGGGGTAAGAAACAGAACCTACCAAAAAATTAAAATAAATAAAAATCTTGATAAATAGAAGTTCAGTAAATAAAGATAGAGATGATTGAGATGATAGAGATAGATAGAGATAGAGACAGAGATGATAGAGATAGATAGAGATAGAGATGATAGAGATAGATAGAGATAGAGATAGAGATAGAGATAGAGATAGAGATAGAGATGTGTTAAACAAAAAAAAATAAAGCTGTAGAATATAATACAATTTCAGAGAGGCTCTGGCCTAATAGCAGCTCTGTTCCAGGGCTGAAGCCAAGTCCTAAGTGAGGGTCAGACTCTGATAGTTTTAATCAAGTTACAGTATCAGTTGTCCTGTTCCTGACATCAGCTGCCAAAGTGGATGCCAGCATCTGGCTCCATCCAAGAATAAAACAGAACTTGATTTGTCTCATAGCTCTGCCTTGAGTGAGTGAAAAGAAAGAGTAATCATACATGCATGACTTCTCTCCTGACTTGCATGATCCTCCTCCAGAGCCACATACTGTGCATGTTCTGACTCATGACAGCAATTGCCACTCTCCAGGTCTCACACATGGCAGAAACAAGTAAGTGCTGAATATGCAAATATTTTTTCAATGTTGGGTTTTTTCTGCTCTGCCATGGCCAGAGGATATAGGGCTGTCCTTGGACAGTGCTCCCTGTGTTCAGAAAATCCCTATATTGGTCCATAGCCCAGCTGGTAAAAACAAAGAATGTAAAAACACAATTCAACATGCACTGAAGTTCAGATTCCAGACCCAGTACTGGTTTGTTTTCTCTTCAAGCTTTGAATTCTTCTCATAGAGGGCCTGTGTGTGTGTGTGTGTGTGTGTGTCTGTGGTTTGGCTTCAATATTTCCTGGAGGAATGTGTCCGCACAGCTAAACAGAATACCTCCCTGGGGGCAGCTTGGGCTTCACAGCCCCTGCAGCACAGAGAGAAAATTTGATTTCACAAAGACAGCAATGGAGTACATCCTGCCTGGGTAGGAGAAAAGCTTCATGCTTGACATCATTAATGGTCAAATGATAACGTCAAAAAAATAGTATTTCCCTTCAGTGCATTTAGATCAGGTGCCTTGAAACCTTGTTTATGTTTTTGGGAAAATAAGAGGAGATAGATGCATAAAACTAATCAATATTTTCCAGCTATAAAAGGACTATGGTCAGCCACCTTTTCCAAAATGCTCTTACATGCCTTGTAAGTTGCTTTTTTCCCCTGAAGCTTAGTCTGCTAAGAAAGAGATGTATTAAATACAGATGAACAGAAAATCTGCTCAGAGCTTTTCCTCGTGCTTGCAAATGTTAATTTGTCTATAGGGCTACTCAGGCCTGACACCAGGTGTCCCTCAATGAAGGCTCAGCTTCCTCAAAGAACAATAAATACATTTAGACTTTTCCTAGCAAGTTCAAAACTTGATAGAAAGGTTTAGAAAATGCAATTCACTAAAGATCTTTTTTGTTCCTACTCCTATCAAAGCATAAAGCTAAACAGAGCTGGTTTATTGGCATCAAGAATGGACAGAGTGTGTTTGGAAATGTAACACTTCTTTGAAAAGTGTGTGTAAAGCAGAATCAAAGTCTGCTTTGATCACTTTGATACTTTTCTGAATGTGCTTGGTTGCTTTGACTCCATTTGCTTCATTTCTCTTTGGTGTCAGAGAGACAATGGTGTGGACAACACTATCATTCTCTGCCCAGCACATTATTACTGAAGCTCATGTACCTAAATTATGCAACAGGAAGAATTGGAACCGTATCTTTTTTATGTGAACAAAGTTGATGCCAATCTTTTTTGTTAGCATACATTTAATGAATAAAACGAGTTGATGTTCTGTGTGTAGCAGCTGCTTTGCTGCCTGTACATGTGCTTTTCATGTTCCCCAGGAGCAAAACCAGCCTTTCTGAGAGTGCTGTGTAGCTGCACAGAGCTGCTGGCACAGCAGTTTAAACGCTCCATTCAGACCAGGTGGCACAACTGTCCTTCCCTGGCCAGTGCATTGTCACGTCCTTTCCTGGGCTGGACTCCAAGGCCTCCAGCCTCTCTTTCAGAGAGCTCTGAGCTCTGTCCTAGAAAGCCATGGACCATTGTCCTGTGCCTCTGCAGCTTCAATTCTCACCTCAGAGTAATAGCTACTGGTTCAGCCAACAAGGCAGAGCCCAATATGAAAAGCTGGGTACAGAAGCAGAGCTCCTATTTGCCTGGGCTCTACAGTCTCAGTGTGCCTGATCTTGAGAGATTGGGATGTATGTGCATAGTGATCTACAGGAACACCTCCCTTTCTATGCCCTGCTACAAAATTTCCAAGCAGCAGCCATGGAAAAATGGAATGTGACCAAGGCAGGCTGCGATGAGTCCGGAGTGCCCTGAGCAGCACAGGTGAGAGCTGGCTTGGGCAGGAGAGCAGGGCAAGGGCCCAGCTGCTGGAAAAGTAACTGGGCTGCCAGGAAAGAGAGGTAGAAGGGAAATATGGACATGTTGTCCTCCCAAATTTCCCATACACTGAATATTCTCACTATTTCTTTCTGCACCCCATGAATCTGAATTCACCCCCCACAGCTATGGATGACCAAAAGTGGCCAATATGCCATATGAGCCAATCCTTGCATTTATACCAGAACCAAGATCTGTTGTCCCTGCTGGCTGTAACTCCTCTGACACCTCTGAAGATTAAATTCACCTATTTCATGGCAATTCTAACTAGTATGATTAATGAGCAAGTATATAGTAATTAACTTAGCACCTTTTTTTTTTTTTTTTTGCATCTTCCAACATCAACATATAATGAGTCCTTGCACTACAGCAGAAATTTTATGTGAAATCTCATAGAGAAGCACATAGTGTTATTGGATTTGATTACTTCCATTAATCCAGTCTCTAGCTGTCTGCTTTTTATTTCTGATCATTTATGTTTATACACACTCCTAAATGTTTATGTTAGTTCAGTGGAAGGGTATATGGTAATAGTTGCCATGAAGATAGATCACCATTAATACAGTGAAGTTAAAACTTCAGCTCCATGTCTTTGTGTTACCAGGAAGTCATTATTTCACACAAGCTGCTTGGTTACAAGGTGAGGAGTACATTAAGTCTGGATAATTTAAGACAAACAGGCAGGGTTTTCCTTTAGTATTTACTCAAGATTACTGGGGAATTGGGAAGTATTTTTTTCCTCTTGTGCACTCACACTTTTTCACCCTTTCTGGGCTATTTATTTGAGAAACAATGTTTTAACCAAGAACATTTAAATTGTCCCTGCAGACTTTAGCAACTTCACTCTTGTGTATTCTATATAAATGTATATCAGAAGGACACTTTACATTTCAAAAGCAACAGCTCTCAGCCTCTTATCTCAGCTGCTTATTGCAAGAGAGCTTCTCATTTGCAAGGGCAGCCTCAGCTCTCAGCAAGAGAGATGGCTGTGGTGATATAACTAACTCTCATTGCTGATAAGATTGCTTTTTGCCCAAATGCAGTTTGCCTATTTTTCAGCTTGGGAAACTTCTTAAGATTCTTCAGTGACTTTGCCAGCTAGACAACGACAGCATCAGAGTGTGAATCACACCATTTCAATGGGCTGATTGTGAAATAAATATGAACAGGGACAGCAGGGGGTAGCTTGTCTTTAGTAGTCACAGTTTCCTTTTCACTATATGCCCTTAAAATGCCCAGGCAGACCATTAGCAGAGGGGAAGATTGATAGAATTCCATTTACATCTTAAATCAAGCCAAGTTTTCTCTTCCCCAGCCACAACCCTTCCAAAACATCAAACAAACAAACAAAACAAAACAAGAAAAGCTGCAGCCAAATAGAAAGGAGGAAAATAAATGTTAATTTGATTAGTCTTCCCCTGGAAATTAGCTTAATGGTCTGAAATTAAAAGTATAGATGTTTAAGACCTTGGCTGGTTCTACACATGAAAGATATAACACTCCAACTAGAATGATTCTTCACTCAAAATATTTATCTTTGAGCCATCCCTCAGTGCTTTCTTCACTACATTACCCAGCTGTAATGTTGTCGCACTTTTGTGTCGCTATTTCTTGTTTCTTTTGGGAATAACTATAAACCAAAACTTTATAAAACTGTGAGAGTAAATAGATACTCTTCTGCTGAGGAAGGCCCCCAACCAGGCTTGGCTTTCACACCGGTGATGAACATGAACACACATCCCTGGCCTGGCACCTGCTGCCCTGGGCTCCCCATGCACTGCTTATCCCAGTGCTGGGTTAACCCAGCTCTGGGTGCTCCCTGGGAAGCTGCCTGAGAACCAGGCAGGAGGGGGCTGCTGAGCACCTCATCCTTGCAAATGTTCTCAAAACTACCTGTGAGAATGACAGGGCAACCTCCTGATATAGGCAAGGCCCACCCCAAGCTACAGACTTACTCTCCAGCAAACCATCAACTACACCACGTATGTGTGCAGCTACACTCCACGGATCTTCGACTCATCCTTTCCTTAGTCATCCAAATTAAACAAAACCAAATTCAAACAGCACCTGTAGGGACACTTTGTCATCTGGGAACACGTAATATGGGATTCAGAAGCAGAAGGAGATCCTTTTTCTGGTTTATTTTTATCAAAAGAATTAAAAGCAGAAAAGTTGTTCGGGTTTAGGTGGCAATTATTTCTGAAACACAGTCTGTTGTTTGCACCAGTTTCTGACATTGTCTGGTATTTATTTTTTCTTTCTTTCAAGGCAAGCTGAGAGAACGAAAATACAATTATTAAGTTTATGGATTTTTTTAAATAAAATGAACCTCCACTCATTTTCATCACTTCTGGATATTACCAAGTAGAGTAGATCCTCAGCTATCTCCCTGTATTTTATACATTTCTATTCCTTAGAAGAGCATTTTAACTGCACAAGGCATTTGTCAAATCGTTTGGTTTCAAGGCACTGACAAAGCTCTGAATCTGTGTTGTGTCACCAACTCAAAGGACTCCAAACGCAATATTCTGTGAGAAACATGAAATAATGTGACTGATTTACTCTTACTTTGGCTTCAGGGCTTTTGTGCTACTAAGGCCAGTGAGCTGAACACAAGTTTTAATCTAAAGTGAGAATGTGGATCCACAGGAGCCCGTGACTTGTGTTACTGATTTCTGAGATGGCAGCATTTCTTCCACTGTGCTTAGTTATGAAACTTGAAAAGCCATGTACAGGAAGAAAGCACAACTAGGAAGACATGATTTATAGTGTGCACTTGTACCTTACCTTCTCAGACAGCTGAGATGAGAATTTATGTTACCTTGCTGTTGCTGGAAGTACTGCAGTTTGTATCTAGAAATACACACAACAACATAAGCTATGACATTTGCAGTTTTCTAGGCAAGGATAAGTACAAGACTGTGCCTGCTAGCTTGCTAAGCAGCTACTAAAAAGCTCTTGTGTAGGCAGTAGTTCAGCAGTCTCTTTGATTCTTGTTTGCCTTGGATTGTTATAAAGAGCTGCACTTTCAGTCTCATCAGTTTTTTCTTTCAGTGACATAATTCTTCTGAAAGGTGCTGGAAGACCAGTCCTAAAAAACAGAGTCCCTCATCTCTTTGCATATTAACCACAGTGTAGACAAGAGCTCCTTGGAGGGACAGCAGAGAGCTTAGACCTTGCATTTTTCAGCATTTGAATTGCCCAGAGGGCTTGTATCAGGGACAAATTTGCTAGATGAATACACTTGTTTATATCACCTCTGGTACACTCCTTGGTGGCTGACATAACTTTTCATCACAAGGGCAATCAGGGAGGGTGGGAAGCTGACCAGCAATGATAAGTCCTGGAGCTGTCTGCCACATTTGCATGAGACAGAGNGGAGAGTGTGAATAAATTGAAATGCTGCTCTCCAAACCTGAACGAGGCTCCCTCCTTGAAACCCCACTATTGTAACCCTGACTGCAGTGTTAATAAAGAGTGGTATTACCTTGGCATAACTCACACACAGGAGTGGTCTCAAAGCCCAGGCAGGGCCCAGACAAGGCTCTTGTGTGTTACTGGGACAAGGCAGCTCTGCCTGTGCCCATGGCCAGCGAGGGAGCCAGGCTGAAAGCACCACTGTTATTTCACTGGAGAGGTCTGAAGTTACTCCAAGCTAAAATTGCCTTTTTCTTAGCAAGGCGGTGAAGGCTTAAGCCTCTAAATCCTGCATTACTTGAATCAATACGCCTTGCAGTCACTGAAAAGAGTGTCCCTGACAAGGCTAAACCACATAATCTCCCGTCTCCCTGGTGCTGATGGCTGAGTTCCCACAGTGTCTGTGGGAAATACCATTATCCCCTTCATGGAGACAGCAGCCAAGGCCAGGCCTGCACTGACAGATCCTCGTGTGGACATCTCTGAGCTGTCCCTGGCTCTGCCATCAGCCAGAGCCCTCTGGGTGCAGGATCTGCTGCCCCAGCCCCTGCTCTGCTCCACAGGCAGGTTGGACACTGCCTGCAGAGAGGGCTGGCCAGCACAGACATTGCAAAGGGTTTGATCACTGGTCTGAGGCAACACATGGAAATGATTCCTGTTCCCCAGCGCTGCTGGGCTGTCCTGTCTCTGTCCTGGACCACAGGACTCCCCATTTCCATATGTTTTTCTTCAGGGAAAGTGCCCTGTGCCAGGTTCGTGCTAGCAAGACCAACAGATTTCAGAATAACTAATTTCTTTTTCTTACCCAGATGGCTTTACCTGCTTCTATAACTATATTAGAATTATGTTTTATGTAACAACAGGCTATTGAGCAGTAGCATTAGTTTCCTCAATATGTATGTAAATTTTTTAAAATAACAATATAGGGAAGAAAAAAGAAGCCTGTACCACTGAGTAAGCAAAAAGGACTTTTGCTTAATTATTGTGGGGAAATGGCATTGCAGCAGCAGCCCAGAGACAGCTCTAAGATCCTGCCTGCCTTGCCCACTGCTCATAGCTTGGCCAAACCACGCAGAATACCAGCAGAATCTTACTGCTGTCATGGAAGAGCAAGTAAAACACATGGGATTAACTCCAGCTTGAAATGCAGGCACACAGTGCTGCCATGCCAGGCTTCCCTCTGTGTCAGGAACCATCAGCATTGTGTGCACCAGCACCCCCAGACCCAGGGCAAGGTGTGAGGCTGCACAGCCTCTGCACCGAATTTCAGCTGGTGTTTACAGAAAGACTCAGCAAAGTGTACTGTTGCACACCAAGGAAAAATATGACAAGCAGGTAAGACCTTAACCAAGAGGCCAGAGTTTCCAGAAAGTCTTGTCCTGAGCTGGAAGCTTGCAGAGCAGTTTAGCCCCACTCTGAAGCAAGAAGTGGCAGCTTCACCACAACAGCTGAGTCACTTTGGGCTTTGAGGTGCTGCTAATACACAAAGCTTTCTCTGTTTAACTGGTTGTATGTTTTACCTTTCCTATTTTTCAATATAATTAGAAATTTATTTCATGAGGTGTCTCACAACAGCCCCCAACTATTTTAAAATAAACATTTTCATTAAACAAGTGGATTTTGGTATTAAGAAATCAGCAGCTTGCAAGGGCTTTTATCAAAGGTTGGAGACCACCCTGATAGACTGTTCAAACGTGGGAGGAATTTCTGCTGTCCTTAGATTTTTAGAAAAATACTTTTGTTTGAGTTTTCAGTAAATTAGAAGTAAAAAGACAACATAGTTATTTTTTAAAATAAGAATATACACAGCTATGTCATTGTAGGCTTCTAAGTCTCTTCTCAGCCCATATGCATGCTTTTGCTATGGAATATTCATCATATAAGAGTAAATAAATGCACTGTGAAGAGAACTCAGAGATGTAGTGACATCATCAGCCTCAAGATTTAATGCAAAATTGTGAGAGTGGTCCCAAGCCCTTGAAGCCCCGTGCTCTCTGAATGGAAGAGATGATAAAGATGTGTCTGTGCTGGAGGTATCCACAGGGTGATGGTCATAACAAATATGGTGACATTGACTGACTCCTGCTGTGCTCCCTCCTAATGCCAGCCTGAGTGTTGTCCCACAGACTGGAAGGGCTGTAAATAGCTGCTTCCCCATAGAGGCAACCCTTAGGCAAGTTTTGACTATAACATATTTTGATCCTTCTCCTCTTCCCCTCCTGTAGCTCTAAATTCTATTTTGATGTCCATTTGAATATTGCCTCTAAGAAGCTAATAGCCTTTGTGAAGAACAGCTTGTGTTTCCCTGTTAAAGACCTTCCCTGCCCAAGGCAAGGAATGAACAAGAATTAATAAGTGGCTTTGCATAAATGACCAGATAGAAACAGTCACTGAAAAGACTCTGGAGCTTCAAGGGCTTTGTTGCTGTGTATCTGGTTCACAGATGTGGCAGCTACCTTAGGCTGAAAGGACTCCCAGTGCCTGGTGTCACTTGCAAGTTCTCCTGAAGTCACCACTGAGCTTCTTAGAGAAAAAAGAAATTACTTACTCACACCTAGAATATAAATTGAATGTGCTCAGAGATCAAGGATATTTGCTGATGAGCTACAAATAGAAATAACTGAGAAGAAAGTCTTTGTCTTGGTTGAACTGAATTGCAGATTCTGCGTGCTGAGATAGGCAGTAGCGCTGATGAGACACTGGATATTGGAAATATTCATTTGGGTCAGAGTCAACTATGCAAGTAAATCTGGCCCATTGAAAAGATGTGGATGAGGAAATGAAACACTAGTTCTTTGGATTTTTCAGGGAAAAAAAACCCTACTGTTTCTGAGGGCAGCTGAGTGTTTTGGTGAAGGCTGGATCCAGTCTTTGCTTTCCTGAGTCATCCTTGGCAGCAGCTGAGCTGCTGACTTCTGGTACTGGGAGACCATTTATGCTGCTCAGAAAACTGCTGTCCTGGCAGAGCAACTACATTCTAGCAGCTTGCCAAATGTGAATGTGATAGAAGGATAATATTTCACTCCTACCTTGAGCTATTTTTTTTGCAGCAATGGGATGGTGATTAAGAGTCTGTTCTTTACCAGCAACCCTCACAGTCAATTGGATCTTTTCCTTGGATGTGCACAGAGGAACCATGTTTAGATCTATGATCTGGCTGCTTGGGGCCCTCTCAAAAGGCTTCCTGTCTCCCTCTGACCTCTTAACTGACTTGTCCATGCAACTCTTCCTCAAAATAGGATCCAGCTGTCCAAAGCCAATCCTAAAATTCACACAGCCAGGTCTCTCTACTTTTTTTTTCCTCTCCAAGGATCTACCACTTTAACATTCAGGAGCACATGATGGTACTAAACCAACTGTTCTTTAAGAAGGCAAAGAGTGCATGACAAGGCAGTATCACACAGCCCTGTTCTCCTGTTTCCCCCCAGGAGTTTGGGTGGGTTTGGCTCAGAGCTCTCTGCAACATACAGAGTATGTCTTTTTCTCCAAAACTAGTTTTCCCACCTTCAGATGGATCTTCCTGGTGTACTACAATGCCAGGGGGCTGCACTAATACTTCATTGTTTCAGTTAATACCTTACTAAAATCTGAATTTAAAAATTTGGGGTGGCATAACTTTCAAAATAGCGAGTTCTTCATTCAAGGGTACCTCCATTTTACAGGACAACTAAAATATAAAACAACATATGTTCAGCTTCAGGCCTGTATCCCAACATCTGGATTTCTCAGCTTCATCTGGCATCTAATAAAAAAACAAAGCCTCATAAATTCAAGCCAGAAAGCATAATAATTTTTACACTTTTATCACAGCCATATAGAGATGTATTTACTTTGCTTGAGACTATGAATATGTAAACACACGGATCTCCCCAAGCAGCCATCACAAGCATTATTGTTTTGATTGACAAATTGTGAATAATAGAATCATAGAATGGCTTGTTTTGGAAGCAACTTTAAAAATCATCTCGTTCCAACCACGCTGTCATGGATGGGGACACCTTCCACTAGAGCAGGGTGGCTTGCTCAGAGCACAGTCCAACCCAGCCTTGAACTCTTCTGCAGATGCAGGATCCACAGATTCTAGAGGAAACCTGTTCCAGCACCTCATTAACCCCACAGGAAAAAATTTCTTCCTAATACCTAGTCCAAACCTATTCTTTTTCAGCTTGAAGCCATTCCCCTTTGTTGTGCCCTTGTAAACTGTTCCTCTCTATATTTCCTGCAGGCTTTCTTCAAGCACTGGAAGGCTGCACTTAGGTCACCCTGAGGTTCTCTCTTCTCCAGGCAGAACAATCCCAATTCTGTCAGCCTTTCCTCATAGGAGAGGTGCTTCATCCCTTTAATCAACTTGATGGCCTCCTCTGGACTCACTGCAAGAGGTCCATGTCCTTCCTGTGCTGGGGAAATCTGCTTTTTGGGAGGATTTCTCTCTGCCTGCAGCCTGTGTAGTCCCACGGCTCAGAGAAGAGATGCACGTGCCAAAGCACGTACAGGATTAGTGCCTATGACACTTTGAGAACCCTGTGCTTTTTCTTACACACACTTCTGTTGCTTGAGGTACTCATGAGGTTGTTTTCTTTCTGGAATGAAAAGAGCCAGTGGTGTTTGTTTGTGTTACCCTCATTCCCTCTTTCCCTGCTCCGGGCAGGAAAGCGCTTGCAGCTCTGCCTCATAGGCTGGCAGGAAATTCAAGACACACTAAGCTGCTGCTCGGACCACCCCCAGACTTTCTTCCTGTTCATGCAGGAGACTATTTAATTGGGGACTGATTTGTCCAGCTTGCTCCTTGACGCTCAGCAGTACCTACCTAACCAGTGGGAGTGATATTTTTACCCTCCCTTCCTCCTCTTTTGGACAGAGTCCCCACGATGAAGATGCTGCTGCTCCTGGTTGCTCTGCTCTCTGCTGCCCTGGCAGCCAGTGCAGCCCCCCCAACTTGCTACTCCAGGGTGTTGTCTCTGAGCAAGGAAATCACAGAGTCCTTCAAGGAGCTGCAGACCTCCAAAACCGTGGTGAGTCCACCTAAAGGCTGCTCCTGCACAGACACTGCAGGCTGCCACTTTTGACTCAGATTTCTTTCAAAACAAAATCTCAAGGAGTCTCTCCTCTTTCCCGCAGGACTCGTGTGTGGAGAGGCTGCCCAGGCTGTACCTGGACATACACGTAAGTCTGCACACTTCTTTCTTACTGTTGTGCAGTAAACACAGGAAATGAAAGGTGAGAATAACTCTTAACATTATACCCCAGAGGAGTGATTTAAAAAGTTTTTTAAAGGTTTAATTAACTAGATAGATAAGTGACAAAAGAAATCTCAGTTTGAACCTTATTAAAATCCCAATGTACTGTCAAATATCAATTTTACTGTAGTAAAATATAAATTTTACTTGATTAAAAAATTTAAAATAAATAAGTCAATATTTTTAAGTTATTGCCATATGCACATAATTAATTTATTGGGACAACCTTTTCAGAAGGTAAATAAGTGCAACTTTGAATAATAGTGTAAACAAAAAAATGCAGAATTAACTTTCTTCACTTAATAAATGTACTTCAAATTATATCTTGAGTAGTTTTTGGCATGTAGTTTTAACAAAATGCAATGCAGGATTACCTTCCTGGCTTTTTCTCTTTTAAATAGCTACTTGTTGGATACAGAAAGAAAAAAATGTGCCTGAGGATATGGAAGTGTGATACTGAGAAAAAAAAGCAATAGTTTTCTCTCAGCTGAGAAAAATTAACCTGCACACACAGTTAGTGTCCTAGTGTTTTGCAATGGGATATTTGAGATGTTTTGCTTCTTTTCCCAGTGTCCAATAGAATAAATAAAAAATAGAAAATATCAGACAAAACAAACATCTGACACATTTTTCCATAAGCAACTACACTAAGTCTTGTAATTCAGGACACATTAGATCCCAATTCCAGAGCTGCCAGTGTCTCACATCATGGCAGAGACCAAGATATGTGATTCCAGTGCCTCAGTTTCCCTGGCTTTAAAGCAAAATCTGGGGTATTGATTTACCTGCTTCACAAGGACGTTGTGAAATTCATGTTGCCTGAGTTTTATTTCAATAACACAAGGTCTGAGGTAAAAGTTACTTTGAAAAAGTCAGGACTAGTAGTCATGGTTTCTCCTGTTGTACAGGAATAGAGGAATTGAGTCTGTGAGGTCTTGGTAATCTGTTCATCTGCTAAATCAGGTGCTCTCTAAAAGGTGAGACAGTGCACATATTCTGTGGAATACTCCACCTACTACAGGGGCAGATTTGATTGTGTTGGCACTGCTACCTCCTAAAGCACGTGAGAAATAAGCTGGCAGACTAAGCCTGTATATATGCAATTTTCCAAACATTTATTTGAACCAAATATCTTTGTTATAAAATATTGATGATTAATTATCCTGACTAAGTGTTGCATAGATTACATGTACATAGAGGTGGGAATTCCAAGTTCCCACACAGCAGTGAGGATTTTGGAAGTGGTGCACAAGAAGCATAAATCTGTGTTTGTGCAGGGTGACACAGAACTGTTGTGTGTGCTTTGCAGAATTACTGTGTCTTGGCAAAACTCCGTGACTTTGTGGCCTACCCTGGGTGTGACAGAGTGGCTGAAGTGAACGAGCTGAAGGAAAAAGCCCGGAGCCTGTACACCATCCTCATCTCCTACTGCAGAAGGGTAGGTCAAGATGCATCAACAGGGACACAATCCCTGTCTGATTTTAGCCCTGCCTGTCCCCTGACCACCAAAATTGGATCAGGCCCAAGCTTCTCACTGTGCTGTCTTCTGCTTCCTCTTTACAAATCAGACTTTTTTGTTTTGTTTTCTTTTGTTTCTCCAGGACCTGGTGTTCCTCACTGATGACTGTAATGCTCTGGAAATTCCTATTTCACCTCCTATTGAACACTCCATCACTGAAAGCTAAAAAACAGTTAACCCAAAAGTTATACCTGGGAAAGTTTCAAGGAGACCAAAAGTCAAAATATGTATATGCAGTCCATAACATTAACAACTGAGATCTTTTTCAAGCACACTAGCAATATAATCTCAGACCTACCCATTTTTCTCTGCCTTGGCAGGAAATGAATTGCATGCCTTGCATTCCTACTGAGCTGCTAGGGAATCTACCATTAGGGAGCAGATTTTCGTTTGGCAAGGTACAATATTTCAGCTTGGCCAAATGTATAAAGTATGTTTTGTTTAAGCATCAGAAACTAGATTTTTTATTTTTACTCTTTTATGAATAACTAGACTCATATATACATTCTCTCTTGACTTAGCTGTTTTTCTTGTAATAGATGGGCATGGAAGGGACCATATTTGTTTTTTCTTAGAGTGTTTGATAGAAGGAGACTAATGCTCTCCTGGCAGATTTCTCTGCCTGTATAGCTCATTTATACATATCTTGATAGTTTTTGATGTCAGATTTGTGAAAATAGAGGTGAAAGAAACATGTCTCTGTGGAAAACTAAATAAAAACAATCTTCTAATCCAAGATGCCTGTGTTGCAATATGTCTTTCAAGATCAAGCTGAAAGGTGTCATTCTTGTAAACTTATTTTTCACAGTCACTTGTGGGTTGTTTTTCCCAGCATAACTTTTATTTCCATAGCAATACAAACTTTGTTTTGTCTGCATGATTTGACAATGTGGAAATTTCTACTAGTAGAATTTTTCTATACTACAAACAATTTGATGAAATTAGTGATTTGTTTTTAATAGTGTTTCTGGGTTATGAGAATGTAAATTCAGAGCCAGAGGCTCAGAAAGCCTATTAAATCTCAGACAGCTTTTTGAGACATAATCCATATAGCTGAGTTAGCGGGATCAATAAAACTTCCAGACAGTTACTCCAGAGTCATGGCTTTCTTCGGAATATGCAGCACATGAGACCTTCACAACCAGTGGCTTTTTGATGTCACAAATAGAAAGTATCTTCCCCATATTCTTGGAAGTAGCTGCTGTCACCTCAGAGAATCCCTTCCTTCCCCAGTGCAAGTAATTCCTCTCTCCAGAACAGTATTTGTTGGTTGTTCATCAACAGCACTGCCAGCCCTGGTGACTTGGTCAGTGGTCTCACTGTGCTTTATAAAGGCCCCATCTTTCATAACTGGGTATTTACAGCTCTTCTACTTGACATCCTGGTGGTACTAATAAACATTTGACAATTGTTATGTAAATAAGATTAATTCAAAGCAAAAAGACTGTTCGGGATGGGCAGGAAAGGGTTTTTTCTTTATTATGGAATCACCTTGTTTTGTTGAAACAATTGTCTGATTTTAGCTATAGAAAATTTGACTTATATTTGGGTCAAAATTTGACCTTCTGAGTCATAGAACAAGGGTGGGAAAATCTGACCCTGGGAGAGGTACAGGGGGAAGAAATAAATGAGTGCTTTTCCTTCCAGTTTGTTTCAATCCTAAGTGCACATGGAAGGAATGTGCCTATCAGACTTTGTAATTCCCTCTTGAAGATTAGGTCCTCGTGTGCTAACCCTACTAATCCTGCAATGGTTTCACTCAAGTGCCTCTACAAGCATCTGGTAGAGACAGGAGCAACTCAGCAATCTAAGCTAATACAGGGCTGAACTCAAAAATGTGCAACAGCTCAGATAGTCCTACCATCATGAAAATCATTGCTTAGTTTGCCTTTCAGAATCCTTCTCTCCAAGCCAACAGCCTCTGTACAAGACCCAACACACTCTAGAGATACCAACACCCATTTTCTGCATCACCCAGACATGCCCAAGGCCAGCTCCTTCCACAACAGCCATATCCTGCAATAAGGGCACTCTTAGGATGCTGGCAGGTGGCCTGGTGCCCACATGAGGAGTGTGTAAGCACTGGCAGATCCCTGGATCAAGGAGAAGCACAGGTAGAGTTGAACCATTTGCTGCCAGGCTCCACGTTCAAAATTTTGCTCCTTCTAACCAGGAATTGAGGGAACCTGCTGGGGAGGTCCCTGGATGTTGGAGTCTAGAACATCCCTCTGGCCACCCTGGAGGGTTTGGAGACCGGACAGGAGGGTCTGGGATTTGTCCAAGGGGGTCANGGGGTGCTGTACATAAGGTGCGGGGCTCTCTGATCCGCCCAGTCCTGCCGTGTGCCCTGCTCTGCTGGGGATGCCTCACAGAGCAGAGAAAGAACTAAGATAAGGTACCATGCCAGGGAGACCTGGCAGAGCAGAGAAAGAACTGAGAGATAATGAAGAATAAACAACCTCAGAAACATGCACTGGCAGACTCAGCTTGTTGTCTCTGCCTTCGGTGTGAAACACTTAGGGCAAAGAGAAGACGAAAAACCTTATCACCTCGGGGAACAGCAACCCCGAGGAGAATCTCAGGGAACAGCAACCCTGAGACCTAGAGACTCCTCCTGGGGCAGCAAGCAGAGCTGGGATAAAATTAAGTTCTATAGAACTTAATTTGTTCTATAGAACAAGTACCAAAACCACATCACAGCCTCTTTTGTTCACATCTTTATACAAAAGCAGCCATGGATGAACCCTGCAAGAAAGTGTGGTACAGTCACCACAGGCCATGGTATGTACAAAGCTACCCAGGGACTGGACAGTACAAAAGCTTGGAAACTGGCAGCAGAAGTTAATTTTTGGCTGTTTTCTTCACCTCCGGATGTCACAGGTTTTAAACACTGGCCTGTTATAAAGCTTGTGTTGTGACTTGGTAAGCAAACTGCAGAGCAAGATGTGTTTTCTCTCCTCAGAGAGGAAAGATGAGTTTCCTCTCCTGCAGAAGCCCAGACCACAGTGCCTAGATCTGGGTAAATGTGCAGGTAACTGTGGCACTTCTGCCCCTGCTGCTTTCCTGTCCCAGGGACACACATTCTCTGAAATTTAATATTTGATGAGGATTTTCTCATGAATCTCCTCAAAACTCCTCTTTTTCTTTTTGAGGCTAATAAGCCTTCCCTAGACATTTTGATGAAACTCCTAACTCCAGATTTCTCCTGTGATGCTCCCATTCTCTCAACCATCTTCTAAATACATTTTCTCCTGTTTCAGGCTGATTACTTCTGAGAAGAAAATGTAACCTAACTTATTTAGTACAAAATATCTTGCAAGAAGTCTTTGGAATTGGAACTAGAATAGAAATCATTGCTTTATTTGCTCTGGTTTTGTTAGTAACTTTAGCTTTTTTGTGACTGACAGGGACACACTCTGCAGTACACTCAGCATGGCTGCTTACCAACAGCTCTGTTCTGCACTGGCACATCCAGTTTTGCAGAAGCTGCAAAAAGCAGGTTGGTACTTTGGGGACTGTACCTACTTGAATGGACTTTAAAAGCTTATTCCCATTTAGCAGATGCTGTGTGTTTTATTCCCAGAATCAGGTTTTCCTGGTTGTTGGTGTGCTTTTACAACAAGTACATTCCCTATGGGTTATGCTGTGACTCTCTCTGCATCTCACATGACACTTTTAATGGAAAGTGTGCTGAGAGCAAAGCTGTGCTCTTTCAGTTCACAGTAACCTCCTGTCATTCAGACTGTCTTAATAAGATTTGTGATTAGATGAAACCTTTTTGTGAACAATGTATTTTTCCAAGTTTTCACAGTCCAGGGACAAAACAACCCCACTGATTGAGAGAGATAATCCACTTGTAATTTGACAAGAACACATCCACCTCTCCCTTTCAGTACAACATTCAGTTTACCAACTTTTTAAGTCACTTGGTATATAAGGAGGAGTGGAGCCATTCATGCAGCAGAGCATTTATTACTGCAACACAGCAGTCCAGACTCATTAGGGCTCTGGCCAAGAGGGAGACTGTGGAGGGATTAAGAAGGACATATTTGTTCTAATTTGCCAACTGGCATCTTGCCTAGTTATTGCAGAATATTACTATAAGCATGTCATTAAGAAACTGCACTCAGTTTGTACAGTGATTAGGGAAGAATTGCAGAAAAATAAAGCATCTGTTCTGTTTTCTTGCCTGTTGAAGGAGGTTTGTTGGAAGGAGCAGTCAATCCTAGGAATAGTTCTTTTGCAGACTTCTTTGTCTCTGTAAGAAGCCTCACTAAAGACCTGTCCTAGGATTGCTAAACTCTTTCTAATATTATATGGAATCTCAAGGCCTTGGGTACTGTCTTTGCATCTTTGCAAAGCTATTAAAAATATCAATCTCCAATTTTGCCAAAAATTCATAGATTAATTTTACTAGAACTAGCTCCTTTCCTTTTTTTTTTTTTTTTTTTTTTTTTTTTTTTTTTTTTTTGCAGTCGAATGGGCTTTCCTTAAGTAGGGACTCTGATCATTTAATTCCTCGTACACTGGGTTTTGGGAAATCAGGAAGGATGGCAGACTTCAAACAAATAATTAGGTCATTCAGGGTGATGAGGCTCCACTGGATAGGATGTTATTTGCTAGTAATTAAAGTGGTACAAATGTTGGGATATATTTTTCTCCCTTTTTTCTTTTCTTTTTTTTTTTTTCAGAAAAGGGAAAGCAGTAATGCAGCATGGAGGAGGGATCTGATCTTTTAGGCTGTGCACTTTGAGCAGAGCATTGGTTTGTCCAAACATCAGATTTAGGAGTGCCTATTTGTCCATTGCACCATTTCCAATGCTTGTGGTGTTTGTGGGTTGCCTTAATAGGATGCTGACTTAGATTTTCCAAAAATTTACTACAGTGCTGAAGTCTGGTAAATAATGTTACCCTACAAATGTTTAACCACTGTACTTGGACCAGCACTTTTATCCACATTAAAATCTTCTCATTTTGGAGTGTATGGCAGTGCAAGTGAAAATTACAACGGACAACTTTATTAGTAATTTTATTTGTGCTATCTTTTGGGTTCACAATTTTCTTTTGCTATGGCCAGGAACCCTGTGCCAACCAGAGTAAACAAAACAGTCTGCAAGGGGCCTCTTGGTAACTAAGTCAAAATTCAAAGACAATGTCCAGAGAAAGGTCATGATCTTATTATCAAGGGATTTTTCATAGTCTAGGTTTCCTCAGCATAGGGTAAATGTATATTCTGAGATAAATAATATAGCAGTGAACAGAAAACCTATCAAAATATTTATCTTTCTACTACAAATAACTATATAGATATGTACCTTGAAACCTTGTTTCATATTTGCAGATCTGTAAAGAGACAGGTAAGAGGATTTTTAAGCCAAACAGATGCAGGGGGAAGAAAAATTTCTCCAAATATGTTTTGCAATAAATTGAAATATATTGGCCTTACTTCATTAATATTCAAATCTTACAGAAGGAAAAACCAAAGTCATAGAACCAGAAAGAAACTCGAGGTCTCCTACTGCATCCCTTAAGCCCAAGACTTGCCTGGCTATCACAGGTCTTTTCTGGTGGCAGTTGGCCTGAAAGACCTTACGAAACAGTTGATCCAGAAAGCCACAGAAGTTCAAATCAATCCATTCTAGACCCTCTTTTTGTCACAAAGTTTTACCAGGAACCAAATGTACCCTCTCAAAATTTAAACCCTTTGCTTTCAGATTAATTCATCACAGAAATAGCGACTGGGTTGTTATTTCTTTTCTTTGTAACAGAGGTTACTTGAAAGACTTCTATCTCTCTCTCCCTTTTCTACAAATCAAGTTCCTTCAATCTTTCTTCCTTGATCAGAGGTCTAGAAAATACTTTTTGCTGCCTTTCTTCAATCTCTATTCACTTGTTTCCCATCTCTTTTGGAGCATGGAAGTTAAATATAGACATCCAGCTGAGGCTTTATCAAAGTTAAGTAGTGTAGAAAGAAAGGTTTATTGGTATTGCCATGAAAATAGCAGATTACAAATGAAAATTTATCCTCAAGTATTTGGAGACAATGTTTCACTTTTTAATTTAATTTTTAAGATTAATATAAAAATTTAGACTACAGGTTGTCCTCACTGCTCCATAAAAAAGAAAATGTTTAAGGGAAAACAGACAAAATAAAGCAATGGATAATGAAATACAATGGCTGCTCCTTTTACTGTTCTGTCCTAGTTAGCAAACACTTACCTTCCTAATCCAAGGGGCTGCAGCTGAGTTGCTTCTCAGCAGTGTTTTCTGGTCCATGCCATCCCCTAGAACACATCCAAAACTCCTTTGGAAGAGGGACATCTGCCCCAGGTCAAAACTGTGCCCAGAACCCTCATAACAATTTCCAAGAATAGCCAAGCATGCTTTAATACCTGGAATGTTCCTAACACTGAGCAAATAAATGACTGATTGTGGTGCACAGTGTTTCAGTTGTTCTCATGGGAGAAGGGCCGTGCTTTTCAAATTGTTAATGCATTTCATTTTTTTTTTAGTTCAAACACAAACCCTGAAGCAGTGCAGGGAAAAGACCCCAGATCTTCCCAGTCTCCTGATGACTTTCTCATTGGATAAATATGAGATAAATGAGTTAGAAATGTGTTACTCCTACTGAGAAAAAAAGAGAAGCAAGAATGTCATTTTTAGCAAACTAAGGTGAGACAGAACACTAATGACTTGGCAAGGAAAAAAAAAGTTATTTGAACATCATAGCCTTTCTTGTTTGTTTGTTTTCCACTGTTTGATACAGAGGGATCTTTTTCTGCAGTTGGAGAATTTAAACTTTTTTTTTCCCACTGTGGGTTCTCTGAGGTCCAAAAGTGCTTGACTGTTCTTGTCTTCTTATGACAGCTAGAAAGTCAGAAAATGTGGGCTTGAAAGTATGTTGTTTATCACAATTTTTTCCTTGATCAGGACACAGAGGCCAGGTCAAACAAAAAAAGAAATACACTCAGGCTGTTCTATAGCCTCCCTCTTCCAGTGAATAGGTCATTAGCCACACATCCAGGAATTATTTGATTTTGATGCCCCATAGCAGAATAGTCTATCTCTTAGTAGCTGTGAAGTATACTGCTTGCCTTAGTGTCCTTCTCTGAAATTTTAATAACGAGTCATGATTGATTTTTAAATTTTTTTAGAAGACCTGCAAACTGAGTCCTAGACTAAAGCATGTGATGAGTACCTTTTGTTCAGCCTTTACAGTCACCAGATTGAACAACCTGGGGCTGGCCCACATCCAGCTGGTGCAGTTCAGAGGTGGGGAGGCCATACCTTTCTTAATTTTCTTATTTTATTCTCTTCAAACACTACTGTCTCAATTGCATTAAGTATGTGAATGTGTGATGGTAATGTGTCCAAGGAGTCTGTTCCTGAGCTTTCCTGAGCTTGTACAGATATCAGGAGAAAGTCTTTGGCCAAACTGCTTGTGGCATGGGGTACATATGTCCTCTCTGAAATCCTCAGCATTAAAGGTAAAAAATGCAATGAAGTGATACAAGAGAAGGAAAGAATGATGCAGCACCACTGTTTGCAGGAGAACAGCTGGGCAAACTTCTACCATGGCCACAAAGAGCATGCAGAGGGTCAGAGCCACATCCTCCCCCTCTCCCACACCCCAACTCACAGCTCAACAATTGTGAGAACAAACAGGTTTATCCAATTTCTGAGATAAACTTGACATAAACCTTGTCATTTTGCCATGATGTACAGAGTCAAAAATTTTCAGCTGATGCTAAATGGTCATTTGGTCACTTCGGCTGAACAGAGAGCAGAAAATGGGCATGGGAATGAAAAAAACTAGGCAAGAATATCCTGCCTCCTTGGTTTTTTTTCAAAGGAAAAGACTTAAATTTCCACAGAATTGTTTTCCTCAATCAGAGCAAATTCATCAGTCTTGCTCCAGTCTCCTGTAATAGCATTTTATCATTTATGTCCTCATAAAGCAGGCTTATGCAGAAGAGAAATTATGCAAATAAAATAATTTCTAATCACCACTGTCTTCAAAGGAGGACAACAAATGTTGTTCTCAAAAAAATCTATTGATAAGAATAATTATGTTATTAGGCTTTCTCAGTCATCTCTTCATTCACACAGTAATTGCTTTCAACTTAGAATTTCTTATCAGCATGGCATAAAAATCTGGATAGAGGTGTAGGCAGGTGAAGAAAAGATCATGAAATGTTTTATTTATGTTAATTACACATCATAATAGTCTGACAGCTCAGAAAGTGATTATTAAGTTCAGGCATTAAGGCCTCTAAATAGACTTATTTTGTTATTTAAATGTGGGTTTGAGGATGTGTGTATGAACACTGTAGCACAAACAGCTAGCCTAGGATCAGACAGCAAACTGATGACAGTGACAAAAATAAAACAGATGCCTTTTGAGCTTTCTCTTCCAGCACACTGAGCAGTGACTCCAGAACATGTCCTCACATAGTCTGGGTGTGGCTCACAACCAGCATTTTACATGGCAATCAAATAAATTGCTATTTCATTGTTCTTGGCAAGCTTTTGACCAAAGCTAGCTTCGTGGTGAAAATTTAAAATGTATTCTTATTACATGTGGCAGAATCAGTTTGAAGAAATATTTCCTCCATGTTAAAACTATTGTCAAGCCAAAGAAAAGTCAGCCTATTCTCTGTAATACACTCAGAGTGACTTGCATGGGTCTCATGATACTGAAAAACAAAGATCTGATGGTCACAGCAAAATGTACTTTACAAACTGCTATTTGGAAAGAATATAATCTAGAATTCAGCAGTAAACAATAATTTCAGAACAACCATGGATTCCTAAAAAAAGTTGAAATCCTGAAGAACAGTAACAAACTGTTTAAGGTGGATCACTAAAAGCACAGTGATTCATTATTAATGTCTTCAAAAGCCAATTCTGCAGCCACCACCACTGAGACCATATGATTTAAGTATGTTTAGAGTCATGTTTAGAGTATGTTTAAAGTCTGAACATGGCATGTGAACATGGCATGTTTAGAGTCAGACATCAAAACAGGCCCCACACCTCTTCTCTCTTTCCCTTGGGCAATCAAATGTAATTTCATACAAAGCCATTGTACAGCTGATGAAAGTCCAGAGTCCACTCAGGATCAGGGTTGACAAATGAATTAGAAAATGAGGGAAAGGAATCAATCCATACAAGAGGTGACAACTATGTTATTTTACACTAACACTTGTATTTTAAGTGTGATTTGTACTGACTCTAATGATATGTTATTGAGAATTTAGGGTAGAGATCAGATCAAGTAATGGATCCTAGTAAACAGGAAGCTCTAGCAGGCAGTAATATATCCTTTTATGCCACTCTGCAGACTGATCAATACCAGAATCTTACACAAATATGCAGTGTAATTAAAGGCATGTTCTGCCATACTGCAATTGCTGTGGGACCTAAAAGAAGACTCACAGAAGGGGATGCACCCACAAACATACTGCTCCTTCTCCATCACAAAAACCCTTGTATGAGTTGGCACTATGCTAAAACTTATGCAAGGAGCACAAAGGGTCTGCACTGGCCATAGATTTATTTTAAAAATCTTTATAGCTTTCTTTTACTGCTACTTGAAGCAAGTCAATCTGTTAAGTTGTAAGTAACCCTTGTTTGTTGCCTGTTCAGTCTGGAAAATGGATGCTGTGTCTTAGTATCCGAGTCACTGAGCTGGACTAAAAAGAAAAAAAAAAGACAGCAGAAACACTCCTATCAACTTTTGAAACTGAGTGCTGCACAAGTTTTAACAGCACATTTCCAGTGCAAACAGTGAAGTTAGCAATAACAACTCACAACTTTCATCTCTGTTTTTTTTTCTAAGCTTAAGTTCTCCCTTAAAAGACATTATGCTGGTTGGTTCAAGTAGGTTTTACAATCAGGATTTTGTCATCTCACCATTTTTGCTTTTCATCTGTTAATTTATGACTCAATTTGCCAAGTCAGATTGCAAAGTCAGATAGCTGCTGCATGGACTGTTTTTGTCTTCTTCACTCCACTTAGCATCATTGATTTTGAAATCTGCCTCCCTACAGCTGACTCAGGGTTTATTACTGACAATAGCCAGACAGATCCTGACTCTACTTGATACTGAAGATAGCTTTGGATAAATTGGAGGAAGATTGCTGTAATACAAGGAAGCACGAGGATCAGCTTTGTCTCTGCAAGTCTGGAGTATGGAAAGTTTATTGCCATATTACATTTGTCTTTGCTGGAAGACACATGAACAGCAAGAGATAAATTTGTCCCAAACGTGCAGAAAACAGTGCATCTCGTAAAAACTGAGTTCATTTATCCTTTCAGTCAATTCCCATAAATCAACTCCCCAAAATGCGATTTATTAGTATCCTATTATAGAATGGAAGTTGCAGACTATAAATCTGTTCCCCTTGAAATCACATTCCCTGTGCTCCACACTTTTCAAAGAGGATATCTTTACCCATGCTAAAGCAGGAGCACCTAAAGGCCTGCACAGGTGACCAAGGAGATCCTGTCAAAACTCAAATATAAAAATAAAGCTCACACGAGGTGACATTGGGGTCAGAAGGAGTAGGAGGAGTACAGAGGCACTTTCTGAGCAATCTGAGACTGGGTTAGGCAAGACAAAGCCAGTCTGGACATGAATCTGGGGAATTGTAAGGGGTTCTACAGGTCCAGGGACCTACATTCCACAGCGGCATGGAGTCACTGCTGAAAGAGCAGGAGGCAAAGCTGGAGGCAAAGGCACCCACTGCCCTTTTCATCTTCATCTTCATCTTTACTGATAAGCTCAGACTCCAGAGACCTCAGGCCTCAGAGACCAGCAGGAACATCTGGAACAAAAGAAAACTTACTCTGGTGGGACAAGAGTTATGTGAGAAATATTTAGATGACCTGGACCTACTTCAGTCTGTGCAGCCTGATGGGTTTCACTTGGGAGTGCTGAGGGTTTGTGTCATTGCAAGGCCACTCTCAATTATCTTTGACAAGTTGTCGTGTTTGTGGGAGGTTTCCAAGGACCAGAAGAAAGCAAAAGTCATTC
Source organism: Cisticola juncidis (assembly GCA_013400215.1). Taxonomy (NCBI): domain Eukaryota; kingdom Metazoa; phylum Chordata; class Aves; order Passeriformes; family Cisticolidae; genus Cisticola; species Cisticola juncidis. Next base: position 286,477 of record VXBR01002740.1, read on the forward strand.
CTGTTTCTGAGTATGTAAATAAACCTTGTGGAATTGCAAATTGGTTGATGTAACCTCCATCCCTGAGCAAGTGCTCCTGAAAACTGTTTCCAAACATTTAATGGGAAAGCAGGTGATATGGTTGGTTGGGATTTATGAAGGGGAAAATCAAGTTTAACCAGCCTGACGGACTTCTACAAGCAGCCAAAGGGAACAGTGGGTGAGAGGGAAACAGAGGATTCTATTTACCTCAGCCTCAGTAAGGCTTTCCTGTAATATCATCAAAGACAAATTGGTGTACAGTCCAGAAAAATAAACAATAAGATGGACTGAAAACTGGATAAATTGCCAGGTTCAAAGGGCTGTTATTAGCAGAATGAAGTCCAGTTAGGGGCTGGCCACTAGTGACACCTCAGGGGTTGGTGCTGGGGCAAAAATTTTGGTCTGTCATGCAAGGTCCACACTGGAGAGGAGCAACCCCAGGCACAAGTGCACAGACCAAGAGTTCAGAAAGAAGCTTGGTATAAAAGGATATGGAAATTCTGATGGGCAACAGATTAAACACACACCAACAATTCCCAGCTGTGGCTGCAGTGGGAGGAGTGCTGCCAACAGATCCATGGAGGTGATCCTTCCCCTCTGCTTTCCCCACTCACTCCTATTGTGAGGGTGGCCAGACACTGGGACAGGCTGACCAGAGAAACTGGAGAGTTTCCATCTTTGTGGATATTTGAAGTGTAACTGGGCAGGGTCCTCAGTAACCTGTTGTAGCTGATTCTGCTTTGAGCATCTGGGGTGAACTAGACTTTCTCCAGACCTGAACCTTTCTGTGATTCTGCAATGGCATCCATGTGTTTTCTCAGGCACGTGCTCCTGATGAGCATGTCTAAGGAATATAGCTTAGTGCAGCTTTACCAAAGCTATCTGAAAGGTTTAGTCAGTTCTCAGCAGAGACAGGACTCCACTGAAGGATAGTTTATATAACAGACTCCACCAATGTAGTTTTTCTTCTTGAATTCTTTTCCTCCAAACTATTAGTTTCTCTGGCAGAAGGACTAAATACAAACTTGGTCAGAATAATAGTTGCAGTAGTCCAATCTATTTAAATAGCTCATGTGGGATTTTCCATTCACAAGAGCTCTTTGCTAATTTTTACACTTGCAAATAACTTTCTGTTAAGTCCAGCTTGGAACAGCAGAAACTGTTGCTTCTGTTATAGAAGAAAGGAGGGTGGGGAGAGCTGAGTGTTGCCTTTATTTGGAGGACAGACACTTTCCTTGAGAATGGAAAAGCAAACTTTAAAAACCCCAATTACTCTTCAAGAGCACAGAGCTGAGTAGCACTTGACAGGGCTCATTCCATGAGCTGCTGCCTTCCCGTGCTCGAGCACTTCCCTTTCCCTTCTGTTCCATGACTGTATACTCAGTGTTAGAAATATTCTTCTGGGGAAGACACACTATTTCCTTTTGTCTCCTTTTTGAATTAAATTCCTAATCAAGTCTCAACACAGAAGAGATTTAAGATATCAAAGGCAGAACCATCACCACCTCTTGACAGCACAGTATGATGTGAAGAGATGTGAAAAACCTCCTGATGGCCCTCATATTATTTCTTTCACATAAAGCTCACATTATATCTTTCTCTCAATAAAAGAACAGTGTGTTGATGTGGTTCCACAGTGAACACAAGGGCTGGATGGCCCACCAAAAAAACTGGTCACCTGTTATCACCTGTTACCACCTTGTTTAATGACTGTAGGGCCATCTTAACAAACTAGATAGATAGGTATTCATTCAATCTATATTTAAATGTTATACTGACTTGGAATGGATTTTAAAACACAGCATAGAATGAGCTAACTGGGTATTACAGAGGAGTTTTGTAGGAAAAATATGTTCTCAGGCAATTTACCCAAGTAAGGCAGATCTATTTTACTTAATCCCCTTATTAAAATTAATGGTTTATGCTGTTCCAGTAAGAGAATAACAACAGCAAGGTTACATAAGGTGTTCTCCTGAATGGTATGAATCTTTTTGTGTTTATGGAAATGGAAGTCTCTTTTCTCCAAGTACATAAATGCTGAGATCATCCAGGGAGCTACTAATAAGTCAATTTTTATTAGTTCTAGAAATACCTTGTAGACTAATAAATTGGAGGAATAATGCAATTGAACCATAATTTGCAGATATGTAGGCATGAAAAACATCATTTTTGTAATCCATTTGAATTCAAGAGACTATTCTGAAGAGAAAAGTTATCTGGTACCCCTAACAACAAACTTTCCCAAGGCTGAACTCAAAAATACCTTGAACAAGATTGGGTACAAGCATCTCAAGAACTGCATCACAGTAATAGAAGCTGTCAGGAAAGTGTCAATAAAATTGATACCCACTGTAAAACATTGGAAAAAGCTTAAAAAGATTTAGAGACTATTATGTGTCCTATCACTGAGGAAAAAAAACTGTAGGCAAGCAATAAGGCATTTGCACAGCTAAGTCAGTTTCTACAATCACCAAAAGGGATGAGTCCTGCTGTGCTATCAAATTTACTTGAGGTCTAAACAACACATCTGGAAAAAAAGCTAGCAGATGTATTTGCTTCAATTTTAGAGATTTCTGAGACAGATTTGATTTCTGAAAAGTAGAAATTCAAGCTTTGTATGGTCACATCCAGAAGAACAGAGTAATTCAATATTGTTACAGAACAAGAACAACAGCTTTTGCTCCCTCTTCAACTCTCCCCCACTCCAGAAACATGTTTCAGTTAATTGATGATGATAAATGCTCAACTTTTATAAGGAACACATGTACATACTTACATGTGCATAGATTTTTTATGGTTTTTTTGTCCAAAACTTGCTGTTTGTTACTTTAACCATAAACACAACACCCAACCACCTCAATGAGCCAGGATCTCAGAGAGGTTTTTTCTGTGGTAGAGACCACAGAGGAAAATAAAGCCTTATCCCAGCAGAGAAAACAGAAAACAAACGTGTTTGATTCAGCATCACAGGAGGCAAGACCTGCACAGGCCAAACAATGAAAAGTCACAGCTGGGGGCCACCCAACCTTCTTTAGTTTGTTTCAGAGCTGTCACTTTGTGGCCATCATGTTTATACCCACAAAACCTGGAGTGTTCCTTTTCACTTTGAGTCTGGTATTCAATGCTCAAAGCTGCACAGTAAGACCAGGTCAAAGTCTAAATGAGCCTGGCAATATCATGACTTAGATGGAGAGAATTCAAAGCTTCCTTAAAACAAAGCAAAAGAAAACAAAGCAGCATGAAGCAAAACAACTCCAACCAAAAGAAAAATTAAAAGAAAAAAATCTTTGACCTATAATCAAGCAAATTGATCCACATAACACTAAGCAACTTGAAGTTCTGGCTATTCTAATTATTAAGGATAAACTTTGCAAAATTTAAGTTGCAACAATTGAAGTGAAAACAGATCACAGAATCCTGTGAACCACACAAGTCCTCTGTTAAACTATTACTCTTGCTTCCACTAATTGGTTTTGGCTTGAGATAAGGATGAGACTAATTCTGCTTTTGAGACAGCACACTAAAGGCAAGATAGAGAGTCCTGCTCTAGAAAAGAGTGGTTATTGAACGACTGTAGTTCTGCTACTTAAAGCTTCCTTTTATTTTCTTATACAAAAGTGTGATTTGAAACTGTTATATTCTAATTACAGATCTCGTGAAATCAGACGCGCATTAAGGACTTCACTTGCTGCATTTGTGAAACTTTTTGACACACACTGATCTGACAGAAAAAGGAAAATACATGTAATTTATGGATTGCTCAGAGTGATGAATGCTGGCCAAAGCAAAGGAGAGCAGGTTGTGTTAGAAATACCCTAGTGCTAAGCAATGGATGATAGAGACAAAACTTGAGACTGAGAAAGTGAGAAGGCTTTTCTGAAAATAAAGGTTGGGAAATATGGCAACCAATTCCAACAATCATATGTCCAAGAAGACAGGCTTAAACTCAGAAAACTGACAGGCTTCCATGGAAATAGGTCTGCAAACCTCTGCCTGGTTTGTGGAGAAAGCAGAAGATGCTCTTACTGCCACTTATGGGCATGTATGGACCAGCATTACCCTCCTCCTATGCCTGACAGTGACTCAGACCAGCAAGATTTGTGGAGAAACTCTTGTGAACATCAGCCAGATCCTGAATAGCCTTTGAGGATTCAGCCCTGCTTAGACTGGGCAAAAGTGCCCTCCCACCTCCAAATGCCACCCTTTCCCCCTCCATACCTCTTCACACACTATACCAGCTTTGCTCCCTGTTGCTGTAAAGACTCTTAAAATACTTCTTCCTTATCTCAAGCACCTCACAAGGATGTAGGCAAAGCCACATGCCTTACAGTAAGAGATTCAAAAATTTCTGTTCTTTTATCACTCAGAATGCTATGGCTCCAGTTCCATGGTCCCATAATGGATTGTCTTTTGCCTAATGTTTTATGAATGAAATATTTAGAAAACCCATTCATGTAAAAAAATGCAAGTCTTAACAGTGTTTCCCTTCCAGGCTTGCTGGGAGCTAATTTTAGATCCAGCCACAAATTCCTACTAGTTCACAGCCATCAGGGATGGTGGGGAGAAATCCTCCATCTGTTCCCTGACTTTCTAGTCATCCCTTTTCTGCCAAAGAAAGTGCTACTGATAGAGAGAATGAAAATTTCCCACTACCCCTGCAGAGAGGAGAGGCAGGATACACATGTTTATAAGTGTTTGGGATGCTCAGCTGTCACTCAGGTCTTGTAGGGCCTGAAGCTATTTTATCTCTCCTTCCAAGGATGGAGGGAAGAGCATTCTGTGCAAGCTGTCCTGCACCTCCCCATCACATCCCCATCACATCACAAAGAGGGGAAGAGATTCTCCTCTTTGCACCCTCACCCTGCAGAGCACAACTCATGCAGCTGCTGCAGGAGAAACCATGTTCATGGAACAATAGCAACAAATACAGAGGTGTTATGCACTCTCCAAGAATGCCAGAAGGAGAACTTCTGTATGCTGATATTTAGTTGTAATGGAACTGATGCATTTCATTTATCAGCCAGTGTCAGCCACAAGGAAGAGAATGTTTGCTTGTGACAGACTTCAATCATGTGCATCCAACTGATTTTGGTGGGATTTCCCACCAGCCATACTTCAAATGCCCACTGGATCCAGAAGCCTGACACAGCTGAACTCCCACTTCCCCCAGCTGCTGGAGACAGCCAAGGAGCAGCTATGGCTGCAATACAAGTTGGAAGAGTTTGAGGGTGGAAAGGGTAAAACCATGTGGTGGCTTCACTCTGTTGTGGCAACACTAGCAGTGAGTAAGCAGGAAGGATGTGGAGCAGCTCTCCATACACACACATGCCTATTCAACATGTGAGTTGGCAAGATCTTCCTGTCATTTTTCATATATTTTTTAAATTGTTATGATTTAACCCAACCAGCAACAAAGCCCCACACAGTCACTCGCTCACTTCTGCCACTGGGATGGAGGAGAGAACCAACAGAGCAAAACTGAGAGGACTGGTGGGTTGAGATAAAGGCAGTTTAACAGGAAAGCAAAAGATTTGCATGCAAGCAAAGCAAAACAATGAGTTCATCCTCTGATTCCAAGGGCAGGCAGTTGTTCAGCCATGCCCAGGAAGGTAGGGCTCCATCACACATCACAATGACTTAGGAAGAGAAAACTCATCACCCCAAACATCCCCCCTTCCCACCTCATCCCCCAGTTTATTGCTGACCATGATACCATATGATCTGGAAAATCCTTTGGGTCAGTTGGGGACAGCTGTCCTGGCTGTGTCCCCTCCCAGCCCCCTGAGCAGCCCCAGCCTCCTCCCTGGTGGGGTGGGAAAGGCCTTGACTGTGCAAGCACTGCCCAGCAGCAGCTAAAACACCCCTGTGTTACCAGCACTGTTTCCATCACAAATCCAAAACACAGCCACACACTAGCTGCTGTGAAGAAAATTAATTCTATCCCAGCCAAAATCAGCACACACCACAGTTTTCTGAAAAGGATATTCCCCACAGAACTATCCTGTGCAGACACAAACACGTTTGAGCTACAAGACAATTTACAAAAAAACCAATATGAATAAATCAGATCTGGACACAGTCACCCTTGGCAATAGCCATATCCCTTCCTGGTTAATGGAGTTTTAAGACTAGAGGGATTCTATCTTGGGACACATTGTCAACATTCCCACCACACCAAATTACCTAACACCATGGGTGGCTTTCACTGTAATTTTTATTTGGCATACTATATCAAGGACATTAATAATAACAGATCTCTAAATAAGCTATACTTCTATTGCTGTTCAGATAGACATCTGTGGAAACTGGAATTTCTTATTATTCCCCTTACATTTTACAATCAGAGAAACATGTAATTATTTACCATAGAGCCATGCTGTTTTCAGGTATTAGTACTAACTTGTATGTCAAACCATAAAAATTCTTTTTCTCTTTTCAATATAACATTCTTCCTCCAATTTCTCCAGTTTGATAAGACATCATACTACCTGCTTCACAATACCCTAGATTTGTCATTCAGAAATCTGGTCAGCTTATTTTCAGTGCAAGAGAATAGCTTATTATCTTGCTTTAGGGGATTGTGATTCTATTTTTAATTAAAATAGATTTATTTCCTTCTGTTATCACTAGGCTCAGACTGCATTTTTTCAAAATGGATTCAGACCAGAAAGAAATGTGGAAACATGCAATGAATCCTATTAAACCTGAAATAGTTGTTTTAGCTGTATTCACAAGCCAGTCTGGTTTTGAGGTTTAACCCAGCTCTTGCAAAGAACATCCAGTTCTTTCTGCACTATACAATTCATAAGATGGCTTCAGATTATTAAAAAAAAAATGAAAGGCACATTCTATTTCATTCTCAGTCGTAAGAGTGTTTATTTTTCAATTTGATGAGTACATCCTATGGAATTGATCTTTGAAGATTTCTCTGTTCTCGGTACTTCTCCCACATCTCTTACAGTTTAACTTTTCAATCTAATAAAGTTCTTTGAAATTGCAAGGATTTGAGCTTTCCCTGAACTTCTTTGTTTGGAGCAGGATGATAAGGACAGAAGAACAGAACAGCACAGCCTTGGAGCAGTAGATAAAGGATGCAACAGGCAAAGAGGAGTCACGCAAAACACAAGCAGGATGCCTGCTCAGCTCTGCTAGGCTGACAAAGCAGAAGTTATGCAAAACAACAATATTGTGCTTACTCAAAAGTTGAGGCTGAGGAGCAGCCACCCTAAAAGAGCACCAGACTTTGAAGACAGACCCCAAAGAACCAAGTGAGAACTTCCAAAAAGGGGTACAACCATGTAAAATAAAGCAATACATAAACATGGAGTAAGTGGACATAGATAATTAACATATATAATCAGTGGGTATGATCAAAACTCTATTTATCTAATGCTTGGGGCTCTTGATTAGAGGAAGGATCCTCTGAGTGCCCAGCATGCTGCAATAAACATCTCCTACTTTCTAATACTCAGAACTGTGTTAGAAAATTTCTATCTGGCTGATTTCAGTATCAAAATTCAAGGGAATCAGTGCTATACAGACATTTGGCATCAAGGAAAACCCCTCAGCTATTCTATTTGAAATGTATGAAAAAAGGGCAGTGTCTTCACAATAATGTAGTTCTCCAATATTTGTGAATGTTGGGCTGATATTTAGGCCTTAATGAAGTAAAAGAGGTCACTTATTCCTGCTCCCTTGGAATCTGGATTTAAGACCTTTATATTTACCAGTAGCATGCACCATTGAAAACTTGATATCCTTCAATAAAAAGCTACAACCTTTAGTTTTCCTTCAAACCCAGTGACTTGGTCCAACTGGCAGCCAGACACAAGTGAAGAACCTATTTTTGGATTTCTGCTGTTTCCTTTCTCTCCCTCAAGGATCTTGGCTGTTTTGCCCCAGCAAGAAAATTAAGGTGGGCAACGAGAGTGTGGTGACTCTAGAATTGTCCTCTTTTCTCAAGATATCTGCTTGTTAAATCTTTAGCAGGTGAAAATGTCTTTATTCTTCCTTCTGTGAGCAACAAAAGGAGATCAAATGTTGTGACAAAGGACAGATACATCATTTCAGGTGCAAGACTCTCAGCTTTGTGGAAGGATTTAATATCTCTTTGATGCTCATGTGGGCAGCTGGCTTTTCAGTTTTGGAAAGCTGAGGTGTGTGATCTGTTCAATAAACAATTCAGGAATAAGGACAGAAGAGGTGGGAGAGAGGAAGGCACTGTTCAAGTCTACACTGCCCTACTTTGTGAAGTGTGGCAAATCCCACTCCTAAAATCCTCCTCAGAAATGTAAGGTAACCATTTGAGAGAAACTGCTTCCTTACCCAGAGGAAGCACAGACTGATTCCCAGCATTACAGCTGAGAAAAGCTTTCCAGAAACCTTTCTGGAGTATGTTCCCTACAGGAATGTGAGTCTCTCTGAGACCTTAAAGCACGAATGCTGTATTGACTTCAGACATGATCCTTGCCTCGTTTTATGGTGTGTATTAATTTAATTCCTTGTCAGGCTATGGGGAATAGGGTCACAGCACAGATGCTGGGCAATTAAAACCAAAGTGTATATGAGGTGGCTATGACTGGTGGCTGGTTACTTGCTGGTGTAAGGTGATGCACATCATTTCACTCATGGTTCATTGAGAGCAGCACTGGGGGTGCTGACACAGCCATGTGTTAATACCCTGCCTCCCATGCTTCCCATCAGTTCAGGAGCAGAACAACACAGATTTGTAAATTCTCCCCTTCCACAAACAGGTATGTCCACTTGCAGTGGATTTTGTTGTGGGAAAGGATTTATAAGCCAGCATTTAGAACCATCTGGTCAGTGTTTAACAGGAAGATGAAGCATATTTTATTCATTCAGGGGTTACCCTCCTGGCTAGCATCTAGCTGCCAGCCTCCCTAGGTCATTTTCCTCCTCCCTATCTTATGCTTTACAGATTGATGCAATAAGTTAAGCATTGAAAAAGCAATCCCTAAGGCAAGTAATCTGTCTCACCTTACATAGCTGTCCTACAGATGTGATCCTTACCTTCTTCACCCCAGGGTCAGGTACTGAGGTGTCAGACCTTGGTGTACACAACTCCTCCTGCATCCCTGCCAGAGCAGGCAGAAATACCCTACAGCCATGATCTCCATCTATTTCAGACAAGTCAGAGGTTTCAAAACAGTCTCAGCAGATCTGGTGGGGCTGCTGCACTCCTGCTTTCCTCTTGGACACACCCACCCACCCCATCCTTTGAAAAAGATGTTGATTTTCAGACAGCTCCTTTACTGTACTGCCTTACCCCACAATTGCCTGTGTCCTAGTGGCAGGATAGGGTGGAGGGCAAAACAGTCCAGCTTAGACTGGGATGAGCTGCTGGGGAATCATGGTGTTGCCTCTTCAAAAAACTGCCTGAACCCAGGAAATGTGTAACTGTACTTATGAGGCAGCAGCAAGCCTCAGTGAAAGGTAAAAATACCCTGGGACTTGACTGAGGCTGAGCAAGTGGGGGTGCATGGCCTAGGTGCAGTCAGGGCAGCTGTGCCCACCCTGGCAGCCTCAGGCTGTTTGCCAGAGCTGGTGCAGACATACCCACAGTGTTCCTTCTTTACAGCACACCTTGTGCTCCTCAGGCACTTTCATGTCTCAGCTTTCTGTGTCCAAACTACACCCACTCTGCAGGTCATTCTGACAGACTGTCCTGCCTCCATCCTGCCCACACTGATCCTGAGGGTACCCTCAGCACCCCTGAGCACAACAAGACCTAAAGACAGACCCTGTCAAGATTGTATGGAGAAATCCTTGAGATGGAGGGAGAAGTAACAGAGCACTCATCTTCCTCCTGCCTCTCCAGGAACAGAAAGCATTTTCCAAAAGGGTAGGGGTTATTCTCTCTGGTACATGCAGCAAACAGTCCATAGTTCAGCTTTTCAGAACTTCCTGAGCCAAAGACAATTAAAAGTCTTAGATAATAACTGGAAACTCCATTAAGAAACAAATCAACCAATGTTTTTGTGACAAATTTTGAAGTAATTCTGCATTCAGAATCCCATTTCTTCTTTAAAATGGGCCCAATGCCTGGAAAATAATATCTGTAATTTAAGTCACTGAATCATTAACTGCTCAACATTGTAGGTGTCCTCTTGTTTAGGAAGACAAACACCTCTTGTTTAGGAAGAAATCTTAGTCTTGGCCTTCTTGTCCCTTAGCAGGGTTTGTTTTGAGAGTGTTTTTTCCATGAAAGAGTATTTCCAGAGGATAGCTAAATTAACCAGGCCAGGAAGGTATGAATTGAGATACTTTTGCAGTTGTGCAACCCCTGAGGGAAAAGATGTGGATAGGATTATATCTGCATGAATCCCACCTAAATTCCTGAAAGCTATGACTACGTTTTCCCCCCAGGATGTCCTCCCTTCCATACCACTTGACCTGTGATGAACTCACTACAGAAAGCCAATAAACAGTCAATTAAATTTCTGTTTTGTCTGCCCATGTTTTTCACTTCCTTTCTCCACAATAGCTCATTCATCAAGCCAAGCAAGAAAAAAACCCCACAGAACTACTTAAAATAGTAGTCCAGCCAGCATACTGGCTTTGCTACCATGTGTACTACATGCAGGCTGCCAGTAATGAAAAGTGGAATTCACCTCATTGAACAAAGTTTATGAATTTCTTTGAGGATAATATGTCAGTAGAAAAGCAGATACATATTTGAGGCCCAAATTAAACACCAGTGTACAGTTCTTAAGTAACACAGTCACTGCTACAGCTACTGTTTATTAGCAACCCCAGGAAACCTCATCCAAAACATTTAAAACACTGGTTTAACTTTTAGTCCATCTGATTCAGTCTTACATTTGGTGGTAATTCTCAACCTGTGCTTTGGAGGAACTGTCATCCACAATGCTGTAAAAAGAAGAGACCTTCACATATTTGAGACACAGAAACAATCAATTTATGTTAAAACAGTCTGTTATTTCTCCCACTGACACTTAAATGTCTGTTGACTTTACTGTGGCAGATGTAAAATGGCTTTTGTTGTCTTAGGGCCAGTGTCTATCACTCCTTATTTCTTTTGGCATTAATGGCAATTTATTTGATAATAGCAACTGTTACCATCTTAGGAATCAGGTCTTATTTTATGTGCCAGATGTCAGGGCTCATGAAGGCAGCTGGAGACAAAGTCCATTCCTTTGCCTATAGCAGAATAGGTCTGGCCCAAGAGGCTTTAACCCTATATTTTTGTTCAAATATTCAAAGCTCAGTTTAAATATCACAACTGTCTATACAAGCACAACAGAAGTGATTTCCATGACTAAAAAGTCCCTCCTTCTTACCATGCTGGGCAGTATTGACTGCCTGCACCCCCAGGCCGCAGCTGGAGGAGCTGGATAACCTGGCCCTGTCCAGAGGTAGCAGGGATCATTAACAACTTGTACTCCCAGCTCTAGGATCAGTACTACAGCAAATCCTTTGTCACCCAAAGAGATGATTCACGAATAAGGAGGAAAAAGATGAGAGATATAAATTAAAAACTGCAGGATTTTTCTGGTGCTTCTATGTCATATAACTACACACTTTCCTGTCCCCAGATCTATCAGGGGCCCATAACAGGGCTGAGAGCAGCGAGTGCTCTCCACAAAGCAGTGACACAGTTTTGCTTCAGTTATTAAGGAAATTCCTCTTCCTTGATGCATTGTGGCAGCAGCAGTCTAAGAAGATGGATGTTCCTGAGAAGAGTCAACCTGAATTCATGAAGTTGTTCTACACTGTCCAAACACAAGTATATCTTATGTCTCTGGTATTGAATGACCTTTGGAACAGCACTTCAGATTTATCCCAAACTGACAGTAACTGACAGGCATAAACTACACAAGGCTAAAAGGAACCTAAAGTGAAATAAATAAGCTCCTGTTACTAAGAACTTGGCCATGCTAAACAGAAGGTCTGTCATTAATTGCTCTCCCAGGCAGGAGGGTGAGCATGAGTAACAACTGAGCGTGACTCTGCCCCTGTCCCCAGTTTTCAGCTGAATCAGTGCAGTTAGTGCAGCCTGCAGCACCCAGGTGTCCTCTCTGTGGGGTATACATACAGAAATACAGAGAAATACATCTCAAAGAAATATCTATGAGAAATATTTATTCCCAAAACCTCTTTGTTCAGACCTGCAATCCCCCTCCTGCCTTTTTCAGAAACAAGCAACCACTTTAATTCACAGCAGTCCCACCAGTGAGATGTATCTCTGTTTAAAAGTCATAGTTCAGTGCAGAAAACAGAAAGGCATTCTGAGAGGTTTTTGTGTGAGTACAAGATCTTTTTTCCATAAGGGTTCAATTTTCCTGGCTGCACAGAGATTAAATCCTTGTTTTTTAAAACTACACCTGGGTCATAACATCAGCACTCATCTGACTTCTGCTTTGCCTGTCACCAACAGCTACCCTTTCCTCATGCTAGCCAGGATCTCCAACAAGCCAAAGCAGGACCAGGATGTTTAACAGCCATAGATCTCATGACACTGTGGGAATTTGAAGTGTTCTTACATATTTCTGCCCTTAATTCATCTTCTTAAAATATGAGATGACCCATCTTCATCCTTACTTAGTTAGAAATAGATCAAATTACTATGACCAGACTGAGTACATGGTAATACAGCAACTCATACTGAAGTTAAACCATGAGCAATGCAGACATGGGCTCAAGGTCCCAGATCTTAGTACACAGTAAAAATGTTAAAGGCTAAGCAGTACTAAGATATCTCCTTGGGTTTACAGATAATGTGAGATGATACCTTTAGGAACTGGAAACTCCACCTGCTTCCCTGTGATAGTAACTATGCAAGAAAAGAAGGGTTGATCAGAACATCCCCATTGTGAGGGATTGTATTTGTCACAAAAAGAGAAAACCTGGCCTATCTATGGAGAGACACATCCTCGCCCTCCATGTCCTACCATCCTCCTCCTTTGAACAAGGAGCCTCTTGTGCAAGGCACAGATTTTGGGGTCCCTGGGTCAAGGAGGATTTTATATTGTCCACTCCTGAGCAACACCTGCTGGAACCTGGAGCCCTCACTGGTTACCCTTAGTGTGCCTTCTGGGCAGCAGCTTGGCTGTCCTTCCTCACCCAGCAAACAGCAAGCAAAGGGCAAGGCTCTTACATGATGACTGCCAAAATCTTGTCATGGCCAGGACATGGATTGTCATCTTTTAAACAGCATCTAGCAACAGCTTGGACACGTTCATACAGAGATAAAGAACTCTGAACTGTGTGGTGTGGGTCTCAGTCCAGCCCAGGGCAACCTGGTGGTCCCCTCCTCCAAAAAGTCTACAAGATCTCCACTGACAAAGGTATTAAATTCACTGCCAAATTTCCAGATACTTCGAGAAATTAACAGTATATTCCATATGGGATCTAGAGAAATTAACAGTATAATCCATATGGGATCTACATATACTGTAAAACATGTTAAAAATGCTAAAATTCCACCTCTTTTCCACTAGATCTTTAGATAGTAACCAACCTTTTAGACAGTAACTAACCCTTCAGATAGTAACCAAACTTTGTTTATGAGGAAATGGCTCAAGAAGCTGGTTTTAACCTTGATTTCCAGAAAATATAACCCAGGGGCTTGGAGCCTCTAGGAAATGTATTTTGCCTTTCTGTCTAATAGAGTAGGTGAAATGCTAGCTACAAATCTGTGTAGTTATATAATAATGGGCTACAGAGCTACGAAAATATATGAAGAATATAAAGAATATATAAAGACAAAAACCCAAAAATCAATTCAGCATCATAGTCATGATCAAAAATCTTATGAAAAAGAATGGAGTAATGCATTTGTTAGCAAAGAACTACAGTGTCCACACAGTCTCAGTATGATGGATGTACTCATGTCATTGTGGCAAGGGAAAATCTCCAGCAGTGCCCTCGTGTGCTGTGAGCAAGCAGGGTGATCCACTCTGGCACCTGACAGAGGTGAGAACCTCAAGACACACTGACAGATGCAGGAGATGTAAAACTGTAATGCAAGATCTCTATCACATCCAGCCCTGCTGCTTCATGGGCTGCCAGGATCAGCTGCAGTGCCAGGGGAATAAGAACAGGAATGTGCTGCAGCCTCTGGGATGTCTGAAAGGACAAGGGAAGCATACTGGGATTCCTCCAGGGGAAGGAGCAGAGGAAAAGGAACACCTCCCAGGAAATTTGGTGGTCATTGCAACTCACTACATATCCAAAGCAGTGCCGTATCTCAGCTTATTCCCACTTCTTACATGGCTTTTGGTCCTTCCTAATTTCAACACCTCTATAAACACATCACCTACAGGGTGGAGAGCTCTGCAGAAATACAAAATTTCTCAAAAGAAAGAGAGCGTTTAAGAGAAAATATGTTAACCACAATTTTTGTTTTTATAAAACAAAAGGCAATAAATACTAGGTATTGTATGAGGTTACCTTCAGGAAGATCACTTAAAACACATGTACAGTTCTGAATTATTTCCTTCAAGTTTTACACAGAAGAATTTTTTCTCTGTAAAGAGACATAATCAGCTTACATGCACCACACTTTCTCTCCCTCCTTAGATTTAAGACATGCTTTTCAACTCACCAGTCCTGCTGTTTACTTGTTGCTGTCCTGTCTGGCAGCATTTGCCAGACTGACTTCATTTTGAATTCAAATCCTCACTCAATTTTTACTACACAAATAAATTTTAACAACCAATCTAACCTGGTTCCTGGCCAAGGTGAGATGAATAAGTCACATGTAAATTAAGATACATGCACATCTGATGCAAGTCACTGCATTTATCTAAAAAATACCCAGCTCCACTCTCTCCACTGGGGCCCAAGCTTTAAGGGATTATCATTGAGGAAACAGGGAAGCAGGGGCACAGCAGATGTCAGGACATAACAGCAATGTTGGCAACAGCCACAGCCTGCAGGGCCAGCACCACCAGCAGCAGCCTTTGGAGTTTCTGCTATCTCCAGCACCAACACCTTCTTTCACTAAAATATTGTAGGATTCAGCATCCAGTGTTAACTCTCATGTGTCCTTTGGGACAAGTGCTGACGTACCTGAGCAGCCTCTCTACACCAAAAGAAAAAGGAAAGAACAAAAGACACCTTGTTTTGCCTTTGTCTCGTGGGCTGATTTTGAGAACACTCTGTTTTTCAGCAAGTGCAGTGAATGGTACATTTATGAACCAAACACTGAGACAGGAGAGAGGCATCCGAGGTTGAAAAATAATAGGGAATTCTTTTCTCTGCTTTCTCCTGCAGTTTCTCCCATGCTGGGGAATGAGTGCAGTATTTGGTTGGCCAGTGCTCCGAGCAGCATCCGCTGCCGCACACTGCGATCTAGTGGTACAACCGCAGACGGGCGGGGGAAAGAGGGGATAGCAGGGCTCATCCCACAAGCCACTGCTTTTGTACTCTTAACACCTGTGTTATGACAAGAAAATCTGTGACCCTATGAACATTCATTCCCCTTAAACAGCCAGCACACATGAAAAGAATGTATTGAGTGAAATAGACACATTCTAAAGTGTACTTCTGTCTTGGTTTGGAAAGACAGCTATCTATCAGGGAAAACTGGAGTTTCCCTTGGAAAGGAGAATGTAAAAACCCCTTCCTCCAAATTATTAAAATTTTGCAATTAGAACTTTTCAGGCAAAAATATGGGAATAGGAATAACAGTTGTTTACTAGGAATATTAAAAAAAATACAAATGCAATAGTACAAAAACAAACAAAAAAAAGTCCTAGAAAACCCTGACAGAGTTAAAGATATGACCTCAAACCCCATTGTCAGGGTGTTGGAAGTCCAAATAAGTCTTCCTGGAGTAACAGGTGTTGTTCTGTGGAGTAGAGATGATCCTGGTGAACAAAGGGTCCAGTGCTGGTGAGATGGATCCAGTCTTCCTCCGAGAATTCAGTGGAAAACTGGCTGCACTAGTTTTTTGGATTGTTGGTTTTATCCCGGTGGAAAGGCTGTGGCTTCTCCCACTGGGTGGAGCATCTCACAATGGGATGAGGTGATGTTTTGGTCATGTGAGAGCCTTACATGGCCCATTCACAGGTGATGTCCCTCAGAGGAGGATGGGTGGAAGACGATAGAAGAACAGTATCTCATCAACAGATGAAAATAGAATACACATTTTTGGTTACATTTTTCAACCCAAGACTTCATATACGCTACCTTTCACTGTTTGTGAAGGAATTATTTTCTTTTGGACCAGTGTGTGTGTCCAGCCCCATATGATTATGGAAGATGAAACAAAAGGGTTATTTGAAAAGATAAGTTACCCTCCTTAGAAAGAGAGATTACGTGGTAGAAGAGAAATCACAGACTTCTCTTCCTTAGTTATTGCTCCCTGAAGGAGCACCTGTGTTAGAGGATAAGAATAAATGAGTGTCTGAGGTTAGAAGGAAATCACCACATTCAAACCCTCTGGTCAAGCAGGGCCACGTAGAATCAACTGCCCAGGAGCAGGTCCTGGCTTTTGAATAAGGATAGGAATTGTACAACCTCTCTAGGCAACCTGTGCTAGTCTACAGTCACCCTCAGAGCAGCAAAAATTAGTGTCAGAGGAGATGGTTTCTGCCCTGTGACCATTGCCAGCAGCAAGAGTGTCTGAACAACCTCTCTGGGCTCCAGTTCAGATAGGGAGAAAACAACAGTTTATAATCAGGAAATGATACAGCTTGAGGTTCTTATCTTTATTGCACTGAAAAGAATAATCTTGTTGCCTGTGGACAAGTCATCCCACATACATAATCTGAAAAGCACCAGACATTAATCGAACTAAGTTAGTAGTCAGGTCTTAAAGATGAGGACTTCTTAAATTGAATTATCTGTCATAAATTTGGATCACTGCTATTTCTCAAACACAGGTTCTGACTCCAGATCTGTATTACTGTAACAGCCACTAATCACCACTGAGACATTATCCTACAACCTGTCAGTACAAATTTCTGCATTTTTCTTGGGTATTAAATATACTGCATGGGCCAGTGCTCTGTAAAAGCTCTTTCTCCTGCTCTGTAGTAGTAAATGATGAGGATGTAATTATTTCTTGGAAATAGTTTCATGAAGCAACTGAATTTGTGGAGCCTAATCCTGCTTAATTAACTGTTTTTCTCCCAATATCCTCAGTTCCTCTGAACTTTCCACAAAACTCCCTCCACTTTCTGGGTGCCAGGTTATCTGTAGTGCACCCACCACCATCTCTTCAAAGCAAAATGGATCAAGAAGTTTAATGAATGACAAAAGAAGAGGGGAGGTGTGAACTGAGAGTAGCCCAAGCTGCCCTTGGTAGCTTCACTGGGAAATTAAACAAGCTGCTTTCTTTTGCATGCTTCAATGCTTGGGTAGGAAAACAGTTTGGAGATCTAGTATGTCTTAATCTGTCTGCTGAAAATGTGCATCTGAAGATGAGCTGCTCTGTAATACTGGATCTGCCATGAGATATAATTAAACAGAAGAAAAACATTTGAGGTCTAGGATGAACATCTGTTGAGATAATGAGCAGCAGAGTGATTGTTCTGCAGGCAAATAAATTACAACCCTTTCACCTTACATCACAGCCATACCCAATGGAAATGGGAAATCAGACCTGAGCAAAGCTAAGATTGAAGGGGACAGTATGAGTGCAAATCAGCCCTGGCTGGGAAAGCTCAGCTCCTTGAAGTCTGAAAAAAGTTGTCAGAAAAGCACAGACAGGAGTTGACAAAAACACATTTGCTGTAATGGATGATACTGTAGGTCCCACCAAACTTATCTGGTAAAAGATCACCTATATCTCACTTCTTCCTCCAACTCACACTTTTCCAACCCCTGCTGCAATGGCACTGTGTGATTATGACAGAATGCCTTTGATCAGACACTCTTTAACCAGAAACAACCTAGTCCCTGAGCTTTTATCAGGTGAAGCTGCTGCTGACCATACCACAATAATGCACTCCATGCCATATGATTTTACCACAGTACCTACAGTACATCTGGAGTGAAGAGAGCCCCATTTCTTCTTAAGTCTCAATATGAATCCCAGGGTTGAGGAAAACACACACACTTGAAACACCACCAGTCTCAGGCATGAATTTTTGTCACAAAATAATTTCATGAAAGCATTAAAACCGCTTGGATCTGGTTTAGCGTCCTGACTTTGGATGCAGCCTTGAACACAGGAGTACAGAGGAGACAGAAAATGGAATGATTCATTTTCTTTCTTCTGCTTTCCTAGGACTTTTATGTTCTCCCTTCAGGATTTGAGAAAAAAAAAATCAATTGTGCTGTTAAATGCACTTTTTGGATTGAATCTTTTGCTCAAGACTGGTGCAGCTTGTTGTCCCCCAGGTTCCCCAGGTCCTTCTTGGCAGAGATGCTCTCCATCAGGTTGGCCCCCAGCCTGTACTGGTACCTGGGGTTGTTCTTCCCCAGGTGCAGGACCCTGCATTTGCCTGTGTTGGATTTCAGGTGCTTCATCTCTGCCTACTTTTCCCACCTGCCCAGGTCCTTCTGAAGGGCTGCACAGCACTCAGGGAGATCAGCCCAAAGCTCCTCTGAGCTTTGTGTCATCAGTGAATTGCTGAGGAGCCATTTCCCCCTTCATCCAAGTCACTGATGAACAAGTTCATCACTTCTGGCCCAAATAGCAAGTAGTGCAAGTTGAGGGAATTAAAACCTCCAGCACAGCACTCCACAGTTGAATTATTTGAAATGAAAAGTGCATGTGCTCCATTTCCTGACATGTTACAGATATTTGTTCTGCTGAACACTTATCCTTTGGAGCCCCTAAATTACATGTGTACATTGTGAAACACGGATCTGTCATCCAAGGTAGGAAAGCAGAGGATTAAGGCAGCAATGGCAGGTAATTCTCTGGCCTAAGCAGGCAGGAGAGCACGTGTTGTTATCCTAATTACTGCCATGCCCAATTCACTGGGAAAACTGCCAGGGAACAGATTCAGAGCAATGCATCTGAGCAATGAATAAATTACATAAACCATCCTAAGTACAGTAATTCATCCGAGTTTTCTCTGCAAGAGGTTACTCAGCAATGTCCAAAAGAAATGAAACAGTATCAGGCCAGGCTGCCCTTCTCAGAGGGACAGTATTAAATCCTTGCTGAGTCATTGCCTTGCTGGGGTTAAGACTAAAGAGTTCAGGATTAAAGTACATTATAATAAAAATTTACTTTACAGAGTATGGCCCAAGTTGTATTGTCAGCTACAGTAATGTTGCATTGTACAGTGTGTGGTCAGTCTGATACTGCTCTGAAGTAAAAATCCACATTTCACAGCTAGAGAGGAGGCAGTATTTTCATCCTTTGAAAAACATGCCAGCTCATTAGAAACTCCTGACTTGCTTCCCTGCCATGAAGGTATCCAAAAGAGATTCCATAGTGAACAGTTAAAAAGATAAATCTTTGCAAGCAATAATGGAGAGAACCACATAGCTAGCACTCTAGCATCCCAATACATGCCTGGCTTCCCACTCAGCAAGAAAGGAATCTTGCATGTCCCTTTGATTGCAAGGGAGACTTTGTGGAGGGAGGGTAAAGCATGGCCAGTTTGTGGATTAACATGGAACAGTTGAGAAATCACACAGACTTTGAAATGCAGGCAAGGGAATTAATTTATCTTGTTTGAACTGAAAGCCCTAAAATGTTCACACTTGGTCATTCAAAACACAGAATAACAAAATTAAAGGAAGAATATAAAGAGTTGAAATTTGAAGATTTGTCACAGATTCAGGTTACTTTCAAAGAGACCTAAATCTTTGGCAGAGGGTAATCTAGTGCTGCATGTTAAAGTTTAGACTCCTGCCATGCATTTGAAGTGAATAGATCTTTGCTAATTTCTGCCAGTTGATCAATAGTTACATCAGTGTATCATACAGCTGTGAAGATTTTCCACCATAGTGTTGAAAAGTATCTCGGTAAAGTAACTCATTTGACTCTAACCTTCTTCTGCTATCATTTCCTTCACCTGGTAGACTCTTGGATTTATTTACAAAAGTGAAGGCCAGTAACTATTTTGTTTGTGACTTAACTCTGACAAAAAAAAAAAAAAAAAAAAAAAAAAAAACAAAAAAAAAAANNNNAAAAAAAAAGACAAAAATAAAAGACACCAATATATAATATAGAATGGAATATGGAAATAATTTTGTTAAAATAAAAGCACAACTGACCTCTAGTGGCTGCTTGTCAAAATGCAAGTTGTTGAAATACTCCAAGAGGCAAAAAAAAAAACAAAAAAACCCCCACATTTCCTAGTTAAGTCTTCAGTATGAATTCAAAGATTCTTTTCCCCTCTATTTCTCTAGGAAGTATTACTTTTCCTGATACATTTCTTTGCCAATCCCAGGCCTCCTCCAGATAGCATCTTAGAGTTTTGCAAGAAAGATAAAAAAAGATAAACTCAAATGTGTGTTCCTTTTAAGCAAATTTTAAATGCAAGTTTCCATTTTCCCATTTTTAATGTACTTTTACAAGTACCTGTGCTGAATAATTTATTAATTTGGTAGCACATTTATACCTCTGCCTTATGTGTTATCACATCCTCATCCCTCCTGCATGACCTTACTCCTCCTACTCATCACATCACATCCAGGCACAAGAGACTGCCATGAACACATCACCCTCAAACATTTGATGTGAGGATGTCTCAAGTGCTTCAAGATTTTTGTTTTTTTTTTTATTCTTCCTGCAGATGAGATGAGTTTCTTCACAAAAACTTCCTTTGTTTCTTGGAAAATACCAAGTGTGGAGAGTTTTTGGTCAGTCTATCTTTGTGCTTCAGCAGGGCCCATGGCTGCCATCACTTCTGCAGCGTGTCAGAGCCGTGAGTGAGTGTACAGGGCACAAGAGAGGAGAGAGCCTGGCTGTGCAGAGCCCAGGCATGTGCACATTACCCAGGGTGTTGTGGGCAGGTGTTGCAGTGCTACCCCACACCCTAGAAGGTGTTTCCATGTTAGGAAGGGATTTGGGTTGCACTCACTGTTTCACTTATAAGGAAAAAGAACCAGACACTTTGATGTGCTTCTCACCATCACTGGCCTGGTGCCAGCACAAAGGCACTTTTTGGATCCTTGGAATGTAACTCAAGACCTGCAGCTGTTTCTGTTGGGCAGCAAGCCAAAAACCCCTCCTTGATCATTGCATCCTTAAGAGCACAGAGTCTCTCGGTGCATTTTCAGGGTGTCTTAGCAGGTGTAAGGAACCTCCCTGTGCGGCTTTGATTTTTTTGTTTTGTACAGCTTGTTAGTCACTTTAATTAAAATGTGTTGCTTTTTTAAATACCTCCAATTTTGCCATCTCACTAATTTTTCATAAGCCATTTCTGAGAGGATGCTAGCAACCTCTGAGTGTGATGCACCTTCATAGGGCTAATAGTACTCTGGCCTCACGCAGAAATGTATCAGGCAGGAGACCAAGGCTGGCTCAGCTTGGAGAAGCACTTCAAACCAGAGAACCTACCTGTGCTTTGACATCCAGCTGGACCAACAACCAGCACAGTAGTGTGGCTATGGTGGTCTAAGGATTGGAGCAATGTCCTTTGGGAAAAGGTAATTACCATTATTTGAGCAGCTGGTGTACTCAAGAGTGTCTCTGCTCCTTCCAGCTCTACCACTTGGCATTGCAGCATACCTCCCCCTACTTGGTTTATGTTTTCTGGGCATTGACAGGGCGCTGTGAATAAAGTATATAATCCCTTGAGACCTCAGGGTCACTGGTTTCTCTGGGTGAGATCACCAGTGCTGCTGTCACTAGGCTGAAGATTGCACATGTTGGGACCTCTGTACTTGAGCCAAACCCCCACACAGCTGGGTCAAGGTCAGTGTCTGGCTCACAGGTGGCTCAGATGGGGATGCTCGTGCTGCTCTACAGTCACCTGCCCTGGTGACAAAGCAGCTCAGGCAAAGCAGGCAATGGCCTGGGTGGGCTTCAGACTGAGCTTTAACTGAGACCCTTGCAGGCTGTCAGCTGGAACCCTTTTATTCATATTGACATTCTTAAAAAGCCAAGACAACAGAAGTTTTTTTTAAAATAGAGCCTAAATGCATAATATTTTTCTTGTAAATCCGTCTCAGAAATTGCACTGGGCCTGTACAACCCTCCAAAATGCTGAAAATTTGTATTGATGTGTGTTTGAGAAGTTCCAAATCAAGTCACTGTAATACCATATAAAAATAGCTAAAATGGAAAATTGTCAACAGAAAAACTAGAGCACTAAATGATCTATGTTATTATTCCCATAGTGATTAACAAACTGCATTTTCCCAGCCTGTTGCAATTTATTAGCCCATGTTCTTCTGTATCAGTATCAAATATTATTTCATTATAAAAACTTGTGTGCCTGTTAACAAAAAAAAAAAAAATCCAGATTAACTGTCAACATATGTTACTTTCACTTTTTCAAATTAGAGTGAGCAAACTGGCTCTAATTAGTTTCCTGATTAATGAGTGCATGGTAAGCAAGAGAATTACATTAAGAACAATTTCCAGTTTACACTGGTTAGGAGGAGGTAAAAAAATAATTTTTCAACAGGGATCAAATAAATCTACAGAACCCCAATTTTTTACAATGCTGTGAAAATATGCAAGGCATCACATTGTAAATTGCTGGTTAGGTCACTGGAGCAGGATGAATAAATACTCCTTGCCATATGAAATTGGCTAGTTAAATGAAGATCACAAAATTGTTTGTTGCTATATAAGGCTCATTTTTGTTATAAAAAGAGCAATTTTAATTTACAGGGGCTTAAGGCAATTTTCCATCTAATTTTATGTTTTATAATGTCTGCTAAAACACTGGTGCCTTATTAGTTTGTGTGGTCGAACATATATTGTTTCCAAATTTCAAGGCTATTGATTTATCTTGACCAAATCAAAACAGGGTCACGTTTTTTTTTCCTAAGTTCTAAGAAAAATCCACACAAATCACATTAAAACTAAAGTAACTGCATCATGGATACATCTCTTTTTTCTTGACCAATAGGAAACCGCCTGATTTATTTGGGTATGAGTAATGACAAGTTAACTTCCCTGGTCAGAACTATAATCCATCCCATGCCATTTTTTTGCTGTGCAATTTCATTCCCAAAAACCTTAAAACTGAAGTGAATTGAGTGGCTGTTATAACACAGAAACAGCTGGACAGACACACATGATTTCTTGACCCTCTGAGCTCTGTTTTCTCCAGCAAAGGTCCTGGCAACCAGGTTAGAGGAAGCCTTAGGCTTTTCATCATCCTGTGGATCAGAGGCTTCAGTCTCCTACCACCTGCCCTCCCCAAGATCCATAGTGGGAGGATAAAGGCACTGCCCTGTATCCATCAGCCCAGCCCTGGACAGCATTGGCCTTGTTACCCCTGCCCCCACAGGGGCAAGAGTAACCCAAATTCTTGTTAATAATCCCTTGGGGTAGATTAGAGAGAAATGACACTGGATGATGGGTGTTTGTAAATATGTATATGTAGGGTTTCGTTTAGAACAATTTGGCTGCAATGGAAAACAGGAATGTAGCTGTTTTAGTTACATTATCTGTAGTAATATAGGAAAATGAAAGCATAAAAATATTACTTAAGATAGGGAAAAGATTACTTAAGATAGGGAAAAGAAATAGAGATAGAGAAAGAAAGGACAAGAGCAGAAAGATACATAATCCCCCCCCAGCACATCTTAGAGGAGGCTTGATTGTTTAAATGTCCATTGGTCAAACTGATGGTCTTGATCTATCTTGATCTGTTGGAATCAGGAGAAGAAGCCCCCAAAACAAAGTCTGATGGGTTAAAGTGTGGCTCAGGCTGATGGAGAACACCCAGGTGCCTCCCCTAGTGGGGGGAGCTTTCAGTCC
Source organism: Cisticola juncidis (assembly GCA_013400215.1). Lineage (NCBI taxonomy): Eukaryota > Metazoa > Chordata > Aves > Passeriformes > Cisticolidae > Cisticola > Cisticola juncidis. Next base: position 310,334 of record VXBR01002740.1, read on the forward strand.
TGTGGAGGAAGGCTCCACAAATGAGTCAGGGGGTGCTTGGGGGCTTTGATGCTTTATGACACCTTCTCAGCTGCCCTCACTTCAGCACAGTTGAGCAGACCTTGTCGGGCAGTGGAGGGGTTTACAACCGGTTGATTTGTTCAAGGTAGAGCAATTAGCATGATAAAAGCACCTTCTTACCTTGCTTCTTCTCAGCCTCAAAGCCCAAAGGGGTTTGTAGCCTCCAGGCAGTGATAGCTCATCCCTCTGCCTTGTGCAGATCAGACATTACACACCCAAAAACTCACCTCCTCCTTCCAAGGATGCAAACCTGGCCTCAGTAAGCACCTTGGAACATCCACAGATGGGTACACAAGTCATTAATCTTTAATAGTCCAGTCTCTCATAGTCTCCTCTGCTCAGGAAAATCAATCATCTCACTTCTTGGCTATGACACAGTCAAGAGGACAACAAGCAAAGCATCAGCCCTTCATCTATATAAACTGCTCTGAAACATTGACCATTTATATATCCTATCTAGTCCAAAAAGCTTCCAGACAGATGTTCCCTTTTTCTAGTTTCCTTATTAACACCCCTTTCTCTGTCCTTATTTCAGACACAGGGTCTCCAAAAGCCAAGAATGTATCTCAGCCATTTGTGTTTCTTCTCTGGTTCACCATGAGATGGTGAGGACAAGGAGTGATGGATTTGTGGTTGGCTGGGACTTTATGACAGATCTACCCTGACAATACAGACCCAGTTTCTAATCTTTTCCTTTTCTGAGTCCATCTGCACAGTGGCAATACCACAGCCTAGCTGTGGCTCTCTCAGCCCACCATACACACTGAATCAACTCAAAGAAAGGATGATCTCAAGGACATTTACTCCAAAGACTTTTCCAGTTTATGTTTCTCAGCAATTGGTATTGTATAGTCTTTGCTCCAGAATTTCTCCAGCTTCATAAGCTTCTGTTCTTCCTTTCTGCATTCACCCCAATTTTTTCTTCCTGTCATCAGCTGTTCTTTCTGCCTTCTCTCTCTCAGGTGTGTCCTTTTACCCCAAGTACATCCTACTGCCATTTAACTCAACAGTTTTATTCTCAGGTCACATGATTTTATATTCTGAAGAAATTTTTTTTTCTAGTGCCAGTGAAATGGGTCAGGTGAAAGTTTGAAAGCAGCCAGTGCAGCAGACCTGTGTGTCACTATCAGTGCTGCAATAGGCTCCTCTGGATGCATCAGTGAGAGATGTGTTCTCAGCACTTAGCAAAGTCAAACCATGTTTATTTTCTGTCTAAGTAGTGAGAGTCTTATGTCAGGAAGCTGGGTAGCACTCATGGGCGGGGATACACCATGTCTATTAGAAGGGCCAGTAAGTCTTCCTCCATCCTTTCAACTTCTGAACAGATGCTGATGTGGAGAGGCAAAAAATATAATTTCCTGACCCAGCAGCCCTGTTTTCTTGTACATTTCTTGGTACTGGTACTGCACAGGAAGGAGGACTCTCCCCAAAACTTTGCAGACATCTCTGCCTTGCTTTCACATTAGCCTGAACTTATGTGTTGCTAAAGAATTGGAAGTGGAAACTGGCTTAGTGCAAGGTGGTCTGATGTGTGCTCCTTTCTGCCAGCTGGGTTTGACTGAAGATGTGAACAGCATCAAGGAAAAAGGGATCTGGGAGAAAGATGCAAGACAGGGACTGTCTGATGTGTACAGGCTGTTTCTAGCTAGTCAAGAAAAAATGCAATTTTTGTGTCCAAACAGGAGACACCCCCATCCCTCCTCTGCCCAGGAGAGCCCCACAGCTGCACTGTGAGTATTGCAACACATGATGAGTGCTGTCCCACAAAAAGAACGAGCTCAGGTAAGATGTCCTTTATAGACAAAAATAGGATTAATGTGATTATCCAAATATGAAGTTTTTGCAAATATTCCAAGCAATTATCTTTCCTTTCCATGATCACCAAAAAAAAAAAATCACATAAATATTTTCAAAAAACATTTTTTTAAGCTAGCCAGGATTTCTAGTCATAAAGAATAATGGCAAAGGCAAGCGTTTTTTCCTTTGCATGAAAATTCTTGGAGCAGCACGCAAACAGACCTTCTTGTGGTATTAATATTGCCCCATTTATGCTGAAGCTATGCAAACAGAGACATATAAAACTGTGCTCCTAAAAACTTAGGTTGCCAATAAATATTTTTACCACTTTTAATTTATACTGTTTGTGACTTTGCCCCCTTGCAGAAAAGTGATCCCAGAATGCAAGCTAAGTTACTCTGAGGTTACTGAAGCTATCAGACATTTAAAATAAAGTTCATTTGTGTTCCTCTGAACTTAACCTGTTGCTTCTTTGGAAGTATTTGACTTGGCAGTTTGCAAAGCTTCATCTCATGGAATACTGTAAAAAACATAGAAGTTTTAGCCTGAATTGACAGCAAGCAGCCTTGTTTACTGCCTCAGGAGATTTGAGTTCCCATCTTGACCTTACTCTTGCAGCAAATATTGGGTGTATTTTCACAAGGTTACCTCTCTCCAGTTAGCTGCCTTGATATCCCAGTATTAAAAAAGTCTCAGTATTAAATAGATTTAATGTGCCTTGCTACATTGTGATACCAACCTGTATTCCATTAAAACAAAAACATTGCTTCAGGCTTCCTTTACAACCTTACTGAGTTAATGGAAGTTACAAATTCTCACCACATTGAAAAACCAATGTGAAAAACCAGCACATTCTATTCTGGTGCCTATGTAGTGCCTGCTGGATTTACTATCTAATTTTCACAGTGCTTAAGGTGATATTAATCTTTAAAAGGTACAAGCTGTGCCTCACATAGCTGGCTTATAAGTATGATTGTGGTTTGAAGTAATGGACCTGTGCATTTTAAAAATTTTTTAAGACTTTTGGGTTCAAACTCACAAAAATTTATCCATATTCAGTAGGAGGAGAAAAAAAGACAGCTGAAGTTCTAAACACAGAACCTGAATAAGTGAGCTGTGGAATTCAAAGGAAAAACAGGAGATTGTGACAAAAGCAGGGTAGCTTGCAACTCAGTCTGCCTCAGGGGTTGCTGAGACTAGTTCTGAGCTATTATATTTACAGTTAGTGAATAGAAAGTGTTAGAAAAGTGAATAGAAAAAGTTAGAGAATAGGTCATGGGCAACCTGACTTCCTGAGAAAGAACTCAAACTTTTTTCATTTTTGAGTGTTTGACTTCACAAAATTTTGACTGTTCTTTTAGACGTATCTGTAAATGCTCACACTTTTACCAGCGTATAGATTCCATATAGTTTTTGTTTCTGTCACTTCTACATTTTACAAGGAGGTTATTTATGGCAATTCTGATATTGTCTATTCTAGTGCTATTTATTTACTAAAGAAACCAATTCTTTGTATTTGGAATTTGCTTTGGTTTGAAGCAGCATTCAAAGCACTGATGTAGCTTGTAACTGACTGGTGCTATAATTTTGGGACATAAGCCCATAAAACTTCATGCATTGGCAAGCCTCTGATCTCCTTTCATTCCAAAATTCTCCTCCTTGAGATGAAAACAAAGCAGAAATATTTGCAATTATAATGTCGTAAACTTCTATTTGCTTGTTACATGTTTTCAGCCTCAGCCTGGAACTGAGGATGATGGATTGAAACCTGCCAGCTTGCTAATGAGGCAGCCTGGCCTCGGGGAGGGGAGAAATCTGGGCAAACAGGTACATCCACTGCAAAAGGAGACAGCTGCAATCAAAGCATCTTCTCTGAGGACCTGGTAGTCCTGGGGGTGGAAGTACCCAGCTGTGAGCACTTCTCAGCTCTGTGCAGTCAGTACAGGGCAGCTGCGGGCCCAGGGAGTTCCCTCTGTATCTCTCAGAGTACTGGTCATGGGTACCACGAACAGATCCTGCACAGCTCTTAAAATGTGCCCTGCTGCTGGGAGTTTGCCTCTACCTGCAAATTTTATCAGACCAGGAAGAGTTTTGTGCATTCATGTGGAAGAAAACAAAATAAATCCAAAATTTAGCAAGAGAGAAAGAGAACATGAGAAAAACAGGCAAAAAGAGAAGGACAGTGGCAAATGTCACTGTTTAACAAAGCTCAGTTTTCATGAAGGTCAACGAAGCTGGTTGGCAATTAGCCTTTGGCTGTGTGAAGAAAGCACTTTTGATTAGTTCTTGCATTATTCTGCAGAGGTTAGTGTTATATACACTCCCAAAGTCCTCCAATGCCACCCAGATTGCAAGCATAAAGCCAGGAAAAAATTTTACTTTTTGCCAGTTGGCTATATAATTTTCAGTGGCCAAAAGCCAACTAGTTGCTAATTGTTATTGCAGTGAAACTGAAAACAAAGCTCCGAGTATGAATACTTGGACTGTTTGTTATATTCCCCCTTGAAATTCTTCAGGAAGTGCCATGAACTGCAGCTCACACCCACAGCCCCCAAACTGGGATGAACTGGGTGCCTGTATCTGTACACATCACCTGGTCTGCAGCATTGGTGAATATTTTCCAAAGGTTTTCTGCAGCTGAGATTAGCTGTCTGCAAAGAAATTGTTACTTAGGTACTGTGCATGTTTAGAGTATTTTCCAAAAATTGAGTGTTTGTAGGTCCATGGGGGCCCCAGCAAACATGTGTCAGGGGAGAGAGCTGGTGAAAGGTGGGATTGTTTCAGTAGTAAGGGAGACAACTCACATCTATTTATTATTTGTGGGAGAAACTCCTCAGGCAAGGAACAAGACTTTGTTGGGTATTTGTGTAGCAGCCAGCACAGTGGAGAGCTAATCCATGACAGGGAAAGCAGGGCCCTTCCATCATTCAAGTAAATAATAATGATTATTTCCAAAGCTCACTGAGCAGGCACAACTGCATCACCTTAGCTCATCCTGTGAGTCACAGCCACCAAAAGTGAACACGAGGAAATTGTGTCTAGGATCATTCTTATCCTTCCCTCACACAACCCACTCCACAGGACAGCAACACTGAAAAAAAAAAAAAAAAAAAAAAAAGCTTCTAAATTAATTTAGACATATTGATAGGCACCTCCACGAGTGTTTGGTTTCCACTTACTTACAAACTGAAAGCAGATCCGTGAACCAAAGGTTTGTTGCTATGAGTTATGTTTTTCTAAATACCAGTTTATTGTGTCTCTATCAGCTGCTTTTGTTGTGCTACGAAATATCTACCAAGGATACAAAAGGTAAGCATCAAAGGGTGCACTTAATTCCAGCTACACTTGTAGCCCCCATAAAGGCACCAGGCAAATATACAAATTTCTCAGACTTCTACCTGCTAATGGTCTTCCCCTGAAGGGTGTCACTAGCTGCAATGGAAAGAGGGAAAAAAGATAAGGGACCCTGTGTACTAGAATTGAGGGACAGTATGTCAGAGGTGAGCAATTAGTAGGAATGGTAAACTTTGAAACAAAGAGACAAAAAAAAAAACCCAAAAAAACTACTTGTATATTTCCAGCAAAGGAAAGCTGTGGTGAAAACGAGCTGTGGATGCTTACTCACAGTGAATCAGCCTATCTAAAGCCCCTCAGAAGAATCTATACCTTTGATTTTATGACTCATTGAACTATTTATTGAGACATGCTAATGCCTAATATTGTTCATGCAAACATCAAGTGTGTTCCGCGATTACACAAAATCTTTCTTTAAAAAATCTGCCAATTGGACAGGTAAATATTTTATCATTAGTATATACTATTATGGGTTCAACCTTGTGCATGGGTCACTAGAACATAGAACGAGAAACTGGATCCTCCTGCGCGGTCGGTTTGCAAACACATAGCGAGTCATTGTCCTTCCTCCAATGCAAATTTAAAACAAATGATCAGCAAGTACTTAGGTAAGAATTTCTACAAGCAATAGTCTAATTGGATGTAAGAGGATGGCTCTTGTGTTAGGTAAATAATCTGCACACATTTGCAAGATCAAAGCCTTACTTAGGGCAATTCGCACGTTGTGAAAAACACCCTGAGATAAAGAGAAAGAAAGGCTGAGCACAATAGTGAAAGAAACATGACATGGCACGTTAACATAATAAACTGTTTTGAATGCAAAGGTGTCATTCTAAAAACTATTAATGATGTTATTAATCTCCATAGTAGATGTGTCTACCACCGTTTGTCACTCATTATTCAATTTAATAACACAAAGAGGAATATATTAGAAATGAAAAAGGATAATCACTGTGCAGAAGCAGAAGAAGGAAATGCCTTTCCGTCTCCAGAAATGGCTAAAGAGGCCACCTCTGTCACTGCTGTTGCTGTTATTATGGAGAACTGAGAAACGCTCACGACATTGACCAAGTTTAAATTCGCAAGGGACAGGAAGGTGGTCAGTGCTGCTGTCCCCAGCTCCCCACCCTCATCTTCAAGGGCTCACAGAGCCACATTGCCTCTGGGAAATCCTGGGAGATGTTCTTCCTCGGGGAAAAATAGATATTTCCCAAGCTCAACATCTGCTTTATGCAGAACCCTGGGTGCAAATGTATCTCAAATCGATGTTTGTCCCCAAATTATCGTTAGCTTAATTTGTACCCCCAGCTACTCCTCTTCATTCCCTGTGGTAACTTAGGTTATACTGTCAGCCTCAAGTACTCAAATATTCTTAGGTAAGAAAAAGTAGATTAAGCTGTGATTTTAAGATGAATATGTTTAGAGGTTTTTTTGTTGGTCCTTGGATTTCTATAATGTCAAGACACAATTTTTAGGTTTACCTTAGTGAATTCTAGTGAATTCTTAGTGAATTAATGAGTTAACCACTTAGGCTAGAGAAGCTGCAAATCTGCTGTAATATTTCTTCAGTTTTTATGAACTTAGAAAAAATACCCAATACCATTAGCTTTAGAAACAGTGCTCAAGTAATTTGGCAAAATTGCCTGAATCAGATGTCTAAACACCCATACACAGAAGCAGAGAAATTTCATCATGGCTACAGAAATGTGTCTGCTGCAGATCTTGTTGGAAACATCCATTCATATAGGAATTTTTAAGTTTTTCTTTACTTCTGCCAGTATTACTGCAAACCAAAACTCTGAAGATAAGTGGGAAACACATAGCAAGATGCAACAGAGCAGGATAAGCCAATGTGGCATCACAAATTCAAATCATTACAACTTCTCTGGAAGATTCATTCCACTGTGGATTTGATAATATTGCTCAACTTAGTTGTATACTACTTTTTCTGAATGGCTTTATAAAGGCTAGATATTATATATGCTGTACATATTTCTAGTTTCATTTGTATTTTGCAAACACGACCATTCAAATAAAAATCACAGTGAAGTGAGGTACTTGAAAGCATTTCTACAGCAGAATTTTAATTGCCTAGAAAGAAATGTATTCAGGTCAGCAAATAATGAAGCTTGAACGGTTTAACAGTTACTGAATTCTGCTGGTAGCTCCCATTGCTAATGCTAAAATCATCGACTGTTACGATTGTTCACAGGGCATTTGCCAGTAATAATACCTGTTTTTATTAGATAGTTTTAGCGCACACCTCAAAACAGACTTCAGATTGGAAGAGGCTGAGAAAAGCTCCCAGGGTGGGAGAAAAAAGTCAGCTTCAGAAAAACTGCTAAGAATTGTGTTTTCTTTAAGATATAGTGTATTTATTTACCTCTAGCCAGTGATGAGCTGGTTAGTGACTGTAGGGTAGCACAAGGCTGACCTTGTAAGTTCAGAAAAGAATCTCAGCTTTTAGGCAACCAGAAGACTGATGGGCCACCATGCAGGAGTGTGCCAATAATTCCTGCAGTGCCACAAGGGTGCTGCAGCCAGGTTTCCTGGGATATCTGTCCAGATCTCATAGGGGACACCTTGCACCAGAGCCACACTAGGGAAGTATTTTAAAACACAGAAGCACGGCCCTCTGTGCTCTGAGAGCCTGGTGGGTTGACATGTAACCAACCACCTTTTGTCATAAAAATGTGTTCTTCAGTTTCAGCTTTCCTTCCTTTAAAATGTGTGTGGCTCTGCTTTCTGACTGAGAAAAAGCTTGAAAATATCTGAGCAAGAGAAGTGCTCCTGAGCCATGACTGCAGCTTCAAAATCTCGTTTTCTATTATTTTCTAAAACTCAGCAGTTTGAGCATCAAAGTGACTGCTTTGCTCCAGGCAGACATCACATGGGGTTATTTCTGTCCCCTTCTCAGTGAGGACTTGCCTCTTGCTGTTCCCCTTTCCCCACAGAGACAAATCAACTGGACAATAGTGTTTGTACTTTCTACTGTGTTTTATGGAGATGGGCAGCTGGGTAACAGAGAGCCAGTTATTATGGCTTTGACAGAGACCTTTCCCCTGGTGTAATTATAATTACCTTGCATAGCTAGGGTGTAATTACTGTCTGGATAATGCCAAAGTGATTAATGATCATTCTTTCCTTGTGAAATAACATTTTTACAATTGCTTTTAGTACCTGAAAAGTAAAAATTAGGTCTATATTTCATTGTTGTCTAATCTTGTGTGTGCTCTTCTTGGACTTCTAATCTTAAAAGTATATTAACAACAGTGTTTGGACTTTCAACCTTGGTAGCAGCCAGATCTCACTATTTCCACACACAGCACAACATTTTCAAGTGTAGATTTTTTTAAAATCTCTTGTTTTCTACAGAAAGGCTGCCTTGGTCTTCAACATTGCTGCTGTTCATGGCAGTTGTTCCTGCAGAAATCTCTCATGGCAACTCCATATGAGACTCTGTTTCACAGTAAAATTTCTTGGTGTATGGACTTTCCTGCAGTGGGTAAGACAGAACAGGTGGAAGAATGGAAATGCTAAGGAGGGTTTGCCCATGCTGTGAGATGAAGAATAAAAAAATGAGCTATGACTTATGAGGGTAACTTGAAATCCAGGAGTCACTTACATGTCTGGTCATGTCTTTCTGTGTGACTCAAAGAACCAGATATCTAAAAGCTTTCAGCATCACTGCTTAATACTTTTTCAGAGACTTTTGATCTTTCTGTTCCTGTTTATCTCTATCTTTCTTCCATGGGGCTGGGGTAGGGGAAATTAGGAAATTAGATTTTCCCTCTTTTTCGGTGATGGGAGTAAGTGTGAGAGGATTAAGAAGGTTTTTCACCCCCCCTTCATCCCTCATCCAGTTTGGCTAAAAGAATTGTTCCACTTGTAAAAACTCAAGTGATTACTAACACACCCACTAATTCTCAGATCATCTGAGACATTCCTTAGAAAATCAAAGGTCTTTTCTAGCTGGGAAGAGAAGTCTTTACATTAAGTAGCAAAATAGAAGCACTCTGGCATTCTGTAACCCTCTATAACAGATCATTATGCAGAGACAGACCGGGTTCCAAATTTTCTACGGAGCAAAGCTAACAGTGTTTTACTGAAGAGAAGACCAAACACCAAGTTCTCTTTTCCACAACAAAACATTTCACATATTTTGAAAGTTTTTTCAAGTTTTGTGACTTATTTTTGTATGTAATGTGAAAGAAGTTTCTTTTTTTATTTTTTTTTCCCAGATCAATCAGATTCCATTTTTCTTCTTCCTAAGAGTTCAAGCCCCTGTTGTTCCGTGTATTTCCCATTCACCTAAAGATATTTTGATTTTTCTTTTGGTTTAAATGATGCTGCTTTGCTTTTAGGTATCAACACCTCTAAGTTTGCCTTGGACTGTCCTGGATTTAAACATGTGCTGTAGGAAGGTGTCAGGCAACACAGTCAAAGGAAAAATGCAGACAGCATGCAATAGGGTGCAGCACATCACTGAACACCCCTGAGCTACAGCAGCTGCCATGATGAACTTCCATTTGTTAAGCCATTTTACTGTATCACACTGAATTGTGATTCTGTGTCCACAGAATTGACGGTTCAAACCTCACTGAGTGACTTTAAGTAGGACTAGATAACATGATTGTCTGGTGTTAGCACACCATGTGCCAAGTGCTGTCTCAGCTAACAAGGAGTATCCAGCCAGCACAGTTTTTTCTTCCTGATACAGGAATCCCTGTTCAGTGGGACTCTAATTCTGGGACAAATTTCTTTTATACTCTGTGAACCAGTATACCTAAACAGAAACCCCACAAGATAATGGACACACTAATAATAAATATTGTAATCCATATGATCACACAAGGTGGTGTAATTCAATACACAGTTTTTCACATAAAGCTGTATTTTAGCTACAGAAATACAAGGGGAAATCTCTATGGTTTCCTATCAGCTCCTGGTTTAACACAGGCATGGTCTCTGATTTTCCCTCTGCTTGCTCTCCTGTTCATTAGCTACAACATAGGGAAAGTGCTTTAAAGCCTTTGAATATGGATTTCTGCCTCCATAGCTGCCTGATTCCAAATGAAATGTCTGATCTCCAAGTCTTCTGAGGTTTCAGACTTGTGAAGTATCTCACTTTAGCAGCTGCACCCATAAAATTGCATATACAAGCAAATTAGTAGAGCCCTGAATCTTTCCCTATTTCCTCATGAAAATTCTGGAGCTAAACCAGTCAGATTGATGTATTGCCATCATCCCAGATGTTTCTTACTACCACTGTAATTGTCAAAGGAATCAAGCACAAAGGTACCTGTGGGCATTGTGGGGAAATCTAGTGGATAAACTATGCTAGACCTGTGCTGAAGTGGATTTGTGAGTGGATTTTCTCTTCTTCTGTGATACTGATAAGTCCTTTTGATGCCCTATTGCAGAGCCTTGTGCTGAGCAGTGCTTCAGTTGCCCAGGAGTTCCCGTAGCTCTCCAAAACTCTATTGCAGGAAAAAACAGCAGCAGACACAGGCTCCTGCTTCCTGACATGCCCATATAAGTGAGCAGTGGCTGAAATGAGCCTTTTTCTTCCTCCTGGTTTGAGATTAGGAAACTAACTCACCATGGACAGAGAGGTGAGAGTGGACAGTGGCAATTAATACCAACACCCAAACTCATCACCCTTGCACAGTAACCTAATAAGAAGAAGGGCAAGCAAAGTGCCTTAGCTTATATTTAACTAGAAACTGTTAAGGAACCTTTTAAAATTACCTCTTTGAATTCCATAGCAAGGACATAGCTAGAAAGTGTTAGCAGAGAACAGCTGCCCATGGCCCCAGATTCCGACATTTAATAGTTTATTTTTGCTAGGTACCAGCTCTGTTCTGCCAGCTTCCCTCTCATTTTCTTCCAGGTTTTGACAAAAGATCTTTCCTTTTAGCTCAAGCTTCAGTTTTCCCAGCAAGTCAGTCCTGGTGAGAAGGTGTCTGACTTCAATATTTCTTACCAGAAACAGCACTTCTAGATTTACAAGGCCCAAGAGAAGAGCTGTGTTCAACCAGAGCAGTCTCTCTTATAGTCAGAGTCTATAATCAGAACTGTGAATTCTCATATGTTGAGCATGGGACTTGTGCTGGTTTCTCCCTCCAGTTTCTCCCTGAGGTCCTGTGGTTAGGGATCTATCCACACAATATCTCCCCCATTTCCCCTTGGAACATAGTCCAGAATCTGCTAATGAGCAGTAATTGATACAGGATGATGGATTTAGAAGGCTGGGGCCAGCAGAGCTGCCAGGGGTCCCATGTTCAAAGGTGCCACTGGAGACACGTTCCTCAGCTCCAGCCATGCACTCTATCTTTTCCTGAGCACCTGCAGGAATAAAATACCTTTCTATGATGCTATTCATAGGTCCACCCTTATATATAATCTAGTGCCCAGACAGAGACTGCCCCTCAACATTTGACTGGAAATAGAGCATTAACCCATCTGATTCTTACATAAACATTCAAAACCGTGGGAGGGGCCACCTATATTTGTTTGAATCAGAAACTATTCTGATGTGAAAATCTTTTACACCCAAGAGCAGTGTGGTTAATGACTATTTGAGACTGTTTGAACATGAAAGCCTGAGCTCACTATTTCTGGAACCAAAATGCTGTCTGGGACCAAAATATTGTCAATCACACAGCATCCATGTCCATTAATGAGGCAAGACAGGGTTTTGCTTTCCATCTCCACCTCTTGCACCATGACTTCTCTTTATCTCAGTCCATTTTCAATAAAGGCTTCAAAACTTTTACAGTTCATAAGCATGGTACTTTTTCTCCATTAAAATTAGGAAGATCTCTAGTTTTAATGAGTTATATGTTGTGGCAGCAACTTGAAACTAATGAATTACAGAACAGAGGTTGGCAGCACAGACCTACAATAAGTTACAGTGTGTGCAATTATGCTAAGAGGCTGGGTAGCAACAAGTGAATTTTTCCAACAGAATATAGACCAGCATAATTATTTTCCTGCAATTTTTTATACCAAATATCCCTCTTTTTAAAAAAGCACATTCTTCTTTCCTTTACTGTAGTTTCCAATTGAGGAGAAGCTTGATCTATGACTGATCAGTTTTTTGTACCCAGTGGAAAAGAGAGAACACATTGCTTATATGTGGATTAAGCTGCCAGCTTCCTCACAGATTTTCTCCTCTAATCTACGTTTAGGAACAAAACCTACTTAAGGGCTTTCTCATGGACACAGTCAGCAGCATTAACTTTCAGTGTGGGCAGGTTGCTACAAACCCTGAGCTGACACAGCTCAGACTTGCTGACATCTTTTTGCTCATCTATTCTAAAACCTGTACTGAAAACAGAGCAGATCACAGAAGAAGAAAGGGCTCCCTGACAGCACAGCTCCAGAGCTTCCTCACACAGGCAAGATGCAGTGACACCACCCTGAGTCTGTGTCAAGGGTTTTGCTGCACAGTTCCTTCCGTGAGTGAATACAGATTCTTTTTTCCTATGGTTGGTGGGTTCTTTCCATTCTGTTATTCCATATTACATAGCTTTAAAAAGAATTAAATTCATCATTGAATTTAATTCTGGCCTGTCACTGAGGCTTTTTGCTCCAGTTTTGGGCAAGGCTAAGGAATCATTATATATAAAACATGTCTTACAGTAGTTTCGACTTTTTACAGTAAGGATTTGAACCAAAGTAGCTTTATGATGATGATTTGTAATGATGGAGGACTCCAGAAGGGACAGTTAAGAAAAAAAATTAATTCACCAACAATGACTTGTACTTGGATAATATTTGAGGTGAAATTTTAAATAAAAACAACAAAGAACACAAGGGTAAAAGGAGTCTTTCATCTTTCAATTTACCCTCTTCCAGTGGCACAGACCAAAAAGATAGGACTGTTCCAGTCTAAAGACTTTACATATTTGTCACTCCAGAATCTTATAGTAGTCTGAGATATATTTTTTATTATTTTATTTTATTTTATTTTATTTTATCATCTCATCTCATTTCAATTCATTTCTTGCCTTATTTTCACAGATGCTGATCACAGAGCCTTCAAGTATTCCAGCAGTAAGTGGTCACTGAAAGAGGCCAATGATTGTGGCCCTTTGGAGTCCCAGGGATGCACTTTGGCATTCCCCAACAGCCCCAAGCCATGGAATCTGGCCATGCACCCTCTGAGAGGCAAGGCCTGACTTGGGCAGCACCTCCAGCATCAGGAACACATGGACAATGCCCAGCCCCACCTTGGGACGTGCAGTGCCTTGACCTGAGAAGAGCTCTGCAGCACCCTGGATTTCAGGCAGCATTTTTCTCCCAGATGTAGCAGGGCATTTCCCTGCCACCACCCCTCTGTGCAGCCCCCTGCCCCTGTGTGGTGTGAGTTCACTCCAGAAAAGAATGTGCAATCAAGATCTACAGTTCAGACCCAGGAGCAGAATGCTGTCTTTAATTTATAAAGTGTATACATGAAGTGAACCCTCAATCTGATTTGTATTGTTTGTGCATATACTATTTTCCTAGTATCAACATAGACTTATGCATATAATTTCATTTGTTTCGGTTGGGTTTTTAAATTTTAAAAATTCTTTTCAGCTTCTACTGCACAACACCCTTCCTGTCTCTTTCTTTCTCTTAGTAAATTCAAATGTGCACATGTGGTTGTGCAGATAAATGTGCATACACAGAGCCTCCATTCAACCTTGTGCTGCATTGAGATTCCCAAGCTGTGCATTTCCTGCAGCTCTCTCTATGTGTAAGCTGCTTCTACATAATATTTCCTGCATCATGTGAGAATTATTTTTGATTATGTTTTGTGTGGCATTAGGAATGTCAAGTGACAAGGACTTTCAGGGATGATGACAGCAGTTATTACTTCTGCCTCCTTCACATAACAATTTTAAGAAACTCGTCCCATCTTTAGGCTCTACTCGTTACCAGAGAACTTAAAAAATTGTAATGAGCCAAATAATTTTTAAGAGGCAAAACCACTTACTTCATACAAGCATCATATTCAAGAAATATGTCTTTTAAAGTTCCTCATTAATTAGGCAAAAGAATTTTAGATTTTCACTGCATTTTAGCATGTGGTACCATGTCCAAAATCTAGAAGATCTACCTGGCAGATGTTTGAACATTGTGATTAGGCAAGCCAAGTAGGTTACTCAGAAATATAGGAGTTTTGTACACCATACTATAAACAATAGTGAAAAAATGTTATCATGGCTAACAAACTAACTAGAAACAGAAACAAAAAATAGTCTATGCTTTATAAAATATGTTAAAGTGTGGGTTATGATGTTTCTTCTTTTCATCCAATGAATTGGCCAAGAGGTAAATTCTGGATACTTTTATTACTGCAGTTTGGGTACAGGACACACTGTTAAACGTGATCCCACTGTGACTGAAGGGTGTCAGAAGAACAAATCTAGTGACTGGGAGGTTGATCAATGCCATCTGCTTCCAGGACTGGAGAACTGGTCTGAGAATGCAACACAGGCACAAAGAAATGCAGTCCAGCCGCAGGACTGGGTGGTCAACGGTGTAAGGACAACTTGTGAAAGAGTCTTCAAGGGACAGAGTTTCAAAGGTGGGACTTGGCATGCAGGAATAAGTAACAAAAAAAATTAAAATGCCAATTATGGGAAACTGAGACACAGGAATTAGTAATGAAATACAATCAGAAGTGTATGGTTGAGAGATCCCCAAAAGAGGCAGAGAGGCTTTACCAACCTGTTTGTGCAAAAGCTGAAAAAAATGTCACATTCTATTTGTTGTGTATTTTGGATGGTTGAAAAACTACTTCAAGTCTTCCAACATCTCACAGGAAAAGATTCTGGGATATTTTCCTGGGGGTGTCAGAAGGGGGAGGGGTCCTTTTTCATGTAACATTTTTAGTATTCAAATTAGAAGACTTTCAGCATCCTGGGGTGAAACTCAAAAGCCTTTCCCTAGGAAGCCTGGGAGCATATCAAAAATCAATGGCATGGAGGATGGAAAATGTTTCAAAAATGTGAGACTGGCAGGAAATACTGGCACATTTCTGTTTGATATTTATTTTCTTGGCATGCAGTGGCTCTTTTAGCGCCAATGGAAAATCCTTTAGTGCCAAGCCACTCTCAGATAAATCTGCACACAAATACACTTTGAATTGGCATGTAGCTTTTGAGATTAAGGGTTAACCCTTGCCAAAATATGCATTTTTGGATTCTAGCATCTCTCTTAAGTTAATTAGGTAACTTCATAATACCAAAATGCTACACATGACTGATTTGAATTTGATGTATCTGAACTCAGCAAAACCAAATGAACGGGGAAGAGTGAATACACCTGACACTGAAGAGCAAACAACCAAGGCTCTGAATTTTGTAGGGACATTAAGGAAATTGCAGCCAAAAAACTACATGGCCTAAACCTGATCTTTGGGGGTGACTGAATCCCATTACAAGAGCAGAGGTGATCTTCACGTGGTGGGGAATATGGAGAGGTTGAGGAAACACAAGCAGACCCTACATCTAGTCCTGTAAAAGAATTTTAAAGCTCCTTAGCCACCCTTATTAAATTCATGCTTGCACTATAACCTACTCAAAATCATAGACTTTCAAGTTCAACCTTCAACTGAACAGTGTGTATAATCCTGAAAGAAAAAATACAAACCTTACATTATTCCAGAGGTTCCATGGTTTTCAGTTTAGCCTATTGAGTGTCCTGTCAATGACTGGTCAATGACTGGGTGGAGGTTTACTGCTGTCTGCCTTGCTAACAAAGCATTTATGTGGAATATCTCAGATCAGTAGTACCCCCTGCAGCAGTCTGGAGCCCCAGGTCATGCAGGGGTTGAACATAACTGCATTTCAATACAATAAAGTCCATGTGGCACTATGGACACAGGCAGGGCACACACATCACTGTAAGCAGTGCCGTGGTCACTGAGTCAGGGGTGCAGCGAGGATCAGGAGCCAAAGCCAGGCAGCACAAAGAAACATCTACACAGCAAGAGAACTATGGATATATCAGTCAAAGCCTGGAGCTGGATCTTTTGCCATTTCCCAGTTATTCCTTCCTTCTTATTCATCAGCATTATGAACAATATTTCTCAGGAAGGGAAGGTTCCTTGCACCCACTTTTTCCTCACAACTTTGCAAAACAGCACTTCTGACAGAGTGCCTCTCTGCTGTCAGTGGTACAATGAGAACCCATTGGCACTTTTGGGAAGCTGGGGAATACCACTGGATCAGCTGGAATTCTTGAAATTACACTTTTTCCTGCCAGTATGTGAAGACAGTATAATTTATTGCAAAGAAAAGAAAGGTATGAGAACAGAGACCAACTCAATAAATTCTGCTGATGTTGTTTTTATATAGAGTTTAATTAGGCTGTTTTTAAAAGGCTAGGGCACATGAAATCAGTATGAATCTGAATTACCTGCATTCCATAATCCCATTATTATACCTCATCAGAAAGCAATTACTTGAAATATAGCTTGCACTAAAACAGTCCCTTTTTGGCAGCAGTAGAACAAAAACCTGAAAGTTCAGCCACATCAGCTAAGACAAAGCCTAGTGCTGTGAAATACTTCAGGTATGCAGAGTCTTCCAGTAATGTAATAGAGTAATATTAACTGTTAACAAAATACAATGGGCATCCTTTCAATAAGGTGCAACATACCTTGTTTATGTCATTTATCCCCTTTAATGTTGTTTCTTTGCTTTCAAACCAGTTAAGTCAGAGAACCCTAATACTAAGTCTCTAGACCAGTATTTCTAGGCCTAACCAATGCATGAACAATGTCAGACTCCAGATTATTCTTACTGTCTCACTGCAAAATTACTTGAAATTGTAGATTTATGAAAAGAGGAACATCAGCTGTCATCCTAGCTTTCCAGCATTTGAAGAACTTGCTTCTACCCTGTCAATAAAAGTTGGTTTTATTAACAGAGGAGGAACTCAAAGGAATTGCTCAAAGCCTGTTTCTTAGATACACAATGGTATTCAGACAAATTCACCAAAAATGTGTCAGGGGAAAAAGGTTGTTTCATATATTTTCTGATCAAAGAGCTCATTATTTAAAATACTGTCAGGTTGTCTTTCATCTTCAGAACTGGCAAGCATATGAAAACATATTGCAAATAAAAGCAGCCTTCCAAAATGTCATACTGATTATGCATTCACAAGTCAGCTACTTGAGGCTCAGTGAGACAACAAATATCACAGAAACCCACTCTGTGTTTTAGATACTGTGGTTTGGGAGGCTGGACAGCCTTTTCTACACACATTGCCAGAACAGCCATGTGACAATATGTATAACCTAACCTAGTATTTCCTAACCTACATGTTTAAGTTTAGGTTAATTTCTTTTGATGGTTGACAGAGACAGGCATCAAGTTCCTAGTATTTTATCACACCACTTATTTCACAGGACATATGTTGACATGTTCTCCAATTTGGTCAACTGTTTTTTTCCCCACTGTTTCCCCACAGTATGGCAGTGACTACTTTATATGACAATTTGGCTCTAGGAACCTAGAAAAACTACTGTAATAGATGGTTAGACACTTTTTATGCATGCAGGATCTTCTTCAAAGTTATGAGGTGTTCCCCAGTGTGCACCTTTCCAACATTAATGAGGTGTTGAGAAATAAAAAGAATGCATGTTAAATTGTAACTGGTAATGGGCAACCATTTACTTCCACTGACTTTAACAGTTTTTCTCTCTCAGAAAAAAATCTTTAGTGTATATTTTCATTAGCATTGTATCCTCAGAAGAACAGGGAAATTGAGACAATTTAATGTCTCTTGAAGGAATGCTTTCAACTGCTGAGAATGGAGGGGAAAAGCCATGGAAGTAATTTGCTACTGAATTTCTTCATAATTACAGGGTTACGACACATGCAAAAACAATGAGTCTCCTTTTGAAATTTTACGTGGGTGAAAGGTGAAGACCAAGCTGAATTGGGTCACTTGTTTACTCTGACAGTGATGACAAGCTTGAATATATAATAATCAAGGGAAGCCAAGAGCCACATTGACATAAATGAAAATTAACACACCCTGAATTTTAGAAAAGCCTAAAATTATTCAGTCTTTCTTTTCCCAAAATAGTTTCTGCAGATTCTGGTAGCCCCAGTAAAAACTGATAAAGCACCAATATAGCTTAATTATCCCCATATTTTTTCATGTCCATATAGTCTCTGTCTGTAGTAGTGCCCATTATGACAGCCTTTTGCCTGTCTTGGAAAGCTGGCAATAAATTAATGTTTGATAATACACAACAACCCACCTGAACTGATGTTTAGTGGCATAGAAATCAGGTTTGTGAAGGTTTGTGAAGAAGCCATTACATGGTGTGCCATGTAATCTTAATCCACTAATGTTCTTTATCACACACAGATGAGAAATTCTTCACTTCAGGGGTGGTGAGGCACTGGAACAGGTTGCCCAGAGATGTTGTGGAAGCCCCATCCCAAGGAAGTGTTCAAGGCCAGGTTGGGTGAGGTCCTGAGCAACCTGAGTGGAAGGTGTCCCTGCTCTTGGCAGGGAGGTTGGAACTACATGGTCTTGAAGGTCTCTTCCAACTCAAACCATTCTATGACTCCAGGAATTTCATCTGAAACTAGAATCTCTTTATCAAAGAGATGGCAAATGAATCATCATTCATCATGGCCACTTCAAAGTCCTTCACAAACCAAAAAGCATCACAGAAGGTGTTCACATTTCTCTTTACAAAAGCAAAGATGGTGTTGATAGGATTTCCTCTTCTGAAGAAACAGAATTATAAATCTTTGTGAGCGTAAGATACACCATTGTTTCATATTTTTTTCTAGGCTATTAGAAACAAAATATTAGATTCAACCTACATAATTAATGTAATTCCCATCGCTTCATTTCCTGTTTTAGTTCTGTAGAGATCCATATTGTAAATCAGCAAATTCTCCTGCTTCTTTGGGTAGGAAAGGAATTTTTTTGTGCTCAGATAGAATTATTTTGTAGGAGTAATCCTCTTGGGGATGGGGATGAAGAAGCAGAGTTTACCAGGTTTTACCTAGTAAAGAATTAGAGACTCCACATAACCAACTAGAGAACAGGTAAATTCAATGAGCTCTTCAGAGTCATGCTGAGAACTCAGAGCCAAACCTGGTCTTAAATCCAGACCTCTGGGAGGCAAATAACTTCTGTACAAGATCTTCCTTATTCATCACCATGAATATCCAAATCTTGATTGAAAAGTAATCTAGGCAGGCCTATAATTGTAATTAGGGGTATTATTGGGAATGTGTCTTGAGAACACCTTCCAGGTGATCAAATCGGACTGTGATCTCAACAGTGTTACTAAAAACCGAAAGTGTTAGAGAAAAAACATCTTTTTGGTCTGAAAAAGGATACCTGTTATGAACCAGTGAATTAACATTTTCTTCTAAATAAAATATAATGGCAGCATGCCCAGTTTGTCATGGTGAACAAAACAATTTATTAGTTCTCTTTCACCTCTAATTTTAAAAATCACTTATCTATTTTAGCAAGATGGGGTTTTTGACAAGGGCTCACAATAAGGATGATGGACATACCCTTTTCACTTACAGGAGTTTCTTTAAATTTACATATATAACATTTTTCAGAGCATTAAGTGTATTCAAAAATATTCTGAAAAGATAATTGAAGCAAGTCTAGATCTGTCTGTCATGTAAATATGTGGAGTGCAAACATACACAGGATGATTACCAGTAACTTAAGTGTCTTTTGTCATAATGGCATTTAAACCTTATTTCATGGGTTCTGAGGTTATTTTTTTAAATCTGTTATCTATGAGGACAAATCATTTCTTGTGAGTTGTTCAGCTATTTGACTAAGAATAACTCTTTACCCCCCAAAGTCCTGCAGCTGTTCTGGCATAAAACATAAAGTCAAGATACTGTAAATATCAGGAATAATATTGCACTGATTTGATTTAAAGTGTATTTGTTTACTTTTTTCTGTTCTCTTAATTTCTAAAATATAGTTCTTAAAAGCTATAACAAGAACTAATTTAAGTAGCAGCTCAAAAAGGCAAAGAATTCAACTCTTTTTCATTCTTACTATGTTTGGTTTTCATTTTGTAAAATTAAGTATGAAATGAAGCCTGAAGCACAAAGATTAAGTACAACTGTAACAAAAATGTCACCTTTCTCAGTATATAGTTTCCAGCTTCTCCTGATGCCGGTATTCATTTCCCACAGCAGTATATCTGTTTCTCTGCACAGACATATGGGCCAGAGGTTGATTTCTCAGCTATGGAAATACCCAGTAGTGTAGAATCTAAGTATATTCTTTTTGCAACTTTCCTTACTTACCTAAATATACCAATATCCACCACTCCTGCAATGGGATGGTCAGACAGCGTGCAGAGAAATCTCTTTTTCCAGAAAACTCAGCCCAGCAGTAATTGTGGGTTTGCGGGAATAACTCTGTCACAAGAATTGACCTAATCAGAGCCTAAAGCAAAGAGCAAACATTCCTTTTGCCTACACAGCTCCCTGTCATCCAGCTGTCTTCTCCACACCTTTGCACAAGTCAGAGGCAATAACATGCCCTCCCAAAAGCAACTGCTATTTTGTATTGAAAAAAAGAACCAGGAAGATTTGGCTGTACTGATCCACAATGTTAAACATCATTACAAAATACAGTCAGATAAAAACAGAAAATGGAATCAGGAGGAAATCATGGGAAGTGTTATATCAAGAGCCTGAGAAGAAGATTTGTTGAAATGGGAAAATCCCATAATTATATCAAAGTTATTGAATGCAAAAGTAAAGATGGTTCCTGAGCCAGCAATGCCATGAGGCCCTTTTGATGGCAATCTATGTATTATGACATCAGTTATCATGTGCCCTTCTCAAGATGAAAATCATATGATGAAAACAGAAGTTAAAATTCATTTTTTCCCAATTAGTCTGTTCATGATTTTTCAGAATACGCATTCCACTATGCCCACCTTTTGTCTCACTGGATGTGAAAAACAAGATTAAAACTTCAAGGATTCTGTCCTCAGCCAGTTTACATTTGAGTACAAGAGTTGAGGCTTTGGAATAAACTATTCAAAAGCTCAATTGTGTTTTAAAAATTCAAACAATCTTAATATTTTAATATTCCCCCTTGGGTTATTGAGAAAAATCAGATTTAATACTCACCAACCATCTGATTTATATAAATATCTTATAAAGTTTAATACTGGTGCCTTTGCGCACTTAAGAGCCACATGGGACATGAGAACGGGGAAAAGTTGCAGGGAAAGTCAGTGGGAAAAGATCTGGTTTCTTAGTTATAAAGCAATAAAAAGCATGCATTTAAAATTACATATTTTAATATTTCACATAACCTACACTGGATGCTGTGGAGAATGAGGCTGTGGGTTCTGAGCTTTGCATGTGCTTTTTGATGGTAACAAGCCCAGGTAGGGGGCCCTCGCTGTGTGCTCAGGCACTGTGTGGTCAAACATGCTTGCTGAGGACAAATCATCCTTCTGAACCCAAACTCCATGACCTCTCCTGATTTTTATGTTATTCATATCCCTCATCTGTGGGATTTTCTGACAAGGAAGGTAACTGGGCTGCTGCTGACACTGATGGCAGTGATGTCATTTGCTGTACAGCACTGGAATGACACAATTCATTAGAATTCATCACCTGACTCGGACATAATTCCTCCCTGCATAGAGGGTTGATATTAAAAGAATGTACTGTAGAAGTTCCAGTTAAATCTTTAAAATAAACTGCAGGCTGGGCAACACAGGAGGGAAGCTGTGGGGATGGAGGCAAGAGGAACCAGAGAGTGGGGCAAGGTAAGAATGTGTCAGGTAGGCCTCAATGCAATTATCCTGCTTGAATCCCAGAGGGTGTGAACACTCCCTGTGCTCTCCAGGAGGTGGAGAGGAGAGCTGGGAGGTGCCTGGGGGGCTTTTGGCACTGGGATGGCCCTGTAATGGCCTGGGTGTGCAGGAGGACAACACACACAAGGGGACTGGGGAAGGAACTCAAACCCACACCCTTATCTGATGTCATCTATTGCTGTATTACTTCACAGTACTGTGAAATGTTCTTTTTTTGTCCCAGGATTGACTGGATTATTTTATACTGTGAGAACTGAGGGGTGAAAGCAGGGCCCTGTGCTGAAAGCTGCCATTGACCCCAGAGTGAAATGGCAAAGAGCTGCAAAATGCCAACAGCCACGGGCAGTGACAAGAGCCAAACCCCACAGTGGTTGTTCAACCCACAAAAAAACTGTCTCTGTTCAGAACAACTCTGATGTCACTTGGGAATCTAAGTGTATGTAAAGGCAAGAGAAACTGACTCTTACTACAGAGCAAGTATTACCTCAGGCAGCAGTGCAACAATAGGGTTACACTGGAGCCATGGTGCAGGAATAACTAGTGATGCTTTCCCATGATGACAAACCCCAGCCTGATGCTCCCTCTGGAGCTCTCATGGTTGCAGATGCAAGGAGGCTCAAGAGAGAGAGGCCCATGGAAAGGTAGGAGCAAGGGGCAGCCTCTGCACAGTGTCCTCTCCTTCCACTCATCAAGGATAATGTCACCATAGAGGGACCATTACATGATCACTAAAAATAAAAAGAAACTTTAAAAGTTATTTAGTTCACTCTCCTTTCCCTCTTTCGAATTTAAATCAACTCATGATAGATGCTTGCCCTGTCCTTGAGGAATTTCTTGTTATGGACAGTGCAGCTTTCCTTAGTAATTTTTGTCTTTTTTCAGTTTTTACCATTAGATATTTTTTTCTCCAATAGCCCACTAAACTAGGAAATTTAAGCTCATCATTTATTTTAGCAGACAGAGAAGTACTTTTTCACTTCCTCACTGAGGAACACTTGACATGTTTGAGGCTTCTAGGACATCTTCCAGAACTCCTCAATTCCAGATGGGAAAGGCAGGCAGATGGTAAATTACTTACACAGAAAGCTTATGTATTGGACTGTCACACCCAAGTCTGTTAATGTAACACAGATATAAGAGGATAATCCATCAGGTAGAAGCCATCTACTAGGAACAGTGATTTTAATGGTGAAATTGAGCAAATAGTAAAAATTAGAAGAAACAAATAATTTTATTGTGCTCCAGAACTGACCTTAATCTGATTTATAGACTTTCTCTTTTTGTTGTCAGTGAAAGAGTGATATATGATCCATAATTTCAGACTCACAGCTAAAGGGATTGGGAGTTGCAATGCTTAGTTCTGAGAAACTACTGCTCCATGACCCATTTTGTATATTCCACTCTTGCTGGAGACAGATATAAAATTGAAGACGTGTTTTGCACATTGGCCAAGCCTTTTGTCCCATAAGAGTGTTTTATAAACATAAAATGTCCAGATGACTCCTAAATGAGGCAAAATACTGATTTTTATAGCTTCTTAAAGTCTCAGATGTGTCTATGTCTCAACTGCACACTGAGACCTAAATTCACCCCCTCTGACTGAATCATCAAGCTGAGGTCCTATTCAGGCAGTACAGAATCATAGGACCCTCCAGAGAGCAGCAAGAAATCATTCACTAATTGTCCATTGGCTTAACTGAGGAATTAAAGGCAATTTTATTCCCAACTTTGTCACTTCAGCCAACCCAAAACTCTAATTATGTAGGCCTAAGAGAGGAATTTTAAGGAATATGATCTCCTACAGACACTGCAGAGGCCCCAAGCCTACATACAGTGATACCAACAACATTTTCCTGCATACCTTGCTCTGATTCCTGGCCATAGCTTTTCTATACTGACTCCAGCTGCAACCAGTTACTCTTATATCTCTACTATGTTGCATTTATGATACAATAGATCGATCCAAGATTTTTCTTCTACAGAAATGCTGGCATTTTGAGCACCATGAACAGAATAACAATTCTGAAACCAAGGAAAACAGAAATAATTTTATAGATAATTTCCCTCTTTCTGGAAGGAAATATAGTGAACAAACGAAGACATACAATTGTGTAAGCAAAGAAACAACTTTTATAGATTGTCAACAGGTATAATTGGGCCTGAGAATCCACCTTCAAAGCCTGAGACTTATTTACTACAAGCAGGAGACATGTAAAGGAATACGGAATTTCCCACAGCAAGGCCACTCAGAAGTTCTCCATGTTGACAGTAACCCAAAAACTTTGCCACCTGGCAATCACTCCAGTGACCTGTGCAAAATAAATAGATGGTCTCAGCTCAGTTTCCAGATGTAAGGTGTGGAAATCTCCATTAAAATTAACAGTAATTGGCAGCTATGCCAGCAAGGTCTCAGCTGTCCCCTGGGAGCTGGGCAGGAGTGGGAAGAGCAGCTTCAGTGTAGAGTCACTGATAAACAGCTTGCACCCAGCTGGTTTTGCCTTGCTACTCTTACAGTACAGTAACAACTAATGGCCACACAACTTGTTTACAAATGCAAGATCTGAAGTATGATTTTTTTCTTTCCTTTTACAGCATTTATTTCTCAGCACCTTGAGCACCTGTGCAGCGTTTTTACTGCAAACATCATTTTTGTGAAGAAATCCTCATTTTATGTATTTCTACCTCATGAGGTGGGGAAAAAAGATTAAATTCAAACATCCGTCCTAAATAAAATAAAATATAACACAGACTCACAAATCTGACATTGAATTTGGCTAGCAAAAGCTTTATTAAGATAATGCAGGGCATGTTGTTTTTATAGCTGGGATGTGGCTGCTGAGGCAGCGGAGTTGGACCCTGCTTGGACAGCAGATGGTGTCCTACTGTAACACTAAGCTCCAGTGCTCAAAGAGGAATCTTAAACCAGCCTTTAAAATACTCTCCAATTTCCATTTAATTACTTTAATTGGCTTTATAGGCTATGTAATAAAAATGATGGATCTGTTTAAGCACTAGACAGAATTAAAGAGTTTAGTATGTCCAAACCAGTGATTTTGAAATATATGTCCCATTTCTATGAGTATTTTCCAATATTTAAATGAACTTAAAAAAAATGTGATCATGCCACTTAGGTGCCTGAGCAGCCCTTTTCAAAGGTACCATAGGCAAATAGCTATTAAGAATCCCACTGAGAATCAAGGCAATCAAATGCCTCCCAATTCTCTGTGCCTTTGAAAATGTTCTGTTTACAGTATAAGTTATCTGCATATAATAATGAAAAAATCTACACTTGCCATTGTTCTGGTAAAGGCAATGCAAAGACTTATGAGCCTTCATGGGAAAGGACTATTTTCTTTCTTCTGTGCTGTATAACATCTTGTGCTGTATAGCAACTTGTTCGGTGGGAATCTAGTCCCTATTGCAGCTCTCAGATACCAAAAATACAATTAAAACTCTACAGGAATTAAATTTGCTCCTGATAAATTGTATATTGTTGCTGTAATACTAAATCTAAAGGAATAATTTTGTACTTTCACTCTGCCACTAAAGATATTTTTCCTGGTATGTTTTTTTTTTTTTTCCCAGTCTTTGGGATCTGTAGAAGTTCCCAGCACTTTGTGACTAATAAGGTGAACTGGGTGGTGAAGAAAAACCTGCTGTATTAAGAAGTTCCAAGTCTGCTCAAGCCCCTGGGCTTCAGGAGAGTGGATAGGTAAAATTGAGAGATCCTCCCAGGATTTCCACTTTGAGCAGCCTCTCCAAGTGCTGCACAGAACCTGAGTCATGACTGAGCCTGGTCTGAAAAGCCTTCTCCAGACTGCCCAAATCACAGCTGTGGTCACTGTGGGGTCTGATGCATTGCAGCAGACCAATGTGACTCAGCTCAGAGATATCTGGAGTTTGCAAGCCTAGATTGGATTTACTGTCTCTGGGAGGGCAAAATTTGTTGGGAACAGTTTTGTCATTCATACTGGGAAGTGATGAAATCTTTGCCTCCTGGAGCAGATAATCATCATCTTGTACAGGCAAACCCAGGCTGGGACAGTGGAGTCATAAATGGTGTTATGTGTCCAATTATCACTGAATCACTTTTTTTTTTATTTTTCTCATAGAGACTCTGGTAAAATTCTACTGTCTTTTTGCTTCTTTCAGAAAAAAAAAATGTTATTACTCTAGCCTCAACCTGTGAGAGTAGTCTCACTAATTTTGGTTAGGTTCTTCACATGAGAAAGCACTCTGGACCTGATCTCTTAGAGAAATAGGTGAGGAGTACCTGTATGAATGAGACACCTGGTTTTCAGAAAATGCTTTTATTTTCTCCCTCATCCCAGATATGACAAAGGATGCAGGGGTCGATATTCTCCAAGAGCATTTACAGAACTTCTTCAAAAGCAATAAAATGATGAAACCCAAAATCTGCAAATTGTGGTGATTTGTAGTGCTTTGATTTATAGCCCTGTTGGGTTTGGAGTGAATGATTTCTACAGAGACCAGTCCCTCTAATCGGAATTTTACAAGAAACGGATGTGCTAAAAGAAACAGAAAGCTAACAGGGCTTCTGGTTACATTTTCAGCCTGATTTATAGAGCTGTAAAACTCTCTGTATCAGGGAGCTGACACCAATTTCTAGAAAGCTGTGAACATTTGTTTCCATCTGATTTTCCTGGAGGGCTCCTAGGCCCACTTCATTCACAAACGACCCCAGTGAAATCCATGTCAGGTGTTGGAGAGTGTGGGACACTGGTGAAACAAGAGAGCTGGCAGTAAAGAACAAGCTAGTCCTGGAATGTTGATTTTGGGGGACAGAAGTGTACTTTAAGGAAATCAGGAAAGGAAAGGGAGCTGAGGTGGGAGCAGGCATTACCAGGGTTGAAATGGCTAAGGGAGGTCTGATTTGGCACAGCAAGGGATGCTGTAGAACTCAGCAGTGCCTGGTTGGGGACAAGCAGGTGCAGGAGGCAGATGGCCAAGCCTGGATTTGCAGCAGCCATGCCACTGCAGCAACAACTTCACCTTGACAGATGCAAATGCCACCTGCATGTGCATTCAGACAGCAGAAGAGCAAGGTTGTGAGAAGAACTGGAGGGAAAATGGACAACAAGCCAGGGACAGAAGATGCATTCTAGTGTCAGGGCTGCAGCCTTGGTTAGTGCACACAACACAGCACAGGGACATGGTAGGGCTGGTCAGACAGGCAGGGAAGTGCCCATGAGCTGTGAGCAGGGAGGGGTGGCAGGAAAAGTGCCATGGCTGCTCTGCTCTGCAAATCTCACCAGAGCTGGGCTGCAGATGGGGACATGCACTAAACAGGCCATGCCCATGGCCACTTATGACAGCAAAATTCCCCAAGGAGAACCAAACCAACCCAGCACATACATCCAGCCAAGTCCAATGTCCAAGATGAGGAAGAGACTGTGGTGAGAAACAAGACAGGGAATGGATCAGAACAAGGATCAGGAGAGGAGAGATGCGAGTGAGCTCACAGGTCATCAGTGGGTAATCATCGAGAACTGTCCTCTGGAACTGGGCTGTGATTCACAGTGAAACATCTGCCTGCCTCTGTGAGAATGTTAAACTATTTGACCTACTGCAGGGAAAAGCTCCACAGCTTGGATATTTCCAGTGCCACTCCTGATAGCTAGAAGTGTGTAGAAATGTTTGTCTTGCAATTTCACGCCTGAAAGGAAGATGGTGTAGAGGTTCAAACAAAATGATCAGAAGTCTCTTTTGAAAAGGTAAGCTGTTCCCTTCCAGAAAACAAATTATGTGTCAGTCACAGGTTTTTACAGGTGCTTGAATTAGCATTCCATCCAAAGAGAGTTACAGAAGATTTTAGTGAGAAGGAAAATAGAAAATTACTTTAAACCAGCACTTTTAAGCCTAGTTGATCTTCAGATCCAAGATTCTGATTGTTCATTGTTCTAAGGCCCTGCACATTTAAGGACACTTAGCAGGATGCCCAGCTGGCAAATCTTTGAGGATCGATGTTTAAGGTATTTGTGTGTAGGCTAACAGGTAACATAAAATGGCAGCTTCTGCTGACATACCATTTAAGAAAATTTTCTTACCTTGTTACACAGTTTAAAGATACACTATCAAGTTGCTTTACTGTATAAAATTATTAAGTATTAAATACATTATTTTATAAAATGATTTATTAGTATGTTGAGTTATTTTGGTTTTAGAGTGTCAAATTGAAAAAAAAAAAACCCAGATACTGATTAATAAACCAAGATGCATTTTATTGCACTAAGTGCAGCTCCGGAGTTTATTACTACTTTCCAAGGATTTGCTTCCTTTATCTAAAAAGAAATGTATAGGTGTCTTAAATGAATTATAAAGATCAATCTTACATGAAGAAGCCCTGATCCAGCAAACACATATGCTTAGGAGTGATTTAACTGCATGAGTAACTTCATGTAATTCAGTGGGTGAGAGAGAAGCTGTGACCCGTGGAGCTTCTAGTGTGGGCAAAGTTATTCGTGGGCACAACTGTTTGCAGGACTGGAGCCAAGTATAACACTTATAGAAATTCCCATCTAGCAGAAAAGGCAAATGAATGCATAGTAAAAAGCAATTACATGCTATTGAATGTTTTAACAACTATATATTCTACAATAAGTGCATGAACACAATTATGGGTTCAAAGATACTCAGGACCCACCCATAATTGATGAATAATAAATGAAGAGGTGGAATGAAATGGAGAAGTGAAAGGGACACAGTGTAACTCTCTTCATGTCTGAGTATCTCTCTAATTTAGGTGTTTCATAGATGCAATAGCTATACACAGGAAATATGCCGACCAAAAAAAAAGGAGGTTGCTCTCAACTACCATATTTGGACACTGAATGAAGGTGTTGTCTAAAGAGAGAAATTACTTTGGTCTCTCAATAAGTTTTAGAGCACCTAAGGCAGATGCTTTACAGATGCTCAGTGTGGTCTCTAAGTGAAGAGCAGGCATCTCTAAAGATTAAGAAAGCCTTCTGTCACACTCCAGACCCTGACACAGAAATTACCTATGCATTTTCGATCAGTAACTGCTAGCCAGAAGATTAAAGTAGAGCCAGGTTTTTCCTGTTCCTTTTTCTTCCTGAGAAACCCTGGGCTGTGCCCTGTGTGCTGCACAGGGACATGGCTCCCATGGGACAAGGAGGGCTTTAGGCCCCAGAGGGGAAGAGGCCACAGCCCTGGGAAGTGGCTGTGCTGGCTTTGGACTCCTTGTGGAGGGGAACCCTGCTTGCTCTGAGCTAGGCTGCTGTGTTGTGTTCCAGCTGTAAATTTTTAAGAGAGTGATGCTGACAGACCTGTCTGATGTGGAATCCAGCACTTCCCAGCAAGGGAGTGCAGGTTGAGTGTCTTCACACCCTCACCATGAGCTGAGCTTCCTTGAGAGAGAGAGTCATGTAGCTGCTAAGTTGTTAGGAGGTGGTGTTATGCCTTCAGGAAGCTGTGTATTCACACAAGCTGGAGCACCAACTGGTTCTAGACAGCAGAAATTTTGCCAACTTGCTCTCCAAGAGCTTACCTGTGCTCCAGGGCAAGTGAGATCCAAATGGCCATCAGCTCTCCCACAAAGCCAAAACCCTACAACTGGGAGAGACTGGATAATTTCCTTTTTGGCCTGTCCACCTTATTAAAATGTGTGTGAATACCTTCAGTCCCCCTGGGCCTGGCTGTGGAAGCATTAAACACTCTGCAAGTTCTCCTTATGAATTGCCAGTAAAATAGATGGCTTGCAAATGTTTATGTTCCTGCACTTATTTTGCCCCTATGAAATAAATGCTGCTGCCAAGCACAATACAATGCACCCAATGTCTTCTGCAGTGCTCTTGCTGCTGTTCACTCTAAAATGCATCTTTAGGGGTGTGTTTCTATCTGTCCACCTCCCTGCCCTCAGCTGTACTTTGGCAATCCCTACATGGCAGAGGTTGTGTTTGTTCTGTTTATACACCAGACATCCTCTTGTGTTCCACTGCAGGCTAACTGCCAATTTTTCCTTTGCATTGCTTTTTCCATTCTTATTTCTATGAGTTTGCTCTCTTCTCTGGCTGAGCTTGGCTGTCTTACATCCTGCACATCTCCTGAAAGTCCTTCCAGTCTGGATGCTGCCACAGTATGGTAGGAATACTATAAAAGGTGCAGTTATTTTGCCAGCCTTTCCTCCTGCTGCATGTTTGGGATGCACACAGCTGATGACTAGGTCTTTTGCACAGATATGTAATATCTAAAGTGTACAAATGCTTCTTTTCTGTTTACACAGGAGAAAAAGAACACAAACAAGCTTTAATGACCCCTTCTTTCTCATTGAAATTAGAATTTAAAATAAAAGATCCTCTTCATATCAACACAGAATTTCGTGGTGGGGCAAGTGCCACTGTTTCCTTGGTGTCATTGTCACCTTACAGCGTTTCAATGCGCTGTTACTTTCTAACCACTTCTCCCTTGTCACACCCGTTTTGCCAGTGCAACCATCAGCAAAAGTCATAGCTCTAAATCTCATCAGGCAACTGATGCAGGCTCAAAAATGCCATGAAATCTTTTGTGACACATAGCCAAGGGGAATGGAGCTATGGGCAATGGAAGAAACTGGGGAATAGGGATAATGAAGAACAGATAAGCTAGTGCCACCTCTAAAAGCCTCAAAACGTGAAGCCACATCTTCAGGCACAATACAAGCACTTCACAGGTAATCAGGTCCTTGTTACAGGCCTGAACGCGCACATACCTGAATAATCAGTGGTGCTGCTGCCACTGAGTTTAGAATCAGGCTCAACACTGACGCAGGATGCAGGAAGTTTCATCTGAAGGGAGCAGCCAGTAAAAGTAAGGGTTAATTATACCTGCAACAGAAAAATGCCTTCTACTGGATCATCCAAAGTCATGCCCCTTCTGGGTTTTTCCCTCTTTACGCAAGAATTGCTTTGCTGTTCTTTGAATGTGATCTAACTTTGCTTATCAGTACCCAAAAAGCAAGCCCCTGCAGGGTCCCCTCTGACAAATGCTGCAGGGCAGTCATGCCCTTCCCTCTGCTCTGAATGCAGTAATCAGAGAGATGCAATTTTCCAGTAGTGCTTGACAGCTTACATCAAAGGCACAGAAACTGTTTCTGGACATTGAAAAGATAAAATTCTAATACTAACTGATGCCTCCTTCAGTTTTTATTGCAGTTCAATGTAAACAGATGCTGCTGGTTTTGAAAGCATATGTTCAGATCTGTCAAAGTATATGTATGGCAGCAGTGATATCTGCCGTAGTAAGGGCTGATATTTGCCATCATGTGTATATTCTCGATTCAGTCATCTCCGTGGCACTAGCTGTATGTCTGTCTTTACATGTGCACTGTCTTTACATGTGCATGCATACAAACACATGCATATGCATTAAATGGAAACTGTAACCCAATCTTAACCAGGGCTATAAATTAATTGTTATACATACACACACTTGCAAACACTGGGCTATATTTAACTTTCACATAAGCAGTGGAGAACTATTATCTTCTGAGGAGCTCTGCAGTTTATGAGTCAGCTCCAAAGCCTCTTAGTTAGCCCGTGGAAAGACGCCACTGACTTTATTGGGCTTTGGATCCGTCTGAAACCAATGGTTAATTGTCTCGTACAATATAACTTTCCCTTCCAGCAAACTTAAGATAAACTTAGATTCTAATTCCAACAACTCTATAATTTTTTCCAAACAAATCCCTTGTGGAATGGAAATGCCCATTCTTGTTCTGGGCATTTTTCAATGCTTTCGTGTTTCTTTGTTTTGAAAATTGATTCAGTCATGTTAAACATTATGCAAGCTTGAAAAAGATCACAGTCTCCAACTATGCAAAGTGAAATTCTCATGCACAGAAAGCTCAGAAATAAATGTCATTAGCAACTTCAAACTTGGCTAGTATTAAAGCCATCTTTGAGGCAGGAAAAAAGCCCCACATTTGGAGAAATTCAGCCTGATGTTTTAGAGCATAAGAATAATTTAGGATTACATGTCCATATCAGCTTTCTCATTTTATTTATACACCCTGTACAACTTTCTATTTGCTTTCCAGGTGTTTTGAGATGGATTTATTTGAGCATGTACTTGAAATTTGCAATTATTTAGAGGTAAAATTAACATGCCTGCACGGGTCTTCTTGATTTAAAGGGAGAACTGTCTGAAGATCTACATTTGAACTCTGAGCTATTAAGGCCATTAAGTTCATCCTAATCCAGGTATTACACCTGACAGAAATGTCGT
This sequence comes from Cisticola juncidis, assembly GCA_013400215.1. Lineage (NCBI taxonomy): Eukaryota > Metazoa > Chordata > Aves > Passeriformes > Cisticolidae > Cisticola > Cisticola juncidis. The sequence continues at coordinate 342,639 of VXBR01002740.1, forward strand.
TAAAGTCATGTCACTTTAAAGAAACTACTCATGAAGAATCTTTCGACTGCCAATTCTCCTTTGAGTAATCTCTAAGTTAAAAATCTGAGTTAGAAACTCATGACTAAGCTTTCTGATTGGAGATTTTGTACACACAGTTAATATTTTAGCTGCCTTTAAAAAGAACGTGGCTGTACTAATCACTAAAGAAAACTCACATCTGGATTATTATTTATATTGATATCAGTGGTATCTGATATAATCACTGTTGTGAGACATCATGCTGCTTTCTGGCACTGTAGGCTCTCAGCTCATGGGCATCTCACAGGGTACTCGAGTTTGGGTTCCCCAATAAGAGGCAACAGAGAACATCTCTGTTCAATAACATACAGTCTGCATATTCAGGTAGGTGCCTACAGTCTTAATTCGAGGCAATTAATGTTTAAAGTGCTAAATAGTTTTGAAAACCACTGAATCTTGTTTTTATGTCTATTCCAGTCCCACGGCATCTGTATTGTGTTTTTCAACCCCGTATTTTGTTTTATAAATATAATTTAGTGTGTATTATTTATTTAGACTCCTACCAAAAGAGAAAACTGACAATGTCACATAAAGAAAAATCTTTGGTCAGACTGACAACATCTACAACATCCCACTGTCTCTTTTTGTGGTATACCACAGACTCCGTTTTCACAGTAAGTCCAAGGCTCATTACGAGGTTTAGAAAAGCATTTATGGCTTTTAGTGAGTACAGTGTGAGAAGCAGATGCTCCCCAGGACTAATGCACACAAGCTTGCCATAATGCAAGGGCAAGTCTCGGAGCCTCCACTCCCTTGCTGATGTAAATGGGAACAGGGCCATTGGCTTACATCTAAATGCAATGTAATGTAAGTCAATCACAACTTGAGTTTTAAAGCAGCGTACTTCGGTATTTGTGTTAGCTGATATTTGCATAATAATGCCCAATCCACACAAAACGTTGCATCAAAAGAAAGTTGCTCCAAGTTGCTCCTTCCCTCCAGCTTGTCTTTTGGAAATAATTCTCTTTTCCTCCATTCCTGAGACTTCCCCACACCACTCGCAATCTTCCAGCTAACGTATTTTTGCCATCCTTTGCTACCAGATCTTTTTTCCTCATGTTGCCTCTTCCTTTATCTCTGAAATGCAAATGGAGCCTGAATTACAGCAAAACCTCTGAGTACTGCCGCACCTGAGTGCTCTCTCTCTTTGTACCCTTACCCCGGGCAGTAACACCGCTGGTCAGAAGCTTTGGAATGTGTTTGTCATTATAAAGTACCTCTTTCTCCAATATACATCATGTGCACACCCACCCTGTCTGTTGCTGTGTGCCCGACGCAGAACACATCAAAAGCTTTGCTCAGCTAGGCTGAAATTAATATTTTATTTGGGCTGCATCGTTTTGTGCCTGGGTGCCTGAACCTCAGGTTTGTCCGGTGCTAATCGCTGTGACCCCACTGTCCCGTTGTCTGCCCCACCTTAGATGAGAACGGACCAATAGCCATAGAATCGATCACAGATTTTAAACATTGCTCCTGCAGAACTCTCTTCCCAGGGTTTGTCTCACAGCTCACTGAGAGGGCCTGTGCTGTCGAAGTGGGTATCTTTGACGGCGATATAACATACCCAAGAGGTTTGTTTCTCTCCTAAGCTAGCAGAAATGCAGAGAGTGTCGTTCACATGTTCTTTTAGCTGTCTGTGGGCCGAGGGGCTCGGCGGCAGCAGCGCACGGCCGAGCCGGCTCCAGGCGCTCCGGCCCCGGGAGCCGCTTGGCTCCGGGCGCAGTGGGATCCTCGGCAGCGCCACTTCCCCAGATGAAAAGAAGAGCTTTGCACGGGGGTTTTATTGCACATTCCTGGTCGTACGAGGGAGACTGGGTCCAGGTAGCTGCCTCCTCGCTTTCCCTTTAATCACTGCAGGGTGGGAACCGGATCCAGCCTGCAGGGATAAAAGATCTCCGAGATGAAGAAGTACAATGGAGCGGAGTTAATGTCGATCGGTTTACTGCTGTAAGCAAATCACTGCCACATCTCTCTGTGCAGCATGTTAAAATTTACAACTCGTAGTTAAATGAGTCAGAGCTGTTGCTTCTGGTTCTGCCTCCAGCTTCTCCTGCCACAGAGCTGGACAGACAATGGGTCCGTGTTGCAGAAGGGGCCTCGGGCCAGTCCCAGGGAGCTGTGTTGCAATGCCCATTATCGCAATGCCTCATTTTTAGGCTCCCTGCTGTGGAACAGATTGCTCAGGCCAGGGACAGACACCACTGTGCTTCACATAAGGTGTGGAGAGAGCTAAAAGCTAATAAAAGAAAATTTCAGAGGTCCACATACCCCTTGGGTTAGAATATATATTTACTCTACAATAGATACATATGTCTAGATTACATAGATTTATAGATATAGAAGATATAGATTATATGGATATAAATATATAGTGAGGGCCAGAACTATGAAAGGCTTCTCTTTCTGCCACAGACTCCCTTGTATTTCGGTGCAGAAGTCACATCAGCCTGCTTTTTGTGAAGAATTAGAGTGAGTGAACTACCTCACTGCATCCAGGAGCTCACTGGGTACAGCATGTATTCCAAGCAGTGGGAGACTTACTCACCAGTCAGCACTCTGCTGGATTTAATTTGGACAGCCCCATGACTGCTCTGAGGAGTGTCCTGGTCTCGAGACTGCTTATGCAGCTGCTTTTTCTTGCTCTCTCTGGCCACATCCGTGTCCACTATCAAATCAAATGAATCATTAGAAGAGATGAAGAGCAATTACTCCTGCGTCTCTAATAAGCTGGTGATTGGTATTTTCACTTTGCATATGGAATACTGAGTTCAGCTATTTACCAAAATTCAGGCAGTACCAAGGAGTTAGTGCCAAGCATCCCACTTCCTACTGAAGGTGTCCAGCCAGTTTGTTCAATAGACGTTTCACTTCCCAGATTTTTAGGAAAAAGGTCTGATGTGACCCAGGAAATTCACACAAAATGACGAGCCTGGATTTAAGCTTATAAGCACCACTGAGAAGCACTCAGCCCCCTCCCCTTCCCCTGGCCTTTACAATGGGTAAGTTAGGCAGCCTCCCTGTTCTGCCTCTGATTTCTGAAGGTTCTGTTCTCAGGCACAATCCTGAGCAGCAGGAGGCTGCTGCTGCGCCTAACGCACTTGCTGAATTTAGCCTGCCCTAACTTTAGAAAGCAAGTTTTTAAGTTCACACTTCACTTGAGTATTACGGAAAACTTTCGATAAAGTATTCAACGGGGCACCGATTCGTGTTTCGAGTGAAAGAGCAATTTCGGAAAGAAACTCCCAAACCACGAGAAATTCAGAGCAGATGACAAATGTACGGTTTGCACAGCAGGTTTACCCGGTAGTCACCTTCGCTGTAGCTAAAACTGAAGGAGAGCCTTTCCTTGATTTTTAAGCTCTTAGCCCTCGCTGTGTGCCGCTCTGCCCCTCTGCCACAGCCGGAGCCGGGCGCGATCCCGCGGCGTTCCCAGCCGGGGCTCTGAGCTTGCACGGAGCCGCTGCCGGGGAGATGCGCCCGGGGCTGCTCCAGTGTACGGGTAACGGAGCCGTTCCCCTCCTTTGTGGGAATAAGAGTAGAAAAATGGCTTCTCTTTTATTTTGTATGTGTCTCTGCGTGTGTTTGCTTCCTCCCCGTGCTCTGGCTGCCGTGAGCTGTATTTCCTGCGCTCCGTGGAGTGTCGCACCAAGGCGCTATCGCTTTCCCACGGCAGAGCCAGCCTCGGCTGTGAGCCCGTGGCGGTGCGTGGATGTGCTCGGGGCCCCTCTGCTTTCTCTCGTCTGTCTGCCGAGGCTCTCTACGAGTGCGTGCGGAGATATGCATGGAGGGGAGGGGGGTACCGGCGTGACTGGGGAGGGGTGGCGGGGGAGAGGGGAATTATTAGGAAACTTTGCTTTGGCTACTCTCTATCCTTGGGGCTGCGTGGCGCCAGCACCCTCAAGTTGAAAGGAAAACAGCCATTCTCACTTCCAACTGCCCACTGAGATCCTTAAGGCGACAAAGACACAAAAGTGAGTTTTATTTGCTGGTAAGCCAGAGGCAAGAAAAAAGAAAAGCCAATTCCCCCTTAAAAAGAGCCGACAAATCCTTTTTGCTCTTTTGTGTGAGCTTTTCCTATTCACATGGAGCGTTCATCCGTGTGATTCCCAACTTATTGTCATTACTTAGTTATTAATTGTTCTCATCTGGGTTTAATTGAGCAACCAAGGACTTTAGCCCAAGGGTCAGGGGGAAAACTTAAAGCAAAGACATGTTCAATAGGAATCCTGCGCTTCGAATATCCACCCCGAGTTAACATAATGTTAAAAAAAAAAAAAAAAAAAAAAGCGGAGAGATGAAAGGGTCCCGCTTTGCCAGGAGTCCCGCGCCGCAGCGCCCAAAGGTGCCGGCAAAGGAGAGCAGTGCTTGTGGAGATCCAACTCAAGGCAGTCCTCGGTGTTTAGAATCTCCCTCGGATTTTAAGGGCATCTTTACAGGATAAACCTGGTCTCCTGCGCGATTAGATCTCCCCAAAGCCGCGGTCTAATCGCACAGAGGCGAAGTTAGAGAGAGAGATAAGCTGGAGATATCCAGCCTTTTTCTGCCAGAGACACAACGTGGGAAAAAGTCGGCACAGATCTTTCCCGCTCCGGCGCGGCGTTGGGCGCTGGGGTCAGGATCACAGACACTGTCATTTGGGCAGAGAAAAGAAATGATAGGAAAAGAAAAGGGTTGGGAAAAAAGTACAGCGAAAAAAAAAAAAAATAGCAAGAAGAGAAAACAAACAACCACAAAAGCCCCAAATTCACCACAGCTCAAAAATGACTGGGCGGCCAGAGCGGAGCGAGAGACGAGAAGGGGGATTAGAGCAGCGAGCTCTGGAGAAAGTGACTGTGTTCAGGTATGTTGTTTCGCCGAGTTATTGAAAGCATCATTGATACTTAGGAGATGATAAAAGTCCTGCCTCGCCCCCAGCTACAGTCTCGCTGGAGCCACAGTGCCTGCAGAAGATTGCCGAGCCTCATTACAGCAATTATTTTCCTTCTAACTTTGCTTCAACCTTAACGTTTTAAATTGCTGGAAATGAAAGCAGCGGGCTGGGGGGTGGGGGAAAGGACAGAAAGAAAAATATAGAGTCCCAATTTCTCAGCGGCCATTCTTTGAGCTAAAAGATAAAGCACGAAATTAAGGCGGGGGGAGAGGGGGGCGGAAAGAAAAGAAAAAAACCCAAGGGAAAAAAATTTTTTAAAAAACCAAACACAAAACAGGGAAACCAACTCTCTCCCTTACCCGAGGGATTCGTCAGACCAAACCGAATAGAGTGGCGCACTGAGGGGCTCAGGGCGCAGCCAGCGGGGAACGCGGCGAGGCGGCGGCGGCGCCGGAGCCAGCGGGAGCGGCAGGCGCGGAGCCGGGGCTGCGTGTCCGCCGAGTTCCTCCGCTGGATTCTCGGCCGTCGCCAGCGGTTTCCCCGGGGCCGTGGTCGACCGGGACCGTTTTCTTAGCGGAGCCAGCCGCTAAGAACAGCGGGGCGCTCGAAAGCCCGAGGGTGGGCAGAGACACGGCGCCTAGTGGTCCCGACCTGGGACCGCGGGTTCCACGGGCCGCGGGCCCGCACTTGTGCCCAGCACCATCGTCCCCACACCCCATCCCCATCGGCTCCGGTGCTGATACCGCCTCGTCCTTAGTGTCCTTTATCCCCTTCTTCAGCACCAGCCGAACCGAGACAGCCCCCTCTCCTCCCCATCGCCCCAAACCCCGATGCTCCGTTCCCTCGAGTAATCGGCCGCAAACGGAGCTCTGGGGAAAGCCCCTTATTTCGCGCTGGGCTCGGCACTGAGGTGTGAGGCAAGTCAAGCCCTCCCAAATCTTCACAGACAGCGGGGGCTACGGCCGGGACCCTCCCAGACACAGCGGCCTGGAAGGGAGGACCAACTTCCCACTTTCCTGGGCTAAGGAAACACGGCCGATCCCAGCGCCGCTGGAGGAAGCAGCACAGCGATCACATGCACCTTCGGGGCAGGGATGCGGTGAGCACTGCTGGCAAGGAGCAGTGGCGGAAAAGGAGGAAACCTCAACCAGCTGTGAGGACAGGGCAGCTCCGGGATATACAGAAAGTTAAAAACTCAGCTGCTGTGTCACCGTCCAAGGCTGAAGTCTCCTGGAGAATAGGGAAAACAGCTACTATAACCAGTCCCTCTCTCATCCCCCAACACACAAATTCAGTCTCTTCTGTCATCCCCAAGAGGTCAAAGAGCAAGCAAACAAATTGCATCAAACAGTAGCTTAAAATTAATTTATTTAACAAATATAGCTATAATATAAATGATAATAAAATTTCAAATATACAGTATATTACATAGTACACAGAGCCCCTTCCAAAGGAGCCAGTGGAGGAGCAAAGAAGGTAACAGACAGCACTGTTACATGGGAATGGGAAAAGGCTGTTTTACACTTCTGCCTCTTGACCTTGCCTTGCAGAAAGTAAGAGAAATGTCCCTCAGTCCCCTTTTTCCATCTCTTCCACAGTTCCTTCCCCCATGCCAGGGGGCTCTCTGCAGGCTGCCAGCTAGACCCAGAGAAGCAGAACACAGTTGGCCCATCACCACCCTGTGCCTGGAAAAAACTGAGGCAACACCTCAGGTTTCTGCCAGCTCACCAGGACTGCTGAGGAGATCAGAACAGTGCTGGTATAGGGCTCAGCACCAGAGGGGGAAGCAGAGAAGTCAAGCAGAGCCAGACTGGAGGAGTCTCTGCCATAGGGTCCATGGGGAAGTCCACAGCGAAGAGCCGGAGGAGCAGGGAGGGAATGTGTGTGGAGCCAGCGGGAGCAGGCAGCCAGCAGTGCTGGGCTCAGGCTCTATGTGAGGTGGTACATGCTGTATCCCACATGTGCTGTGTACAGTCCCACAGGAGCCACGGGCAGCCCTGCCCGCTGAAAAGGGCTGGAGGCGCCGTACAGGGAAGCACCGGCCACGGCCGGGCCGCCCAGTGGGAAGGAGATGCCGAAAGCAGCAGGCGGGAGCATGGGCTTGGCTGCCATCTTCAGCTTCTCCAGCTCGGCCTCCTGGAGCCTTTTGGCCTTGGCACGACGGTTCTGGAACCAGATCTTCACCTGGGTCTCGGTGAGGCTGAGGGAGCTGGAGAACTCCGCGCGCTCGGCGATGGACAGGTACTGCTTCTGCCGAAACTTCCTCTCGAGGGCCAGCAGCTGCGCCGTGGTGAAGGGCGTCCGGGGCTTCCTGTTTGTCTTGTGCTTGCGCAGGGTGCAGGCGGGGGGGCTCAGCCGCCCTGTGCCCGGAGCAGCCGGGGAAGAGGGGGAAGGAGAGACACCTTGGTTAGCAGTGCCCAAACCCCCACAGCCTGCAGAGCCCCCACCCTACCACAGCCGAGGCAGCGAAAAGGGGGAAGCAGGGTCCTACTCAAACCAAGCTGCCTCACGAGGGTTGCCTGGGGCACTCTTAAATTGCCATCTCCCATTCCAAAAAAGAGTGTAATGCTTTGTGTCAGGAATCTCTGACTCCATTGATAAGAACCCGGGAAGGGACAGAAATCAGACACCCACAAACCCTGTATCTCCTGCCTTCATGCCTACCCTGGCTCATGCAGAAGAGACGCAAATAAAGGGAATGACCCTCCAAAACGAAGAAAAAAAGTCCTGTCCTTTTTATTGGATTACAGGAAAAAAAATAACAAAACGGCCTGGCTTCTCAGTCTCACACTCTCTTCATTAGGCCCCTGGGAACCGGATTAAGCATGTAATTAATTACGAGGTCTGAATTGACACTCATGCTCTATCTACCACTCTTCACCGGTCTGCTCCTTTCCTCTTATTTAACATTTCTAAGGGTCTTCAACATCCATCTGTCCCGGGTTTACTTAGCAACAGCAAATTTTACTTTGCAATTTAAATAAATTAAACTGCTGCTTTACTCTACACAAATCCTGCCAGAAAACCTGCCGTTCTTAAAGGGGTAGATAAAGCGGCTCTGTTTGTAGCTTTGCTAAGGGCACCCCAAACGCTTGGAGAGCCTCAGACCAAGGTCATCCCTCTCCACGGGATCCCTGGCAGGAAGGGAGCGCGGCCAGGCCGAGGGCAGCCGGCCCAGGCTACCCAAACCCGGGCTCAGCACAGCCACTGGAAATTAACGGGCTTCTCAGATCTCGGCTCTCACGCTATTATTTGTATTAATTTAGATCACTCTGCAGTAAAGCAGGAAAACATCATTATTGTGTCTCTTTGGACTTTGGAGATGCACTTTAGGACAGCAACCGGTGAGGCTGAAGCCCGCAAAACTCCTGCTTCTAGGAAACTGGTTTGTGGGGATCCTTATGGAATTACTTGAGCCACTGTGTGAGAAAGCCTCAGTGGTGCCGAGTCAAAAGCCGCGTTAGCTAGTTCTAGCCCCAGAGGCTGGCCGTGTTGCTTTTTCTTTTCCCCCCAGTTAACATTTGGCACAAGATATCACCCTGGCACGGCCGCTCTTCCTGTGCGTTCGCAGACATCCCTCCACACACTCTCAAATCCGTTCAGTACTTTAGACGGATCGAACTGGCTCAGAAAAGTGCAAACCGCAGGAAAAATATACCAGGAGAGGCAGGCAGGGCGCAAGCGACA
>VXBR01002740.1:351697-444338 GCA_013400215.1 Cisticola juncidis
CCGGGATCGCCGTCGGAGCGTCCCGCGCGCCCCGCCCCGCCCGCAGCCCCTGGTTCCGCTCCGCAGCCCCGGCCCGCTCCACGCCCCGGGCCGCACCTCAGGCGCGACAGAAGGAGGCAGGCTAGGCGGCACAGCGCTCCGCTGCCGAGACGGGAAGGCTCAAAACTCGGGAAAAAACGTATTAACGTCGGAAAACATGCCGGCCTTTCTGTTCGTAAAGCGCAAGGGAGCGAGCCCGAGCAAATATCGGGCTGTCCCGAGTGTGACCTCTCAAAACGGAAAGGGACCCTGCGCATTCCGCAGTCTTTTTGTAGGTTTTCTCTCTCTTTTTTTTTTTTTTTTTTATCATTGTTATGTTGTTTTGTTATGTTTTTTGGTTGGTTGATTGGTTGGTTTGGTTTTTAAAGGAACACCGGCCCTGCGGTGTGTTCGGTGTGACTGTGGAGATCTGCGTTTCTATAAGTACCCGCATACACAGCGCATAAACTGAGCTACTGCATGGCATAGATGTGTGCGTGTCTGCAGATAACGAAATGTTCGTTCGCGTAAAAAGGAACACATAAACCCCTGAGCCCTTAAAGTCCGGGCTATTTTGTTTTGTAAATTCGTTTTACGATCCCTTATCCCCGCGTCCAGGACGGATGTGCAGTAAAACGGAGCCGCTCTCTAATAACGGGATTGGCCGCTCGCTGAGAAAAGTTTATTGATAGCTGCAGGGCTCTAATCTCCTCGGAACACAAGAGCCTCTTGCAGTCATTTAAGGGCAATTATCTAAACGGGGAGGGACAGCGAATTTCCTTTCCTTTTAACTGGACCCTATAAAGATGGTAGATTAGGAGCATATAGATTATGAAATGAATTGAAATAATAGACATTTTATTAACTGATAAGCAACAGGATCTGATTGAAATGAATTGTCCTGCGCGCAGCTCCACACACACTTATCTCACACACGCGTGAGCGTATGCCCTTGCGGGGTGTTTCCTGTGTCCTGCACTGTCTTGTACATCACTCCCACCTCCCGCGTGTGCTGCGCTCACGGATGATCCCTCTCATCCGTGGAGGTGATCTGGCGGCGGTTTGCGGGCTACTCCCGCAGATTCTTATACATGAAAGTGAGCGCACTTTGCACAGACATTTGTATACACTGGTATATCCAGCTGCCCTCCTGCTCCGAGCCGTCCCGCTGAGCGCTCCTGCGAGGCGAGAGCAGCGGTGCCACTGCCCAACCTAGCCCAGCCCAGGCCGGCCCCGCCGGTNTGTCACGATTAGTCAGTGCCTCTAATAGGCAGACAAGTGATGTTGTTTTTAGGCGCCAGCAGCGGTCTGATCAAAGGCTTCAGCTGGAGGGGGACTATTGAGGACGTTAACCCGCATCAAGGGAGCAAGGCGCCTTAGCCCTGGGACATCGGCACATTCAGCCTGACAAAATTAGTTTGCTCTACCAATCACACGACATTTTCCCAAAGCCCGGTACTGGGCACGAAGAGCACCCCCCACCCCACCCCCACTAAGAAAACACGCACATTTATCGATGCACCGTGTTTCACAGTGTCATGGTGTCCCCTCCACCCGATCCTACAGGTAGGATCTTGTTTTGTTTGGAGTTTTTAATTATTATTATTTCTCCCTTGATTCCAAACTTAACCATGCAAAAGAAGAAGTCTTGTATTTATTAGACCTCGAGGCAGCCCTTGGGCTGAGTTCGATCTCGTTTGAATGAAAAAATGAAAATGAAAATTAGAGTTGCTGTCTTTTTTTCTCCACTTCACTTTTCTTTTGCACAATGATTTGAACACTGGGATGTTGCTGAGGTTTGAAGAGATGCGTGTGCATCCCACCCCGCGAGCGCGATCCCGCTCTCATTTGGAGTTGACAGAATGAGATAATTAGCTCTTTATTTATCTCCTAGCAATGAGCGCTTTGTGTTTACATTTCTGTCATACTCGCTGGTATTTCAATCACTGTAGCAATCACCCTAGCAAGGACTTGATTCTAATTCACATGCTGGCTTTTCATCTGTTGGGCTGAAAACGAGATGCCAGTAAAGTTTCTTTCGTTTCTTGCTTATTTTTTTCTTTCCCTTTTTTCTTAATGAGATCTATAAGCTTTAAGTTAGGAATGGAGAAAATAAATTTGCAAAACGAAATCTCCTCCAAGATTGATTTCTGTGTTCCGCTGGAAATTTTCAGTTTTCTAACTCTTCCTCTCCCTTCCTCAGTGCTCTTTGGGTGACCAAAACAGCACTGGATTTTAGAAACTTTTTCAGTACTTATTTCACGTTGCTGGTACTCTGGTTCGCTTTTAGGTGCCCCTCTCATGTTCCGCCGTGGGCTGCAAGGAAAATCGAAGTGAAAGGGAAGAGGGAAATAGGTGACTTTATTGGTGCTTGTTCCAGTCCGGTGTTTTTATTGGGAGCCGCGGCGTTTCCCTGAAGGCAGTTGTGCTAGATAACAATATTGGGCAATTAGCATCCTAAACAGTCCCGTTTCAATATAATGAATGTGCTAGGCAAAGCCATTACCCATAGCATTTTATTTCGCTGGGAATACAACAAGGGCTGGGAGCAGTGTGTGGGGGATGGGGAGAAAGGACAGGAGGCAGCGCTAAGCCAATTCAGGGCATTGTCTGCCTTTTGTAAACGTTATCTTTGACTTAAAGGCAGAACTCAGAAAGGAGAGGGGTGTTGTTGTTTCCCTTGTTTCTATTTTATTTCTCCCGAGACAGCAGCTCTTAGGACACCAGACAGTCCCTCAGGACACGAGCCGGCTTTGGGGACGGGCAGCTCCGGGGCAGTTCTGGTGCGCCGGGCACCGCCTGCGCGCTCCCTGCGCGCTCCCTGCGCGCCCTTCAGCAGCCTTGCTTCATCTCTGCGAGACTCAGCCCTGGGGGCAAAGAGCCGGAACCGTCGCAAGTGCTAAAAAATGTCCCGCGGGCTTTACAAGCCCTCAAAGCCCTTCAAGTGCTCAAAGCCCTTTCTGATTTTGTCGCTGGTTTCCGAGTGTCGGCAAAATGCGAAAACACCTCAGTTCTTTCCTTTTAATCTTCGCCCCCCGTGCCTTCTTTTCTTTTTCTTTTCTTCTCTCTCTTTCTCCCTGCTCCTTTCTGTCCAGATTAAACATAACCCAAACTACTTTTAAGGCTTCAGGCACCTGGACTGGTCCTCGGGAGGTCACCAGGAGCTGTTTGGATGTCCAAACTCCAGTCTCCGAGGCGTCCCCTGCTCTTTGAGGTTCGGAGGAGCCGGGCTGAAAAGAAGGCACTATTTCAAGTGGCCTAAATTAATTTGATCGCGACATTATGATGCACTTGGAAAAGATGAAAGAAAAGGCTGGCCGTCTCCTCCAAGATCTCTATAATTATAGATAATATATCCTATTTCAAAGCAATTAGCTCAATCAGGCGTAACGAGGCACTTTGCTGCCAGGGAGTAACAATGCCTTACGGTTATTTAAGCTTCAAGATGTCAAGCAGACTTCGAGACTCTGCTCTGCCCAAAAGGGAACTTGGCTGCCTTGGTGAAAGCCCCATGGCTAAGGCACTGGTTTCCCTTCAGTGACAACACCCCTATTTAATTTAATGTATGTATTTAAAGCTCTTGCAAAGGTGTCGGCTCGGCTGGAGCAGAGCACCGCTCCTCCAGGCGCGTTTGAGGCCGGTGCCTCCGTGGCATCACCTCTGCCCCTGCCCGCCAGCACCGACCTGCCTCACCTCGCCGGGATGCTTGTGCTCTCCGAGCCTTTCCCCCACCCGGTGCCTTTCTTTCGCCAGTTTTTTGGGGTGATTCCTGCTATGTCTCCATGAGTTTTGCAGGAGCAGGCGCTGATGGGGCGCGCACCGGTCGATGCGTGGCTCCAAGCCCCGGTGCAGTCCTCCGTGCCGAGCCAGCGCCTCCTCCCAGCCCCCAGAGCTTTACCCTGCCCTCGCCTCGGCTTTTACCCGAAGCGCTTGCGGATGGCAAGGTCCGAGAGCACCGAGAGCATTGCTAATAACGAGTGGCTGCTGTGCGTGTGAGCCTGCCCGTATGTGAGCGGCTCTGCAGCAACACCCCTAGGGGAGCGCGGCCCCAGGGCCAGAATCCCTTTTACTGACCCAAACCCCGAGTGGGGCTGTTCCCCCTGCCCAGAGGCGGCGGCTGCGGGTGCGGGTTCAGGCCGGAATGCCGAAAACAGCTTCTGTCCGTGTGACGGAGCCGCGGCAATCCGCGGCCAGAGCTGCTCCTCGGCGGCCCCGCCACGGACCCGCCGTGCCCCGGGCACCGCGGGGCTGCCCGGGAGACTCTGCCCGGCACGGCCCGGCCCCAGAGGCCACGAATTCGTGCCCGAACCAAGCGCTGCCGAAGGAAAATTGTTAACTGTACAGTTAGCCTGTCAGCGTACCGTTCAGGAATTTTTACTGTTGGAGGATAACTGAGGGGAAGAAAAAATTAAAGATAAAATTAAAAAAAAAAAAAAGCCTTAAAAAAAAAATAATGCCCTAAAACGGAAAAGCAGTTCAAGGGAAAGACGAGGCCGGCGACGTGAATGCGAACTAAAAAAGTTTAACCACCCCTCCTTCTCCCCATGCGCAAAATGGAAACCTTATTATATGATTCACTGTGAATCACTAGATTGAATGCGATCATTATGAGTGAATGATAGTCGCAGCTCTGCTGGCCCTTTCTTTCCTAGAGGCAAAAATATAAAATATGAAGGATATAAATGATCTTCTCTCTGCTCTCTCATAAAGGACATTCATTCAAAACCACACTCTGTCTCCCAATTGCTTTGGTCCCCCTGAATTCCACAACAATCAAGGTAGATTATGACGAGTCCCAGTTTATTTGTCTTCATGTCCATGTTTGTTGGTGGAATATCACAAAATGTAATTTGTCTCAAATTCCTTAAGATGAGAAAATAGTTTGTGGTTGAAGGAATCCATGCCAGTACTGCCAAGGCAGTCTCCAATCTTCAGAGCAAGTCCATTATCATGCTATTTTATAGCATTTCCACAGTTACTCCTCATTTCTCAGGAGTCTTTTACATATTGTTGCATAAGAAAAGGATTTTGACAGTTCTAGTTATGAGATTTCCTAGATTTTTTTACAGGCGGAGCCAGTTTACAAAAGCTGTATTGTTTGACTGAGGTCTGGGTTTCCATTTGGGATAATTATTGTATTCCCAGTCTTTTTCTAGTCATTTGCTTACAAGGACAGGTTTTTTTCTTTCGCCTTTTGAAGAAGATGAAATACCCCAAAGTTGCAAGACTATCGAAATAATCCTCCCACTTCTTTGTCTATTGTGTAAAAGCTATTTCTTGCATCTCTCTAAATTGCTGGAAAATATGTGACACAAAGGACCATATGAAAACACACAGCACAGTAGAAACGCATGTCACCACATTTTGAAAAAACTTTGCAATTCTGATCTAAGCCTGATCACACTAGAGAAGTGTGTGCAAATGGAGGGGAGGACCAAACACAAAACAAACCCACTTTTCAGAAGGAAATGCGTTTCAGCTCTCTACTAATCAGCTCCCAAGGAAAGAAAGCCTATAGCAGGGAAAATGAAGTGAAAGCAATGCCTGTGTGTGTCAGGGTTGCCTGTGCAGAGGAATATCTCCTCCAGCTGCTGCCTCCAGCCACAGAGCTGGAGGAGGGCCGTGAGCCCCAGCCCCACAGGCAGACACTGGCTCAACCTGAGGCACGGCAATGGAGCTTGGCAGGTCTCTCTTCTTTCCAGCACCCCTTTTCCACCTTTCTGCTGGTGTCACACAGAATCCCAAGCCAGACTGCTTCTCCTTGAATTTGCATCAGTAAAATCCGAGTCCCAAAAATATCCCTCTAAACTCACAAGGAAGAGGTTAGGGAAAATGTTTATTTTCTTCATCTGCTCAGATGGTTCAAAAGAGATTGCCTTAAGCCAAAATCTTCCACTTAGGAAAACATATATTCATGCAAATACATATAGAAGGATTTAAATTTCCTTGTGTAAAGGAAACTACAGCTAAACAGCAGAGTAACTGGTGTCAGGTATCTGCCAGACTCTGTCAATTGAAAAACAAAACATCATCACACTCCTGCAAATGTCAGAGTCATTCTCAAGTATTTGAGACTGTCCTGATGATTTGTAACCCCCTGCTTAGGAACTCCAGTGTTTTATTATTTTGGCGATGTGATCTCACCACATCCTTTTGCTTAGTGGCAACTGATGGCTAGATATGATACTGGGAGATACATCATTCTAATAAATCAATATATCCAAACAAATTCACTGCCAGAGGAGGAAGAAAAAAAAAATCCCAACTATTTTGTAAGGAAATTGTCTTTTAGAAAGCTTATGTTCCTCTTAGATTTTCCATCAACCACAAGCATAGTCACAATCTAAAATGTTCCTGGCTTGCCTGCTGCTGGGCTGATTAGGTTTTGGAACAGAAGAAATAACCCTTCTAGATATTGGTCTGCCTTGTGCTGCCTTCTTGTTATTCTCAGTGTATGTGCTTTTGACATTATTTATGTAGCAAGTGTGGGCTCTCTCTTGTGGGCTCTCTCTTGGTGTTGGGTCACTTTACACTTTCAACAACTGGGGTTTTTTCTGTCTCAAAGCAGGACTTATTTCAGCCTCTCAGGCAGCATCAGACTCCTTGCAATCCAAAGCTTTAAGATATGACAGCCTCTGTGCACCCTGCAGCCCCTGCAGGGGCAAGTCCAGGCCATGAGTGCCCATGGGATGCCCAGACCAGGGGCATTGGCTGCTGCCCACCTACCCCACCCCTGCCAGCAGCACGGACCACACTATGGAGAGGGATGTCCTGACATTGGGTCTGAGCTCTGCCTGTTTGGAGTGGCTCCAGATGGGGTCTGTCCCCTGTTATTAGTGGTCCTATTACACTTGGATGGATTGAAGTCTGTTTGATTTTTACTTCTGAAACAATCTTAAGATGACACAGAGACACAAGGAGGAGGCTCCGACAGCAGGCAGAGCAGGGGCACCTTCAACACACGGAATTAGTTATCTCCCTGGGGTTTGCTGGTGCCATTTTGCAAGTCATTTCACCTCTTTTATGGAGAAGTCTCCCATGAGACTCCAACCTTTACTAGTTACTGAGTGCAGCTGCAAACCCTGGCAGTAGGTGACACATGAGCACACACACTGCACATCCTGACTCCCACACTGTGGTCCTGGGGGCTTGGATGTGAGGGCAAATCACAACTCACTTGACCCAGCAGTAGCTATTTACAGAAAAAAATCATGTGCAACAGCCTCACAGGTAAACTCAAGTCTTTCCCTCTAGCCAACACAAGTAGTTAATGTCAGTGATGCATAAACCCAGGGACAGAAAAAGAAATGCCACAGGAGTGTACATAGACCTGGCAAGGAATGGAAGCAGTACATTCACTGATAGTGACAGGGAACACCTCTATTCCAGCAGAGAGTTTGAAAAATAAGGATGAGAGGGAAGGAGAAGAAGAAAAAAAGGGAGAAAGGAGTACCACGAGCATCTTGGAAAGTCACCGGAAGCTTTGTTCTTAGGAATAAATCTGGCTTCTTGTGATCCCCTTTCAGAAGTTCTGGCTGGGAGCCAGCTGGGTCCGCTGGAGTCCCCCTGGCCTTTTTGTCGGGAGCCTGGGAATCTGTCTAGAGCACAAGACTGGGGGGACCAGACTTGTATTTGTGGGAGGGATAGGTTTAGGCAGTGGCCACGTAGAGGAAAGGGGGTTAGCAGCCCTCAGACCTTTGGGAAATGTTCCCCCAGAACTGGTGGGTGGGCAGGGGAGTTTTCCCTGCTCTGGGGGCACTCTCAAGGGAGGGACTAGGACTAGGTGTGGACTAGGGAGCAGGAAGAAATGCAGGCTGGCTGCCTCCAGGCCTGAGATCCTAGAGCAAATGGGGTGGGAAGGAGGGAGGAAGGGGAGTGAGCAATGCTCTCTGGCCCTCACCCAGCTGGCCTGTGCAAGTTGTCCCAGGGTGTCTCACTCTCCCCAAGATATTGTTGCAAAGGCAAATGCCAAATAAAATGATAAATTACCAACAAACAGAACAAAATCAAAAGCCTTGGACCCATGGAGCATTATATTTCCCTTGCTGCCTAGGCCTTCCTTTCTGCAGATGTCTTTTAGGGTGATGAAAACTTGGCTCTCAAATCTCCCTGTCATATCCAAAGATTCTGATTGGTATCTTTCCAATACTTATGGGTTTTCACACATAATTGAGACATTTCCAAAGATTTTTTTCATTATTCTTTGAGAGTCAGTTATCCTGGTATCCAGTTATTCTGCCTTTATTTTTGTATTTTCCCCCATCCCCTTTATGACCTTTAGAAATAAAATTCAATTTATTTGGCTACTTTGCAGACAAAATCTAAAGCCTGCCTTAATTTGTAGTTTACTAGCCCTCTGATGTGAGACTATATAGAGAGCCCCTATCTGATCAAATGGCTGGTACCCTGACACAGTCCAATTACGTGAAAATATATCCTTGCTTATCATTTCAAATATCGAATAAGTGGGGAAACTGAAGGAGCTCCCTGTCTGTTTGATTTTCCTGTTCAGACACACTTGTTTAAACAGGCACCGTGAGACTTTTCTGTAATCTTGGAGTTCAAAAAGCATTTTCTCCTTGAAAGCCCCGAGATGGGTGATGGTGGCCACCCCCAGCCAGCTCCCACTCAGGCAAGGTAGGGAGTGGGTGAAAAAGGGATGTCCCCTGCAGCTGAGCTCTCTGCATGTCCTGTGGCCATGAAATGCACCTGTAACCAGGTATCTCCCTGCAACCTCCCCCAGCTCTGCCCCCCAGACTGACCCTGCTCCTGAACCACCCCACCCTGCAGAAATCCCTGTCCCAGTTGGGTCTCTCTGCATCCCTCTTCCCCACCCATTAAAGGATTTTTTCAAGTTTTTGATAATTTCTTAATAGTAGGTTTTGTTGAAATCAATGATAACACTTAGGGTTGAGTACATGAAATAGGTCCTGGGGATTTTAAGTATTCTTATGCTTCCCCTTTCTAAGCATCTGCAATAATTCTATCTTTAGTTAACTTGACAAAATTGATTATCTGTTAAGGCATATGCAGAACTGGTAAGACATTGAGGAAACCAGATTTTGTACAATAAGTCACTGCTTTTGAAAATTAATATTTTCTACTAGTTGCCTTCTTTTTTCCTTTTTTTTACTCCTTTTTTACCTTCAATTGTAAAGATGCAATAAAATTACTTTTTATTGAAATAGAACTATGTTTAGTAATTATATTTGATAAAGAAGATTCCCTCCTTTTGCTTTGATCTAGCTCTATTTATGTTTGTGTTGTGTTTGGGAAGACTGATGTGTATTTCTGGCTAGATCTTCCATTGTGCTTCTCTGTGATTCTTTAAATCAAGCTATGCCTGAAAGGAGCCAATATATAAGCAGTTGAAGCATTCAGTCTTTTATTTAGCAGTGCTATCAGTTTGCAGGCTTGAGAAAAACAAATTTCTTACAGAGAGAGGAAGGAACTTGTGAATATGTCGAAGCAGATGGTAGTCAGAGGTATTAACAGCCAAACCAGTCAGAGGCTTCTCCAGACATAAGGATGTCAGAACCAGGTGGGAGGCATTCCCTGGCTCAGAACTGTGAGGGCAGGGTGCTATTTAAAGAATGACTTGCAATGACATTTTTCAGGTATCTTTATGGGAGGTGTGGAAAATACTCAATTACTGAAGCATAAAATAGAAAATGAAACAACTCTCCTGCCGAGTGCAATCCTTAAACACAGAGTACTCTGAGTTCCTGCCTGGATCAGGGGGAACTGACTATCTGAGAGCACTCCATGCAGAGCCAAGGCCATTCCATACAAAGCCAGGTGTTTATCCCAACCCAGAGTCAGGCTTTGGCTAAAGGAGGGTCGAGCTGGCAAAGTTCCAGGGCCCAAGGGCTGCTCTTAATTCACATGTAAGAGACCATCTTGCAGACGATACTATCTTGCAGAAGGCAGTGAAACCATACAACTCTAGGCTTGATCACAGAATTCTGGTTGCATTGCTTGAAATGGAGAATTGTACTCTGGGATTTGCAGTCTTCACATCTGTCATCACTCTGAGAAGTTTCTGGGTTCAGTTTATAGTGTATAAGGACTGACAGGAACATCACATTCCTTAAAATAATCTTCTATATACATTACAGGCCTTTTCATTTCATCCAGTTATTATAGCATTGAGTTTAAAAAGTGGGTACTTGGTTAAAAGGTAGCTTCCATAAAGGTAGCTCCTCATAAGCTGGAAATACTAAAATATTAAGAAGTCATCACTGAAATTCAGAGGTTGTTCTAGCGGTTAAGCACGTGAGCAGTAAGAAGCCTGTTTTAATTCCAGTATAACTCTCTGTTGTCAGCTTTTGTGTGTTGTTCTATACATCTGTCATTTCTAAATTAAGTGATGCATGATCTTTCCTCCTGTAAGGTGATGAAACGCCCTCTCATGTTTCCTTGAAGCAAAGAAACTCCTGGATGGAGCTGTTTCTCCATCTGCCTGCCCTTGTTTGCAGCCTCTAGACCCATCTGTGTAAGTCTTGTTGACAGTCACTCCAACATTGTGTCTTTCTCAGAGTGTAGACATGAGGGTTTGCTGTTACAGAGTGCACTTCACATGGATGGTGTAGGCTGATGCTGTTTGAGCCTGTCCACACTCTGCTCCTCGTGTCTCAACACCAGTGAACTTCAGGTCTGCCACTGAGCAGCCATTCTACTGCCCAAAGCAAAAACAACCTACCAGGTGCATCCATACAGACAGTCCTTACAAATTATTTAGGCGTTCTCAGCATTTACTCAAGAAGCTGGGCTCGCAGGGCTTCCTGCAGTCCACCATAAGGTGTGAGAGGTGAAGAGGCATTGCCAGCTCTCCACAGCTGAACCTTCCCTCTGCCCTTTACAGCAGCTTAAAGGGAAAACCCTGAAGCAATTGTCAGCTGCATTTGGATATGGAGTCACTTCTGCTCCTCATACATGTCCTAAAATCTCATGGGATGTGCAATAGCTTGCAGATCCGTGAAAGGGCTTTGTACATCTCTGAGCTAATGGCAACAGCTAATCTATTACACTGTAATTCACACCCTGCACTGACTTATCCATCACTTTTCCTTCTTTTAGTACTTATGTGCAGTTTCTGTGCTTGGTGTACCTGCAAACTGGCTCAACAGTAATCATTAAATAGGTTGTAATATTCAACACGCAATGCATGTGTTGCCCACCTCTGTGGAAACATACATTTACTGCAGGCCTCGTAACTTTTGCTTTACCTCTCCCAGCATTTGAGAGCAGTGGCTTTTTTGAAGGCATATGTCCTGCGGCAGCAGAGGACCTTGTCCTCACTTTGTCTGCACAGTGTCCTTTGGTGGGCATTTGGTCCCAGCCAGGCCATTGTGGTGTGCTGCAAACACATGAGCTGTGATCCCATGGATTCTGTTGAGTATGTGGGATGAAAATTGGGGCTTGCTGCATAATTTTTTTGGAATTGGGTGTCTTTTCTTATTGTGCTAATTTCTTTGCATGTCAGAAGGAAATATGGAGTGGGAGGATGAGGAGGAAAAGATGGGGAGTCCCAGAGAGGGGAGGCTGTATTCAGCAGTAGCAGAGTGTGGTTTCTAATGTCACAGGGAACCTTTGTGGAATGTTCCTCCCTGATGTGGTCAGAAATCTCTCTTTAGGACAGATTGCCACAAAAGCTAGGCAGCCTGGCACAAGTTTGGCTTCACTGAGGTTTTGGTGAGCAGGTCTTTTGCACTTATTCACATCACTGAAGGAATATGCAGGATCAGGGAAAGACAGTGCCCTTCACTCTGGAGCATGAACTGGAAGGAAAACTCAGAGTTTAACTCCACATTCTGGAGCAAAACCAGGCAGTTTCCTATTTTTGTTTGTTTGTTTTGTTTTATTTCACTTTCTATTATAACATTCCTGACATTTTTAGACTAAAAGGGACAAATGCACCTTAACCTGGGGCTCAGTTCCGAGGTGAAAAACTCCTTGTTCTAAATATTGAAGTCCACTGACTTGAAGTCTGTTGGCTCCTATAAGAGGCTTGTTTTGGTCCTGCCTGTGATAGCAAAACCTCCCTGAAATTAGCAAATGCCAGCCTGGAGCGAAAATCAGCTCAGCACAGAGGAAATCATTTTATCTGAGGGATACTTGCTATGGGCTTCAGTAACAGTTAGAGGAAAAATATGGTAACACTTAAGAGTTCAACAACAAGCAAGAGCAAGTCATTGACTTGTTGCAGTCAGTGTAACCCCCTTGAAGTCTACAAGATGAATACATGGGAGCTAAGGATCTGTCTATCCTATGGGCAGTCTCAGATCAGATAACACAGATGTGTTAGATTAAGGAGAGAACCCTATAAAATAAAGCACTGGCTGCACTGGGAAAGCCTTTTCTTTTTTTTAATCTGTCTATTCAAACATTAAAACACAACAACAACAACAAAAAAAAGGCATAAGGCAGAGCAGAGAGGTAAATCAAAGAAGTTGATGCACTCCTCCAGATTTTTTTTTTTTTTTTCTCATGCACCCAACCGGTTTAAAGGTCTATTCTCTTTGTGGTACATGCATGCACATAACTACCATTGATGTGGAGTCTCCAGGTGATTTGATGTGCATTCCACATAAGGCATGGTGTCAAGTATATGATCCCCACACAAAAGAGCCGCCTGAGAACTACTCTTTGGAATATTTTTTTTTTTTTTTAGATTCCTTTGCTCTACATCTAGAATTTAGCAGATCAGAGTGCCTAACCAAGCAGTGGAACTACCACTGCTACTCTTTCATCAGCTTTGATCTGTGTCAATTTATGAGGGGGGAGGGGGTCTAATGGGAAGAAAAAATTCAAATATGGGTGCAGTCTTGCAAAATGTTGAATATTTTGTAGCAAAATAATAGGAAATAAATAAAGGGGCTTAAGATTTTTTAGCAAACCAAAAGAGGCAAGCAGGAGTGAAAATTTATGTTTTTGGAACACACAAATTGAAGAAATCATTTCACACATCACTGTATGGTCCCTGTTAAGGGTTTTTAGGGCTACACTGTGACTAATTCTGACTCAAGCCTAGAGCAAGCCTGCTCTCCTCTCCACTGGGTGCAGCAAACCCAGCCATACAGGCAATCACAGCTCATGTGAGACACAGACATTTAGCAGAACTAGCAGGTGAATATAGCCATGCCCAGCAGTTGATTTCATGCAGGTGTCAACCACAAGACCATAAGTCAGGATGCACCAAGACATGCTTTAAGGGTGGACTAAAGCTGTGTATCAGGCATTGAGCTTTCTGTTCTGGTTTGATATATTATCCTTCCATGGCAAATACAATTATTTGAAGGTAGGAGTTTTGTACAGGAAAGTAATAGGTGACTTTTTCAGATAAAACCTAAGCCTAGTGTTCCATGTTGTCAAAACTAGACTTTCCTATGTTTCAGAGACAAATACCAACAATCTTTGTTGTACCAGATTTCTTCTTTCTTGTACATACACAGTAGTCCAGCTCCCAAGTGGGAGCCAGATAGACTTGTGATAGAAAAACTTCTAAATTAGTGTTAATTTCATTATATCAGCAGACATTTCCCATTTTAAACCAAATGAAAATTTGTCCCTCTTGGAACAGCTGTATTTGTATACAATTCTGAGTTTTTCAAGCTTGTCTTCCTGTCTTCTATTCTTCTACTCTCCCAAAGACCCTGCTTGAATGCAGAAACAGAGTTTCTAGAAAAAGGGATGAAGGGTTAGGAGAAAATTGGGGTGCATGGTTTGAGGGAGCAAAGGGAGTAGACAGATACAAAGAGGGTTTGTGACAGGGCAGGATGGACTCAGCAGAACACGAAACAAAACATTATGAGATTCATATGGACATGCTGTAGGGTTTTTTCATGGAGATAGAGGAAAAGGGAAATTTAGATGGTACTGATTTATTTTTTATAAGGAAACTGAGCTGGAAAGAATCACATATGGTAATAGTCCTTTGAGCCCTCTGATCTGGTTGCTGTCTGAAAGATTTTCTCACTGCAAAATGTATACTTAGATAAGACAAAATCAAATGCTATCAAATTTGCTTAATTTTTTCATCCAAACTCCCCTCTAGTTCAAAAATATCAGAATTTATTTTCTATTGATACCTGTTCTTTAACATTTGCCACTTTTTTAAACATGAGTAACTAAAAAACTAAACTCAATTTCATGTTTGAAAAAACTGTAGATTTAAATCTTTTTTTCTGCATGCCACGGGAAATTTTAAATTAAAATTCTTCCTTCTCCTCTGATTAAATTCACAACAACTGAGAACCTTCTTTCTGCAGGACAGCTGCCATTTCTATGCACATTTTTCACCATTCAAATCATTAAAGAGCACAACATGTTTTGATTTCAGTTTCCTTACTGTGATGAAACACCAAAACATATGCGGTTGGGATGGTCCCTCTATCAGAGATCACACAGAAACTGATGTTTTCAGCTGCAGAAATAAAAAATGTGTTTCAAAGCCACCATATGCCATCTGACCCACATGGATTTCTAGCAAGACAAAACTGCAAGAGTTACCTGCAGTAGGAATCACAAAACCCAAATTGTGCCTTATCAGTTGCCAAAACACTTGGTTTGTTATCAATAAACACTGGCAGAGGTCAAAGGGATCCTCTGGCTGTGGGGTTGAGGATGCTGAGATGTGGCTGGGAACAGGACCAGACAATGGCAGGGACTCAGGGGGAGGACTGCAAAAGGGGAATAGGGAGAGCTGAACTACCAAAATACTTATCACCTGCTACTCCAAATCCTTTTGCAGGACTGCTGTGCAGTGGGACAAGCTTAATCCAAACAAAGCAAAAAGCAGGCAGAAAAAACATCTTCCAACCTAGATAAGACATGATTTCAAGAATGCATGTATATATGAACTACAGTGTTTCCACAAATGTATTTCAAGTTGTACTTTTCCTATGTAAACTACTGGGGCAGTACCTCCTGAAACTGAGGACTGAAATACTTTTATACAGATTATTGTGATGTCTTTCTGCAGCAAATGAAGATGCAGCTATATTGTATACTGTGGTTTTGAGAATCTTTTTTTGCAACATGAATCCCTATCATACACCTGTAGAAGGACCAGTAAAAAACTCTTTTGTAGATGCAAATGCCATGTAGAAGGATTTGTTTCTAGGTATCCCAAAGGACTATATTTTGCTTTTAATGTTTTGATTTAGCAAACAGAAAATTTACAGAAATAAGAGTTTATTTAGTGGAGAATTGTTCATTAGCTAGTCTGAGTTGCACACACATTGAGGCAATATTAGCTATTAAGAAATTAATTTTAAATAAGGTTTGGAAGGGAGCATGGTAGAAAAACTCAGAAGTACCTTGACTCTGCCAAAAATGTGTTGAGAGGTTGTAGATTTTTTTTTTAATAATTTCCCTCTTTAGAGAGAAGAATACTTTTCATGAGAAGACATGATCATTCCCTATGTTGGAATTCATATTCTTCACTCAATTATTCTGTATTTGAAGATAGCTTGTCATTTATGACAACACAGTTATTATTTTTCTTAGCAATGACTAGAATGACAAGACAATCATTAGTGTGTGGGTAGAAGACCACAAGATAGCAGAGGTTGCTGCAAACATCTGATTTAGAATTTTGTACCCTGCCCAGAAGATTATTTCACAGAGAGTTTAAACAATTCTTTTCAAGGGCTGTGAAGTTTTTAAATAAAAAATGGTGAATTGTTCCTTCTGCCTTTTGGAGTTTGTGTTTATCCTTCCATCTACATGGTATCAAGAGAAAAGTCTCCATCCTCCCCAGGTTTTAACTCCAGCAGATTGAGCTTGCTAAGGTCTACCCCACACTGTAGCTGACCAGTAATCCAGCTTCCCACTGCTTGGAGAAAGGGATAATAAATCCTGTTAAGCCACTGTGAGCATTTTAGCTCACTGTTGTCTTACATCCATATCAGAAACTGCCTTTCTTATTCTGACATTTCAGACAGCTGAACACCAGCAGGTTTTCAGGTTTGCAGGTCAGTGGCAGTGCCATGATTGACTGTCCTGGGAAGTGGGTCAAACACATGATGCAGCTTCACAAACAGTAAGATTTGGACAAAGTAGCTCTCAGAAAGTGTATCTAGAGTTTTGACAGTTTCAGAATTTAGAAAATGTGTATTATCTTGCTGTTTAATTGCCCAGAAGGTTTAAGGCACTGAACATCTCAATGTGTAGATGGGATATACCTATTCTGCTGTCAATCAGTGTGGAGGGGGAGAATCCAGACATAAATAATCTGTCAGCCCAGCTGCCTGGTATGAATTCAGACAAATATGTTTAACCAAACATGGATGCTTCAGAGGGTGTTCTTGTGGTTACTCCAACTGCTTCCATTATACTTTTATATTAACAGTGTGTCTGCTCACCATGTGCAATAAAACAATTTCTGAGGCTCAGCCTCAGAACATGGGGCTCATTCACTGTCTTGGATAATAGCGTTGCTTGTTTGCACTGTTCTTATTGAACTTTCTAAATATATGTCATTTTCCTTTTCATTCTAGGAGTGATTGTACATTACAGCAATTACAGACAAACCCTTCCAGACAGTTTGAAGACCAAAACTTTCTTTGTGTGGAAGTCCAAAGGCAATTATTGGCATTACAGTTTAAGAGAAGCATTCCATCTCCCTGATGCAACAGCAGTAGCTTTCTGTGGCATGTTAAATAAAGCAATTTGCCCTGTAGGAGACTAATGCATGCAGAGTCATGATGGAAAAAAAAAAAAAAGAAAAAAAAAAAAAGAAAATCAAACAGCTGCACTGAAAGAAATAGAAACCTCCTCTTCAGAAAGATACAAAACTTATTCTGGCACTGTTTTAACCAAAAGACACCAAGAATCTTTAACCTTTGCCTTAAGCTCCTTGACATTTCATGTATTGCTTCAAGACTGAGACTCTGTAAAGACACAGGCGTGCTAATTATCAGTCAAATAGTTGCTTTTAAACCAAAAATAGTTGATAAAAATGGAATAAGACAATGCTTTCATAACACATGCCAGAATTTAGAAGTCAGTTCAAGCCAATTTTTTGTTCTCATAGCAGTTTCCATTTGCAGAAAAGAAGGAAATTAATAGGCTTGAGGTAGAAGTATTGAGACTTGACCTCTAAAGCAATATCTTCCTATTTTGGGGAGTTTTGAATATTAAGGAAATAATAAAACCAAAATTATTTACTCCCTTTAGATATGCAATTTACAATATTTAATTAAATTATTCACCTGACATAGCTAAGAATTTTTTGCCTACCTTAGGAAGATGTGAGAGGGCATGATCAAATACTCAGACCTGAGCATCTTAGAAAAAGGTAGAATATATATTCAGCAAAACCAGTAGACACTTTCCCATCATTTTGAGATCCTTGGAAACACTAGGGGCTTGATCCTAAAACATTATTAACTGCTCACCCTAATCTATTTACAGCATCTGAGAATTGGTCCGGAATAACAATCATAAGAAGAAAAGAGGACACAATTGCTAAAACAAGGAATGTATAGCAAGTGATTGTCAGGTGAGAGTAAGAACAAACATGTCTTCAGAATAATGTATGTGATTAAAATAAATGTATTGCATATTACAGCAGCTCATTGGCATCTATAAATGGAGTTGTAACAGTTTTTTCCAGAAAAATTTCAGCTCAAGAGGATAGAAAAAACTTTGAAGAGAAAGGAAAGGAATTGATTTAATAGCCTTATTGTAATAATGAAATGCAAGAGCAGCTGATTTCACCACCCATCACACAGACTGCTCTTTTGAATGGTGAATGTGATGAAGTTTTCAAAATAGAGAACATTAATATTTCCGAGATGGAGCCAGTTTTACTAAGAAAGGCTCAGAACATGAGGAAATGTTCCATTTTGAAGAACAAATAAAGCCACTTAACTTTCATGTAACTAAGGATGTCAGAATGAATTCCAGTCTTACAATTTGATGGAAAATTGGATTCTTAAAGAGGAAAGAATGATAGAAAAGATTGGCCAGCAACTGATTCCTCTTTAAATCATCAAGTGATAAGGCAAACAGCAGCCTTTCCATAAGCCTTCAGTATGCAAAAACATGGGCTTGCTTATACTGTATTGATGCTCTCACAAGCACTTTTTAAAATGTGAATTGATTTAGGGATGGTTAGTTAAATGTGACCATTAATTTGGATTTTTGTGTGCCATATGTGCCATGGAAGGGCTCGGTTTGTACTGACAATTTGAGCCTGCATGAAGTGTGATTATACATGGCATCAGCTGACTGAAAACCCTATCACACCAGTTGCTAGGCCAGATTAAGCTGATTAACAGTGAGCACTGATGAAGTACTCTCCCACTGGTCACCAAGAACAGCACTGTGAACATCTTTCATCATCTGGCACTTGGCTTTTTGTGTATGGTCCGGGTTTAGATATAATGGTGACTCTTCAGAAAGCAAAAGGGGTATTCAAAGAAAATGTTTTTCTGAAGTTGGAAAGAACAGCCTGGCTATTGTTTATTCTCTGACCACACAAATACCTTATGGCAATTATGTCTTTTAAAAGTGTAGCTCTGTCTCACTCCTTAAATGTGAACAGCTCTGTAATAGCAAACAACAAACAACAAAAAAAAATCACAACAGAATGTCGGCTTTCATTTGAAGTTTAGAGGAATTATAATATTGAGTAATAAAGTGATAAAATCAGTGAAAGGCAACTCTCCTGTTGTGTGTGCCAGCACAAGTTGCTTGCACCATGGTCCTGTGTGTCAGGTAAGGATCTTTCAGAGCTCTGCATCACTCTGCTCACATCACTTCCATCGCAGGGGACTGGAACTGGATGGTCTTTAAAGGTCCCTTCCAAACCCTTCTATAACTCCACCATTATTACAGAGCTTTCATGTTCAGAACTGTGTAAATGTGTCTGATCACACCTTCAAAAGCAGCATCTTTGAAAAATGTAACAGAAAAAAAAAGAAGAAAATTCACTATCAGACAACTTCTACCAAAGAAACCAACCTTGCCTTTTTTCCATCCTGGACATTTTCAAAAATGGAATGAACTGAAATATATGGGGGCTGGGAGCGTTTTGGAATGTAATTAAAAACAGGTCAGAGAAAAAAATAGACTCTTCAATGAATGATCACAATTAATCAACAAGAATTGAAGCTGACTCTTCAGTAAATGTGTAGGAATTATCCTCCTTTCTGGGGGCAGGATGTTAACAGAACAGCTCACAACATTTATGGCTTTGCTGCCATGAGAAAGAGTTGCAGGATGGCATCCTCTGTGGTTTAACATGATCCATCAGCTGATGGCTTGTTCTGCTGCGAGGCAGATCACTGACACCATTACGATTTCATCCGCTGCCTCAAAGCCAATTTCCCTGCATATAAACGCTTCATTCAGAGCACAGAAAAAATACATTAGCGAAACAATATAGCATACTGTACAACAAGGATTTTCCTGCACTGTAACTCTACAGCTCACCAGGCAAAACCCACTTCTTTTTATTCTAGTTCCCCAGGGTGCTACATGGAGACACCAATCCTGAGACGGATTAACTGTGGCGCTTTCATCAAGAGGAACTTGTCTTCACTCTGACTTTGGAATAGAAAGGACGTGCTATTACCCTTCGTCTCTGAAAGAGAAAAGCTTTCTACCTGCATTCCTCGCTCACTCCCAAAGTTTAGCTCATAGGGATTAGAATTTGCTAAATATAGGATAAATCCGTTTCAAAATAGTCATATAAAGAAAGATGGAGAGAGCTTTCAGATATATTTACTGAATGTTTATTAATGTTAGAAACAGGTAAATTGGAATTAAAGTATGAACAAAATATTATTTTTTTCATGTGAAATGAATGAGAGTAGTCAGGAAAAAAAAGGCTTTTTTTTTTTCTCCTGTGTTACTTTTACATAAGATCTGCTATTTGCCATTCAAAACCAACCTTTTCTTTTCCTTAATACATGAGTGATTTTGGGGGCACTTTAATTTTGGGGACCTGATTAGATCTATACTGTAGAGCATAAAGTTTTCTGGCAGCAAGTGTTTACTACCTCCTCGGTATTGAGGTCTCTGTAAAGTATTTCATACCTAGACTTGAAGTGTGCAGAAAGCCTAAATCACTACAGATCTCAGACCAACATCCCAGCCCACCCAGGATATTTTTGTGTCACTGGCTTCAAAGGAGGCTGAAAATACTAAATATTGGGTAAGGAGGTCTGGTGTCACATGATGACTTTGTAATTATTTTATAATTACAATTATCTCAGATATGAGAAGGAAAGCTCCTGTGTTTGACTTGGTTTTCACTTAAACCTGTGTTAAACCCTGCAATAATTGTAGCTGATTTCATTGCCACTGAACAAGTCTATCATATAAAACATCACCCACAGCTTCCTGGTCATGGGCAGGGTCAAACAAAGCCCAGTTTTGTCCTTGGGCTTTCAGAGCAGTGTAACCAGTCACAGAAATATGGCTGGTGAAATCAGTAGCCGGTCTGATTTGGGAGTGAATATTCTTTATGACCAATGGCCAACAATGCTGTTTCTGAAACCGATGCCTCCAGTTTTAGATAAAACAGACAATGCAGTAGGGCAGCAGTGTGCAGAGGACAGTCTGACACTGGCCTGGACTGTGCCAGTGCATGAGCGCGCCAGGCTGCCCCTCATGGTGCTCCTGCTACAGGTCACAGCTCATCCCTCACCAAGGACTGTCACACCATGGGAAGGGCTGTCCCACACTGTGGTGACATGGTGGCTGAGACTGATGGTCTGTGTTGGTACAAAAGTGCTCTCCACATACCACCAGCTCTTCTCAGATTCTAATGGCAGACCAAAAAAGTGAATCTGTGAAAATACTGAACCATAGCAGTCAGTGGGTGTATATTCATTATTTTTAGTAATCCCCATTATTTCTAATGGGAAGCACATCTGGTAGGGAACAGCAGGCAGAGACCTAATGCTTTCTCACCTTTCCTGTGCTGCCCACCCTGCTGTTGGGGAAAGTGCTTGTGCTGCTCTGCTAGCTGCCCTAGCAGAGTAAGTCCTCCCATGGGATAAGGGGGTTTTCACCCCGACATCTTAGCCAGCCTGATTTTCCCCTCTTCTGCTTGGCTGGAGGAGCAGCTCCATGCACTGGTGACAGCAGAAGCTGGAAATGCTCATACGGGAAAGAAAGAGAAGTCAGGAGGCAAATAGCTTTCCTAAATGTGGGTTTAACCGCTTATCAAATGACAGCGTCAGTCCCTTGCGTGTGTCTCCAGTGGTACAAAGCACTCAGGGCAGAGGCTGTTGACCCACCCTCTTTCTATCCTGCAGCTGCCCAGGCACAGCTCTGTGCCTGCACGGCGAACCGGAGCAGGGAATCGATGTGGCTGGAAGAAAGTGTGTTAAAACACCCTCCAAAAAGCGACATGTTTTTCTTTCCAGCCAGAATCGCTTCTCCCATCTGGCCGGGCGCACAGCTGCACAAACAGCTGCGCCGCGGCGGCGGCGGGGCGGGCGGGCAGCGCGGGCTTCCCCCGTGGAAGGGAAGCTCCGGGGAGCTCCAGCGCTCACGGGGCCCCGCAATGCCCGGCCCGGCGGGCATTCGGCTGCTCCGCTCCCCTCCCCTCCCACACCGAGCGGGACCGCAGCGGTGTCCTGACTGTCCCCGGATGCTCCTCTGAACTCCTGCTGGGAGATGGGCTAAGAGAGAGAAGGATGCTCATACTGCTCAACAGCCAGGAGCAACGAGTTCCGTTTCAGGTCTGGAATTAAGGGAGAATCCCGCAGAAAGGTCCGGTTTAAACCTGAGGTACATTTGAAGAGGGTGAATAGATAATCATATCCAAATTACGTTCCTTCGGGGAAATTAAAAATGGTTGAGATGGTTAGTAACTTTCACATCCCAAGAGCCTGTGACCTTTGTGCATGCCAGCACCACCAGATGGTGGCTGGGCTTTTTCTTCCACAACCAGAGGAGAAGATGGTCAGGTACTGAGTCATTTTTACCAATACACTGGGAATACAGAGCTGTTGCTCAAGTAACTCATCACTAGGCTGGCTCAGTATTTGAAACTGGACTAAGGCAAACCAAAGCTGGAGGTATAACTTAGGCTGCAATTACTGTCGACAGACTGACAGTGTTGTCAATCTAAAGCACTGGGAAGTCAGTCAGCAAGAGTTCCCTCATGTAAAGATCATTAAATACTGCTTCTGAAGCTTAAAGCTTTAATTCCATCATGGCCTCTAATATTTATTGTGAGGCTGACATTCTCACACCTTCTTTCAATAGCAATAGTGAGTTTTAAAAAAGACTCAAGGTACAAACAGCAGAACTGGCCAGTCTGTTAGGCAAAGAATATGGTTACACTTTCAGTTCTCAGGTGCGGAATGCTTGAACTTTGTGACAAGCTTTTTCTTCTGTGAATCTTCCTTCACATGGCAGGATTAAAGTCTCTACTTTATATTGGAGTTATATTGGTTTTACTTGAGCACAAATTCCCTCTCCAAAGATGCACTAAGCATTGCATGTAAAAGCTGCACTCCTACTCCAAGAGTGAACATCCCATCTGATTTGAATGATGTTGGTAGGGTTCCTGATGGCACCCTGTACCAGAATTGCTGGATAGTGTTGTATCACCATTGTCTTTGGATAATTATACAGAATCACAAGAATACAGGATTCAGCTGGTGGATTGGAAAAATATTCATAGAGAATGGAACAGAAGGTCCACCCTCATGCAACTCAGCTGATACTGCAGCTAAATATCAAACAAGATGGACTGGTCTGCTGACACACTCAGTGATGGATACTGCTAGAGTCACACACAATACCACATCAGATTCAAATTCATTAATGCTGAATTTTTTTCCATTTTTAGAAAATTTCCTTCTATTTCTGGTCAAGCTTGTTTTACTGCAAATAAAAAGAAACTAAAACAAGCCACTCAAACAGATTTTGACATAATGTGCATAGGTTTGTGCATGTGTGTATATATGGATACACTAAAAACAGTAGCTTCATTTTTTCTGCTCCATAGCTTTTCCCCATGCAGTGTATAGCAGACACTATTTTTTTTTTAGTGATTCTAAATATTCAGTTCTGTGTACAAATTTTAAATGGTAGAAGTTTACATTCAAACAGGCATGGAGTAAAATGCTACATTTGTCTTGGAATGGAATTTTTCTGTCTTTAGCTCTGATTGAAGTTCTTCCCAGTTTAATAAGACATACATTTGAATAAATGATGAGCTGATTAGTATGGAATCAATTTCTGTTTAACAGAAACATTTTTTTGCATTGTATTATTACTGCTATTAAACATTTGCATTCTGGTACCATATAGAGAACATGATGAAAAAGAAGC
The DNA here is from genome assembly GCA_013400215.1 of Cisticola juncidis. NCBI lineage: Eukaryota > Metazoa > Chordata > Aves > Passeriformes > Cisticolidae > Cisticola > Cisticola juncidis. Next base: position 375,023 of record VXBR01002740.1, read on the forward strand.
AACATACAGAGATAATTTTTTCCTTGTATTACTGTTCTGGGTCTTTCTTAGCTGTATCAGCAGAGATAATGTTATATTGCTTCCAGTTACCAAGAACAGTGTATTAGAATAAATACACAGGTTATCCCACTGTTTGAGTGTGCTCCCAAACAGTCATTTCTCTCACGTATAGCTTGGATCAGTAACATTTTTCTCCTATTGATTTGTGGAAGTTCATGTTATTTGATCTGTGCTGGCACAACACTTTTACAACAACAAAAAAAGAAAGTTCACTTTAAAAGCTGATTATTTTTCCTTATATTCTAAAATTATTTTCTTAAGTGGACTGTTTTCAAGGGAAAGTAAACAACTTAGAAAAACAAAATCTTTGAAAAATCATTCATTCATTCATTCATTCATTCTTCACCTTATCCAAGACAGCAAACTCTAAATTAAATCTTTTCAAAATGGGTATACTTAAAAGTTTCACCCTGATAACAGACAAAAATCTCTTCTTAGTATATCTAAAAAATCAACTTATAAAATGTGCAACAACAAGTAATAATTATTTCTTTACTTTCTTGTAACTCACAATACACAATTTTTCACTATGTAGATTTTGCAAGTCTGTGCTTTGGTTATTTTTTGTCTAGGAATTCAGGATGCAAAAACAAAGAGGAAATCCTTGGAGCCGATTTATCTATTGAAAAGAAGTCTACACATCTTAAAATATGGAAATGGCAAAATATAAAGGGGAACTTGTTTACTTTCTCTACTGGAGACTTCATTGAACTAAAGCTAAATATTCCAGAATAAACCCAGTCTTTCAAATGCGCAGGTGCTTAACTGGAATCTTTCGTTTTGCAACAGCAGAACCAAGATGAGAATCTGGCCCTGGAGCCAGCAGGAATGCCATATGATATCTGAATGGTAATTTTCTCTGTATGTGCCACAATAATGCCTCAGACTTGACCTTTGGCTTTGTTGTCACCAAGTATTATCATATGTATAATTTGACCTTTCTTACTTGTATGAATGCTTGGCCTTGAACTCCATCTAACCTTCTAGGAGCTGTAAAGATAATTTCTATATATTTGCAATAAGGTCCCTGATTTGACCTATGACTCAAATGAACAATAATTTCTTAATATTCCCATTTCTCCTAAGACTATTTCCCGTAATAGTATAATAATAAGGCAATAAAATGTCCTTCAGCATGAACTGTTGTTATTCTAAATTTTGAAGGTCTGTGCTTTGGGGCATTCACAGTTCATTACATTTCTGTGTTGTCAAAAGATAGTATCAAGGCATCAAAAGTTTCTAGAATTTAAATCAAAATGAATAAAAGGACAAAAGTGACATTATTTCACTGTGTCCATATCCAGACAAAACTAAAGATAATAACATATCTTAGTATTAGCAGAAGACTATTAATACTTCTGCCACTTATATTTAGCAATTTCAAAGTAGAAAAGAAACATTAAAAAACTCAATTCTGACCTTTGGAAAAAAATTGTGCATTCCATCATAGTGCAACAAAACAATATCCAACATCAGGGTATTCTTCAACAAAATATAGTAAATGTGGCTTTTTTCAGGAAAAATAAATCTTTGTTAATATTGGTACACAAAAGAAATGCAAACTATGAGAAGTGTGTTGAAAATGGATTCAGCCTGACGTGTGTGTGTGTGTATTTGTATCAGTGTGTGATACAGAAGCACCTTTTTCAGCTGTGTAAGACTGCAAGATAACCTTCCAGCTACACAATTTGCCTTCAGTAAATATGGTTGTTACACACTGTATTTTGCTAAGAGTGAAATGCTAATGGGTCATCATATTTGATGATCAGGCCCAGAACAGAAGTGTTCACTTTTCATGCAGCTGCACCCAAAACATAAATACCTTTAAACACTGCCTGCATATAAAAGGCTCTGATCTGAAATTCAGTAACTCAGGAATTTGGTCCTGTACAAGTAGAACATAGAATACGTACAGTTAGATATAATGGATAAGGTAAATACAACAGCCAACACATGGTGATTGAAATCAGTAGAGCCAAGAGCAGCTGCCAGCCATTGCTCAGATTTTGCTGATATCAAGGCAGAGATGAGTTTCGGGGACCATGAAGTGACTTTGGCCAGGCCAGCTGCAATTGAAATATTTATGAAAGTGGGTGTGCAGCAATACACCTGCACTTGCCTTAGTACCATGACCTGGATCTACAGTCCTTACAGTGTCTTTTCAGCCACCCAGAAAACCCAGCCCTACATATACTTTGTAGAAGATATTCCATACACTCCTTAACATTTTCTTGTTTCCTTTCTTTTTCCTTGAAACTGTACTTCTTGGAAATTGCTTTGCATGGCTTTCACTCTCCTTGGCTATTCAAGCCAAGGCTCTTTTGTGGAAATGAATCTTTTCTGCTTAGAGCTGAAGTGTCCATGTAACTGGTAGTAAGGCTGTGACATGATCAATGTGACTCTCCTCCTTATACAAATTGCTCCTTCCGAGCTATCTGTCTTGCTATCATAGTTTTCTTCCCCACCTCAAAGGCTGGTGACACAAGACTAGCTCAGACACATCACTCAAGATTAATCTGAAGCTTCAGAGTACAGAGAACAATGCAAGAGATAAAGACCAAATTATTAGTAGAATATGCAAACTGAGAATCAATTGAAAACCCTTATGCTGCTCTTCCTTGCTTTCAAGCACGGGGTTTATATACTCCAGTCTTGGTGGCAAGGGCCAGCCTCCATTGCCACTCGGAGGTCAGCTGCCACAGACAGAATGGAGGGTTGAAAACTGCAGGACAAATGTGCCTGCAGCTAAACAGATCTCTCCCAAACACAAAGTGTTTCTTTGGAAACAAGTAAATGCTTTGGGTTCTTTAAGATTAGAGAGATATAGTATGGTTGGCCAAAAATAACAGAACATTCAGAAAAGTTTGGCTCCAGAGTGTATCTCTATCTTGAATAAGCAGATTAAGAATCACTTATTTTCCCAAAGAGAGTGAGCTTGAATGTTTGGTTTGCTGCAGATGTACTGGTCAAGAGATACTAAAAGAAAAAACCCTCAAGGATTGAAGTTTTAAGTTCATGTTCTGTCAGCCCAGATTTTCCAGAAAAATGGAAATTTGACACTGCTCTCTGATCCAAGCTTTGAGACTTTCATTAACATAATGAGTCCTTCCAGAAATATCTAGCAACATTTTCTTCCCACTTACAGTCCTCTCACATTGTCCAAGGGAGGGGTTGCTGAGGCAGCTCACTGACATGGTGGGATGTGGTGAAATAGGGATCATGCTGGAGCATGGGACACAATCCTTCTGCTCCTTCCACCAAGCCTCAGAGGTCCTGTCTCCTTGCAGAAGGACTCATGTGAAAAGGCACTTTGAGCTCGGCTCCTCGCCCTCCTCCCAGGCATTATCAGGGTGACAAAAGCAGAGTATCCCAAGAGTCCAGCCTCAGTAAATTGTTTTTCAGGCAGTAAAAGACTGTTGGCTTCTAACACCAATGTGACTGGGGAATGAGTGGTTGTGCTGGCTGCATTTGCTCCCCAACATTGCACTGCCAGGCTGCATCCCAACAGTATCCCTGAAGCAAAGGGCTCAGCTACCTTACACTCACCACCCAGAAAAGAAGGTCAAAACCATCTTCTGGGGCTCAGGAACAACAGGAAAAGAGATATAAAAAGATAGTTTAACAAGGAAAAGACAGAAGATGGTGAGAGCTCTAAGGGATGGGATGGAACTGGGAGTACCTTTCAGGCAACAGGCAATCAGTCAGATGGCCAGAAAAACAACCCTGCCATGGAAGGTGACAGAGACACACAAGCTCCAGGAGCTGTGCTTCAAAGGCTTTTGGGCCTCACACTGGCTCTCTGCTGAGGGTGAGCAGCTTCCTTGGCTGTCAGACCTTTGGAAAAATTCTATTTTCCACACTGCTCTTCTAGGAATGCAATCACAGCTCTAGTTCTTTATGTGAGAAGTTTTCACTCTCTGGAAAGTCCCTTTTGCTCTGGAAGCTCTTTTTTCCTCCATTCATTACCCAGTAATATAAACAGCTTCATCATAGGCATAAAGGTTCTTCATCCTGCTTCAAGGAGAAATGAGCTTAAAAGCATTTGTTACTGCTGATTATGTAACTAATATTTTTTTCTAATAATTTGTTATTATTTGATGCTGTCACTGGAAGGCAAACAGCTTTCAAAGGCAGAATTTGCACCAGCCCCTACAGATTTTTATGGGGAGTTTGGCATCTATCTGACCCCAACAGTGTCATAATTCTCTGCTAATAATAATGAAAACGATAAATAGTACTTAAAGCATAAAAAGGCAATTTTTATTTTTATTTAACTTGAAGTTAAAAAAGGAAAGGGCAATGGAAGGTTAGGGGGAGGAGGAATGGGAAAGGGAATGAAAAGAAGAAGGGGAAGGAGAACAACCCCAAAAAAAAAATTTAAAAAAAAGGAAAAAAAGAAAAAGGAAGGAAAAAGGACTGACAGTTCCAAACTCTACCTCTCTTTACACGCACTGCAAACTGCTTTCTTATGCAGTGGATTATGAAGTTTTCGAGGCTGGATTAGAGACTGCTATAAAACAGTTTGCCTGACACAGAACCACATTTAAATTAGCAATGCCATAAACGGCACTGCGAGGGAGGGAGGGCCTGCTCGTGATTCAAGGATATTGTCTTTTGTATAATTTTTCCAGTATCATAAATTTCTGCCCAAAGTTCCTAGCAGAATAGCTATGCTCTAACATATATTGAATAGGTGTCTTTCATAAAATGTTCTACATGGAACAGAACTACAATTTGTGGATCACGTTTATTTAAGATTAGTGTAATTTATATATATGCACCTCAACAGCATGAATTAAACCCATAGGGTTTAAGGTGTAATGTTTTACCTTTCTGAGACCTTTGTGCTTAGTTAGAGGGTGTTTACTGTGACTCAGGTATTTTTTCTAAACAGAGAGGCGGATTATTTAAAACCGCCTTGGTATGGAAAACCCACAGTTTGTCCACCTCAAACAATCTCTTCTCTCCCCCAGTTGTCACAGCAACAACTTCAGCATTTGAAAGGAATCTGCTTCAATAATCTAAGCCTCTGATCTTTGACAGGCTTATAATGAAGGAACAGTTTGTTAATGCTGACATAAACATTTTGAAAACTTAAAGGTACAATTATTTCATGTTGTTTAGGAAGTGAGCACTACATGGTCAAGAGAACAGCACCCTTCAAAAATATTTACTCATGCAATTTCCTAGTGAGAAAAACAACTGCTGACTGTACAGCTGAACTGAGATTCCAGCCCTGTGGTTTGAGCAACAAGAATTTTTCTTTGTCTCCTGCCCATTTATAGTTTGTTTTTTTTTCTCTCTTAGAATCCCATGATGATCTTTTGGATAATCCCAGGATATATCAGCCCAATCTCTTTATTTTAGAACATAAAACTTAAAAATCCGGGCTGAATCAGACCCAATTCCAAGTGGGTCTCGTGACTATGCTGCTTGTAATAAAAAGTCAGAACTGCTTCTCAGCCAACCAGCTGTGATGGAAGTTGTTTGCCTGTTTAGCAAACAAAACTGTTGTTTCTGCTGGGAGGAGGGCAGAAAGCTGACACGATGACAAAGTTCCCCAGGCTGTGCTCAGCATAGTCCCTGTGCTTTCTGGGCAGAGCAAAAGCCCAAGCAGGGGACAAACTCGGGGCTGCACTTTGGAGTCACAGCTGCAGTTGCTCTGGGGACACCACCGCTCTCGGAGCAATTTCCTACAGTAGCGCCAGGGCTCCAGTGGTCCTCGAGGGTGAAATCCATCATCCTGCATGCTGCACTCTATCAAGTGGGGCTCCCAGAAAGGGTCAAGTGGTCCGCTGCCATGCTGTTTGAGCTCATCAGAGACATATTTAATTTAATTAAGGTTGTCAGCACTATTGATTTTGGCAGTTTCAATTACCGTGCTGTTATGACTTCTGGATCTACTGATCTGTGATGAGCCCTATCAGCACTGGCACACATTGAGGAAAAAGCCCTTTGTCTCCTTTAAAACCTGACACATCCTGCCATAGGCCATAACTTATTGCTTTTATCCAGCCCAGCTCCTCTTCTGTTCCTCATAATTAATTTCTCATTAGACAGCTCTTTATTGTTTAATTTGTGCAGTTTATAATCAAATTGGGCACATTAATTGTAGTTGAATTTAAGGCTAATGAAAAATAAAGGTTTTCAATAACTTACTCTTCAATTATTTCAGACAAGATAAAATAAAACACTTTAAGAGTTGTCAGCTTTTTAAATTATAAATTAGGTTGTTTAAAGAGCATGGGCATTTAGGAAGCAGTTATCACACATTTAGTAATTATAAATCCTATGCTCCAATACAATTATTAGGATATATTTACAATTCCTCTTAGTTTTTTTCCACCCTGTTGTTAGTTAACTGTATAACATCTAATTGTTGGTGGTTAAAAATAGCATAATCTGAAGTCTCTGGGCCTGATTCCTCTTCTTCCACAGACTGAACTGTAAATCAGCATGTCTGAGGAAGCCCACATCTGTAACACTGGAACAGGAGAGGTGTCTGAAACAGGAGAGATGTCTGGGTAAAGAGAGATGTCTGGGAAGAGGACCCCATTTGGTAGAGATTTTATAAAATGCCAACCATTCTTCTAGGCAGCACTACAGGATTCAGCACTTTTCCTTCAAAAAAATGGTAGTACATGATTTACATTAGGACCAGGACATCAGCTGGCAAAAATCAGCCAAGTCCTCTCTGGATGTAGATTACAATTTGTCCCATGACATGCATAAACTTCATTTTAGCAATGGGAAAACAAAGGCAGAGGAGCAGCTTATTTGAAAGGGCACATGAGAGGTGAGGCCAGCCTGTTAGTTTTTTGTTTTCGTTTGGGTTTCTTTTCTATTTTTCAGTTAACAGTGAACAGGAAGGGTGAAGCAGTTGGGAAAGAATATGGGATGAAAAATTCAGGTAATAGCCACCTTCTTTCTTGCCAAGATGAAAATCAGGAAAACTGAGTTTTCTTCTTTTCTCAAAGGCTGCACTCAATGCACAGCATTTTAAAGGTGAGCAAGAAGGGCAAAGGAAAGGAAGATGAGTTTCTTGTCACTGCTGAGGGGAAAGTTGGGGTGCTGAAGGTCCATAGTTTGGATGTGAGGTGATGATGGGAGGATTTGATTCCTTGTGTGTTCTAAGACCTCTCCCTGGCCAGGTGTGCAGGGTCCCAGCATGATACACTGTGTTAGAGTATGCTCTGGGCATGTGCCCAGGGCACCCAGGGAAGGGATTCCTGGTCACAGTGTGAGTTTGGCAGGGGTGTGTGTGTCAGCTGCTCCACATTTCCTGCCCAAGCAACCAAATGGCCACCCCTGCTCCTGCCCAGTGAGAGCTAAAGCTGTGCCTGATAGTGCATCTGCATCAAGGAAAGATGGGTCAGAGACCAAAGCATGTCCACTAGCTATGGACCAGAAAATGTATAAACTGAAATACTGTAGAGAAAATGGTCATATCCACTGCTGCAAAAGTGCAGGGCTGCTAGTCTTTTTAATACAAAAAATTAAAAAGATGCTTTTCCTATTCAAAATGGGTAAAATTCACCCACATCCTCACAAGATCCATTTACTAACCAAACCCTATATATACAAAAAGGCAATGACAGAAATTTTCTTTGCATACCCCAGTTCAAACTGAGGTTATTTTTTATTTCAGGGAAGTATCTTTGTCCAAAATTCCTTGGTGGGGTCCCTGCCCTTGTGGATTTGTAGGAATCTTCTAATTTACATATTGCTTCCTGTCTGGAATGAAGAGCAGGTCACCATTGCTAAATATTTCAGCATCATGTACATTCTCTAGTTCAAAATTATCTGGAGCAGAAGGAGGAGATACTGTTTTCCCAAATATTCCCAAGCACTCTACATCAACCACCAACTGAATATGACAATCTCCACTTGCCCAGCTTTTTGGAAGGGAAAGAGAGAATACCTTTCTTCAATGCTGGAATCAGGAGTTTTGTCACCAGCTTATGCAGCCAGGGAAAGAGAGAGCTGGGGAATCAGGGAACCAAGCTGCACTCCCCCAGTGCTGAGTGCAGGGGCAGGAAAGGAAATCTGTGCATTGGCGGGAGAAGAGAGTTCCTGGAAACTCAGCGTCTGATAAGGATACGTGGGAACAGCAGGGGAAAAACAAACTTTGAGTAATGTGTGATGGGAAGGCAGCACACACTCTGTCCTTGGCCCTGCTTGGAATAACAGTGAAAGCACGGGTGCACCTGGTGGGCACCACAGGCAGATGTTGCAGCCTTTAGGCTGCTTAAAGTTACTGTCCTCTAACAACTCAGCGTGCACACCTCACTTCTGAACATACACCTGTTGTGCTCTTTCTTCCCTCAACCTTTACATTCCTGGATATATTATTTCCAAAAACCTGGCCCTAAGGTTCTGCACTCTTTCTAGGAACTGCTATTATCTAAGCAGGCAAGAGCAAAAGATCATCCATGCTGTTTGTCATCACCCCTTGACAGCAGTGGTTTTGTGCCATGTCACCCACAGAACAATCAGATCCCCCAATTTCTGGCTGCATCTAACTCTAAGTAGAACCATCAGACCTGGTTGTATATGCAGGGTGTAGGCATCTGAACCCTACAAATATCTTTCCCTTTTAATTTAAAAATAGCAGAAAGATTTTTTTAAAGGAAATTTATATTAAAAATATTAATAATAATTGCTCCCAGGCAAAGTTCTTTTCAGCCAAGTTTCAGCTGTGAGGAAATATTTATTAAGCAAGAAATGAACTCATGAAAAGAGAGGTTTATAATGGAGCCAGCAAGAGACTGCAGCAGCACTGCTAACAGGTGCTACTGCTGCACCAGTGACAGGGTGAGTAGGACTTCCAAAGACACAATAGGTAGGGCTGTGCCCACCCATGAAGCTAAAAATCTACCAGGATTTCTGTTATGAACCTGTGTTTGCAGGGTCTTGATACTTTAGTCATAAAAAGCATACCGCAGGCTGAGGGTGAGAAAATAGAGACACAGCACTCCAGGGCAGTTGGAACAAAAAATAATAAAATCCACATAGGTGTTTTGAAGGATCTCTTTGGGATTTTGTTATTTTAAAAAAACATGCTTCTTTTGCAGTTAAATTTGGCAGATTATCGGTCAATAGCATTAACTGGAGAGAGGGTTTTTTCAGTTTGTTGCATTTTAATTTAGAGCTCCTAAAATGCCTGTGGCATTTTTTAGGCTTAAAAAAATCTTATAGCTCAATTAAGGGATAACAGAAATAAACCAGGATTACCTGTGTGTAATTACACAAAGTTAAATCCAAGAAAACAATACACTACCACAACACTTTTGGGTAATTTGAGCAGTCTCCCTAGGATCTCCAGAGGCAAAAAAAGAGAAGGTTGTCTCAGCTCATACCCGAGCATTTACTGCAATATAGCAAAAGACTCTGAAGTCCAAAAGACCACAGAAGTAGATGGAAAGACCTCTCTTTTTTCTTGGTCAACCTTTTAATAGGCTTGAGGGATATGCTACAGAACTGAGCAAACCCTATACTGGAGCACAAATTAGATTCAATGATCAGCTCTCAAACTTTCTTATTGCTTTTGACCATTCTGCTCCCACTGTCTTTCCCTTGTCTACCAAAACAATACTGTAGTCCAGTCTGAGCTGCCCTACATACACTTGGCAAGAAATAATTCAAATCAGCTTAGTGTACCTAGATCTGAAGGTAGAAATTGTTGTTTAATACTTCCTAGGAGAGGTACAGATTTTCTGCATGTCAAATTAATCCTCAAGCTGCTTTAAGATATGAAGACACCTTCATAGGAACTATTTGAAAACATCAAAATCAACCAAATATCCTGTCCCATTCCTGAAGAACAAGAAAGTATGGCAGAAGGGTTAGCTGGGAAGCAAAAAAGCTTGTTCTTTCTTACCATGTTCTGGGTGGAGCAACCTAAACTCAAGGCACTTTTTGACTACCAGTACCTGCAGGCGCAGCAGCAAGTTAGCTGAACTTAGCTCTCTGTGTTTGGACATTGTATAGCTGGATGAAATTCAATCTGTTTGGGTTTAAACATTTTAGTCCTGAATCTTTTGCCCAAGTATTTACAGAGTAAATGTATATATGAATAAGTATATATGAATGATATATGTATATATGAATGAGACATAAGGATAAGGGGACCCACACCTTGACTGCTTGAGAAAATTTGCCATAAAACCAGTGTCAATTACTTTCTTCCACCAAAATCTTCCAAAGGAAGTAGATTGACTCCATCTGAAATTATAATATTAATTTCATTATAACCATCCCAACCTGGATTTAAACACCAATATGTGAATAAAAGCATAGTATACACAGTATATATGTAGTACTGGTATATGCCATACCAGTAATTCAAAACATATGTCATATGTTTCTTAAAAGCAGCCAGGTATAGTGTAGCTATCCCCTTATCACTGCCAGAGTTCCCTACCTGGACCAAGTCTACATATTTATTGGTGTTGTACATGAAGTAGTCCTGCCCTCAGCTGTATTTGGTTAAACTTGGTATAAACAGTACCTTTCAATCCCGAGGTCCTTCACCAGCCTGGTGATAAGGCTCTGTTCCTCAGTATATTATAGCAGTATATTATAGCCTGTGAGCTGGGTTAATTTACACCAGCTGAACCAGTCCTGCACAGACCGGGCAGACACAACACCAGGACCCTGGGAGGCTCCTTGTGTGTTACAGAAATCCCTGGTCTCCCCTTCGGAGCAACCTTTCCGCCCTCACCACTGTGGAAACAGCACAAAGCATCTGAAGCTTGGGCCCTAACCTTTTATCTTTGAACTTTTCAGATTTATTTTTCTATGCCTGAAGTATTTGCTTATAAAACTAATATGACCACCAGAATAAAAATGAGCAGTGACTCTTAGTTTTGTCTTTTGCACTCTGCATCCACAGGACATGTACTGTATACTCAGACAGGGAAAGCACAGGGAGCACCAAAGGCAGGGGTTTGGAAACTGAACACATACACTACCTCTGCTCACCACAGGCAGGAATCTATTTTCAGAAAGGGGAGTGCAAATGGATATTTATTTTATTTTGCTGCTTAATTTTAAGATACTTATCATTATTTCCCTGTCAGCAAGGTGTTGGAGAGGATGAGATTGCAAACTCGGAGGAATGACCCTTTCCATTCCATCTGCCCTTATTTAGAAGTGATGGCCTCCATTTCTTTTTTTATTTTTAATAGAAAAAAAACCCTCTTTATTCTGTCCTTCAGGCAAGTTCACTGAGTCCACTGTATTTCAACAGGAGCTAAAGACATGGTCCTATTTACCCTCCCCCAAAAGGTCTCTATTAATTGTTTTCAAATGTTGGCAGCCATGTGAAACCCTGCCTAGCAAGTCTGGCTCCTTATATGATTTTTATTAAAATTCACTTTGCACACAAGGCACATGAGATTTATGGCTGAAACTAATAGGTTGGTTCTCACTAAGACATAAATCCATAGGCTGTTTATTGAGGCTCATGGACATTGAGAACACAGGTAATTGTTACTGTGAGTGTTCAGCTTAAAAATAGTTATTTCTCCAAGGATATTTGTTTAACTAAGCACACCACATAAGCTCCTGAAAAATTACTTTATCTGTGATGATGAATGGAAGGACTGTGCAGGGTAAGTTCAGTATCTCATCTGTACGTTTAATCTCACTTTTAACACTTTTCGTATTTTCCTTTTACATGGTGTCTTATATTATAAAGAGCAAATGCAAAAAGGATCCCATTCATTTTCTTTCCATGCCTGTTTTAGCCATTCTCAGTTTATACATCAGAATTTCTGCTTTTTTGCTACAGACCCTTACAAACTCTAACTGAGGTTTTGCAAGTCCAGTTCCTCCTGGCTCACTCACTATCACAGTCTGCCACATGAACATTATTCTAGTGACAACACACAAGGCAGAGCAGAGCCTGGGCTGCTCTTCTCCCTTAGGCTCCAACCACATTGCCACATGCTAACAACTGCCAGCTAGACTGGCAGGTGAGCCAGCTGTACTCTGGAAGCCATTTAGATGTGTCAGCTCAGTCCTGTGTCTAGCAAATCCTGCTTCTCCTGCTTCCTGGATCTTTCAGCAAGACCCAAATCTGTCCAGATGGCTTTCACTTCACATTTGTTCTGCAGCTTGTCAGCTCACAGGGGAGAGGGAGGTAGCTCGTGCCACCTGAGTGGCTGTGGGTCTCACACAGGTCCCATGTTACATCTGCCAGCTTCATGTGACTGTCTTGAGCACACTAGGACATCTCACATAGCTCTTGACATCTTTATCTATATGCAGTACACCTCAGTGAAATATACCAGCTGCTTTTAAAAAAAAGTAAGGATCACAGAATCACAAAATGGCCTGGATTGGAAGGGACCCAGAAGATCACTTAGTTCCAAACCCCTGCTGTGGGCAGGAACACCTGTCACTGGGCCAGGTTTCTCAGACCCTCATTCAGCCTGGCCTTGAACACTTCCAGGGATGGGGCATCCACAACCTCCCTGGACAACCTGTTCCACTGTCTCACCACTCTCACAGTGAAGAATTTCTTGCCAATATCTAATCTAAACCTACTCTCTTTCAGTTTGAAGCTATTCCCCCTTGTAATGTCACTACATGCTCTTTTTAAAAGTCCCTCTCCATCTTTTTGTAGGTTTCCTTCAGGTACTGAAAGCTGTGATTCGGATAACCCAAAACTTTCACTTCTCCAGCCTGAAAATCCCAATTCTCCCAGCCTTTCCTCTCAGGAGAGGTGCTCCATCCCTGTGATCACCCTGGTGGCCTCCTCTGGACTTGCTCCAACAGGTCAATGTCCTGCTTATGCTGGGAACCCCAGAACTGGATGTAACGTTCAAGGTGAGTTGGTATTGCTTTTCTATCACTTTCACCATACTGAACTTCTGATATCAGATTTATTTATTATTGTGGTCACATCAAAAACAGCCCAAACAGGTGAACATGTTATTGAATGCTGCACACACAACAGGAAGGCTCACACAAAAAGGTTACTTACTGAAGTCTCAAGGAATGTTTGTGCTATGCATAGGTGTCGTACAAAAAAGCAGTGTAGCCACATCCATTTGGAGTTCAAAAAAACTAACTATTCTGACTGATGGAGTTTAGTAGCTTGGCACATTGCTATACAATTACAGACATATTGCTTTAACAATCTAAGCTGTGACCTCTCAAAACATTTGCTTGGATGTAGATTTTTGTCTCTTCTGCAACATGCTGCCAAAACCAAAGCAAACCAGCCTTACAAAATAAGGATAGAAGGGTGGGACGGTACCTACAATACAGCTGACTATATTTTTAAGTTGATACCTCATTCATTTTAAAATGGTATGTAAATACTGAAACCCCCCAGACAGCCAAAGAAATACCTAAAATTCCATAAATTCTTTAGCAGATGAAGAAATAGCACTAGTACAGACCTCAGCAATGTGCAGGAGCTTAGATATCTTTATGTCAATGGTGTTAACCCTGAGTGTCTCATACATCCTGGTAGTGGTGTTGAGACAAAGATACATTTTTATAACACATTTTTTCTCTCTCTCCCCCAGTTTTTCCTTCTCAACAAGCAGCTTCTGCTTTGCTCCTTTTTACAGCTTTTGCCTGGTAATCTATCAGTTATCTAAATCTCTTAGGTTGTTGCTTGCTGATGAAGTCTCAACGCTCTTGTCTGATCTAGTGACTAGGTCAGCAAGGTTGTGTGTCCTGGGGACTTGGGGAACTGTATGGAGGTGACCTCTGACACTCATCAAAGGCTCCACAGCACTGTTTGGCTCCTATCAGTTTAATCAGCTGGCTCGTTGCTGCTCCTTCCCCATTCATGACACGATCCTACCCCTCAGTGCCTGCCTTTCAGAGCTCTCAGCCCCGCTCACACGCTGCTCCCTCACACTGAGCGTGGCTCCTGCCAGCGGCCCCACGCACCATTCATTCCCGACAGGGCTCGCGTTTTACAGGGAACTTCCTTCACCCTGAAAGGGAGGGCAACAGATAGGAAGCTTTCTTTCATTTCAGAGACACAGAGGTCAGTATTATTCCTGAATCTTTTCTGGCAGTTCAAGGTGATGCTTAAACTGTAAATTCTATGTCTGTTACATGCTTTCCAAGAGTTAGAGGTATTTTTGAAAAAAACCCCAAACAACCCTAAAATTACAAACTAACTAACATTTCTGAGGAAATATGATGAAAAACACACATAAAATACTGCAGAAATTTGTCTGCTCTTATTTAGTGAAAGTAAGAACAACAAAAAATTGTTTCAAAATGTTACTTTTTTTTTTTTTAAATTAAGACCCTATAAAATATTTTCCCAATTTTCTTCTGAAGTATAGAAGACAGATTCACGAAGTTAAAGAAGCTGTCCCAGGTCCCTTGCTGCTCCCTGGTTAGCTCCACATATTGGGAACACATACTGCATGTCTCTTGATGGAGAGGGTATGAAACCAGGCTCCATGGCTTCATCGTGTCTGTATCTGGGCTTGCCAGTGGAGGCCATCAAACACCAAAGGAATGAAGGCAGAACAAAAATTTAAAAATTGTCAGCACAAACCCTTAAAATCTACCAGGAACTTTGTGGGAATATTTCTCCCCTGTGATTTTCCAACTAGATTACACATCATGAACTATTTCAGCTGTATATTTTCTCCCCAAAACTATCAGAATCTCAACAGTGATTGAGAAATTAGATTACCGAGGAACATTTTAGCCTTCTGATGAAGGAGTTCAATTTCCAATGAGATAAAGAACAAGTATTGTGTTCTATGTTTCATCCATGCAAGTGAAGGACAACTTGGAAGCAGAATAACATTCCAAATGGATTTAGATCAACAAGTGGCCACTGCAACCATCATTTCTTTAGACACAGAGAGGTATCCCACAGTATATCACAAAACTATCCACAACACAATGAGCTCCAAGAAATGCCAGCAGGGCTCAGACACCTTGTCTACAATGAAAAGATCATAGCAGAATGCTCTGTGGACATTGACACAACAGCATGAATGTGTTTAATTGGTGCAATATCAACTCAGCTAAAGCAACATAAGTTATGCTGACAATACTTCTCTGTGCAAAGAAATGCTTGAACAGTCTTATCTGAATGCATTTTTTTGCAATACAAGAGAGGTAGATTATATAAATTACAGCAGTTAATAGCCTTTTGATTCATCACTGAATCTCACAGAGAGTCTGAAGTGATTCCTTAGGTGGATAAATTCTGTTGTGTAATGTGAGGATCAGTCTTGTAATCCTTGCTAAATCAACAATGTTTTGCTCCCATTGAACTCAAAACCTGTCCTGGGAGAACAAGAAGAAAAGTAGTCTTTCACTATAGAAAGCAAAACTATTTCTAAATATTTCTAATTTTTTCCTGTAAATGTTATTCATCAAGAAACATTCATTTTCTGTAATGCATTTCAGAGCTTTTTCTTTTAGCCCTATTCTTTGCTATTCACTCTAAATTCTGAAGTGGCAAGTTAGACTAGCAGTCTCATTAGCAATTGAATTTGTCTGTCTAGTCTGATATGCCTGGCAATGACCTGTTAGTATTAACTATTAAATTTCCTTCTGCTTACTGAACTCTCTTAGCCACTCAAGCTTCATAAAATACACTAATTAAAGTGCATGGATTTAAGTTTTCTTTAATAACTAAAATAAAGTATATAAAAGACATAAGAAGAGTTACTACACATTTTTGTGCTGCTGCTTTAGCAAACTTTCAAGTAGCAAACTAGAAACAGTTACAATGAAGATAACAAGAAGACGAACTTGTATTTCTAAGGTGTCAACTCTTCAGCTGCTGTTGATTATGAAGCATTGCCTCTTGGAGTGTAAAATAAATGAGGTTTTTCTCTGGCTTCTCATTGCTTTTGCTGACTTGGTCAGATTTCTATAATTAATGCATATTTAGTGCTATTTGGCAGAGCACATCAACATCACTGTTAAACAGGAAGAAAGCGTAATCATGTATTTGGGAAACTGAGGCACAGAACTGAAGCACCAAGTCACTACTGGGGCCAAAATATGAACAAACATCTGAAATAGATCCCCCAGGGGAATGCAACAAACATCTATCATGTTCCAGATTTGATCTCCAACCTCTGGTTCACCCTATCTTAAGAAAAGAAGGACTACTTCTTTATTTCTCTCATATATTTTAACTTAATGACATAGATTGAACCAATTCAGTGTGATCATAAGTGAATTCCATAAGAGCTCCCTTAAAGCCACTGTTGTTTTCATATTGTTTTCCCAGAAGTAGCTGGATGGAGAGCCCCTGGCTTTGTGCACCTGCAGTTCCATGGAAATGAATGGGCTCCTCTCAAGCACAGCCTTAGATCTCTGTAGGTTTGGAGAAAAGTGGGGGTGTGCAGGGACACAGAGAAAAACAACACTGCCGTGAGCAGCAAGTATTCAGCTTTGGGTATTCGCCCCATTTCTTCACCACCATGAAAGTAGAGGACTAGAAGTCCATTTTATGCCACATTTTCCACTTTTAGTGTGCTTTAAAAAGGCAGGAGGAAATCAGTTACCATGTCTACCTCTTTTGCTGAGGAGCAAAAGGCTTCTTCACCTGCAGAACAGTCAGGCCTCACTTTGATTTATTTAGTTAGTTATCACCAAAATGTTACAGGATACAAATATACACATCTTTGTGACTATATTATGTTACACAAAAAGCAATATTATAAATTAACAGCTCAATTAAAAGAATAAGCAAGTATTTTGAGTCTAGCATCCAAACTTAACCTTTCTAATAGATATACATTCCAATAGACTTTCCATAAAATTTTAGACTTTTCAAAAAGAGGAAGGGGTTCTAAAATTAAAAGGTGCCATATAGCTTGCATGGAAGTCAGAAGCAAATTAATACTTTATAAGATCTCAGAATCAGAAGTACAACTTTTAGGGATTGGCTACTACTTCATTCAAAGATAAGAAAATGGCAAATATTAGTGTTTATTTTTGTTCGTTAGCCAACTAAAGATTCTGGGACTAAAATGAGATGATATAGACAGGTGATTTTATTAATGTAATGGTGAGACACTGATGATGGTGACAATAATGTGATGCAAATATCCATATGGGTCAGTGGCCCTGAGGTTACAGAGGTAATGCCTCCTCAAGAGCAACTTGTTTGTAGCATGATGGGGTCAGTGTGACAGCAACTGTGCTGTGCAGGAGATCTTCTTTAGGAACAATCAATAAAAAAAGGACAAGTTCAATAGGGAGGAACAGATTTATTTGGCACCTTTCTTTGGATGCTGCATCAGCTCTTATTTAGCTAAACCTTGCCCTATGTTCAGATGAGGGAAAGAGATCTGTGAAAGTAGCTCCAGGAATTGTCTAGTTAGAAATGAGGCAGAGCCATTAATCCTGTCCTTAGATACTTGCCCACAGCAGTTCCATGCTTGTGCTCTTAAGAGAAATGGGAAACAGGAAACTATACCTGAAACATTCTTTCTTCTCTTAGGCACAGTTGGAGCTGGGAAGCTAAGGCAGAGATTCATTGTCCTCCATCACAAGCACTCCTTCCTTCATCAAACAGGAGAGTTCCCAATGGGAACTCTGGGTTCCATTTTGGAAGCACCAAATTGGATTTGGGGGTTCTTTCCAACCTAATCTAAAGCATTATTCACATACAGGTATGCAGATTTATTCTGCCAGCCAAGGGCCAAGAAGAGGATCAGTCTTGTTTCACAGAGACTGCAGCATTTGCTATACTGGCACTATTGTGGAGTAATCATTTGCAGTGCCAACTAAGAACTGTGGCAAATGGTAGTGCTTGGGACATGGACGAAGAAAGTGGAGAGAGAATAAGAGAATGTTAAAGTAATCTAATTAAATTTCTAATCCAGGTTTACATAATTAAGCAATAATGACTACAGGGAAGGGCATTTCCTGGCAGTTAATGACCGGCTGGAGGATTTGAGGGCTTGAGGTAAAGCCAAGTGTTCTTAACACTGTCAGTCATTAATTGCCAGGAAATGCCCAACTCAGGAGGTTATTACTGCTGTTATAAACCAAGAATAGAAAAAATATAAAGAAAAAAGACAGTAATTACCTTTTTAAAGTGTTGAAAGCTGAGCACTGAACTGCCTGTCGCTATGGAGACAGAGTTTTATTTATAGCATCAGTCCTTTGCCAGTGTTTAAAGACTGCCTCAGTACCCAGAGGAGGGCAGGAGTTAGTTCTCAGGTCTCCATTAGGTATATAATTGGTAATTCAGAACATCAGCTCTGTGCCACGGGCCACATAACATCTGCAGACATCAAGAGTATCACAAAACTTTACAACACTGATTACAAAATACTGGCAGCCACTCAAAACATTTTATAGTTACACATACCTTCAGAAAGCATTTCCAGTAGTTCCTGCTTTGATCTATAGAGTGTGTGTCTCTAAATAGGATCCTTGTAATGTCACATTCTGCTGTTTCCTAGAAATTAAGTACTTAGGGACCAGATCTTTAAAACTGATTAATGCCACAGGTCTGTGCAGCCAGACTATGATCACTAACTGATTTTACAGTTGTGTAACTACTGATTTCATTGGAACAGCTCCTGATTTACACCAGTTAGTATAAAGGTTTAATTCAACACACAGGGGGTGAAAATGCATCCTTCTTTCAAGCCTCCAAAAAAATGATTCAATAGCTGATTCCTAAAGCAGCTAAAAAGAAAAGTTCTTTTGCTCAAGTTCTTTTGCTCCTTTTAATGTTCATTTCCCAAAAGATTCTGTTGCTTTTTATGAAATATGGTATTTGAAATTTGACCAATGCTTCATTGAACACAGTCTTCCAAATGAATTGGTCGAAAACTTAATTTCTATAATTTAATTAATTTGGAATAATATTTTTAAATGAACCCCAAACAACAAAAAAAAACCCCACCCCACACCAAAACCAAAAAACTCCAATAAAAGACTTAGGTACCTAAATCAGAATGGAAGCAGGACTGAGGTGCCTGACAATAAAGTTGCAATACAAAACAAACAAAAAAATGGATTCATTTTTCCATCCTGCTAAATTCATAGATTATCAGAGCTATAAATTCTCACTCTGTGCAGACACAGGGTCTGATTTCTTGCACATTCTCTGAATAAATGGATCAGACATCAATAGAATAATTTCATTTAAAAACAAAATTAGATGAGGGTAGGTAGGTGGCTTCCACTCCCACTTCTCCTCTCCTCCACCCTGTGTAGCAGCCGAGTAGTACGAGTACTCAGCCAGGAATACAAGTACTATACAACATCAAACACTGAACCTAAGTCTCTCTAATCCCTGCTGAGTGCCCAAACCATTATTACAGGGTGAGGATTCCTTTTGTGCTTGATTTCCAGCCCCATTAATCTTGCATCCTTTGCTGACTGCAGCACAGATCAACACAGGGGTACTTGTGTTTCTTTATTTGGCTGCATTTCAAAACAGAAGCCTGGGCCTTCCGAGCCAAAACAAGCCCTTATCTCAGGACTGATTTTGAAATGTGGATCTTTAATCATCTCCCTATAAATGCATGCACAGAATTTTATGCTTAGTAAAATTAATGTACTCAGCAGAGTATATTATTTACACTTCAGAGCAAGGTGAAAGTAGTGCCTCCCTCTTCTCTCTTTTCCCTCACCTCATAATTTTCCTTTAGTGTTCCATCCATTCAGAGGTTGAGCCACACAACTGCAATAGGCAGATGTGGCCTTGCTTTGCCTGTTGTGTGAGATTCTGTCTTGAAGCTTTATTAGCTCAAGCCCTGTGCTGTGCTGGAGTGGTTGTGTGGCTCCTGGACTGATGTGACACACTTCAGTCTGAGTCATCTGATGTCAGAGAGAATGCCTCTACAGCCTGGTGACACAAGTGGGAGCTGCCTAATTGCCCAGAGAGACTTCATGGGCAGGTTACATGCTGAGTTCATGACGGCTAGACTCCATCCTGGGCACCAAACACCTAAAATCTAGAGGCTGCAAAGTCTTCACTATATTTAGGTGATGTTAGATACCAGTAAAATCTTCCATACTTTTCCAAGAACTCCTCAACCTATTTAAGAGAGATGCTGCAGCATCTTCATTTTAAAATGCAATCCACCACAAGACGGACATTTTTTACTCATTCCTGAATGTAGCATCTTCAACTTGAAAAGTTAATTTTATTCAGTGCTGAAATTTCTTCTATCCTGGTGCACAAGCCAGTGGTGTACTGGATGATGTACGAGGAGACACATGTGCCAAGGTGAGGACACAGCAGAGACTTCAGCAATGTGCAGTGACAAGGAAAACTTTGGGATGGGATTCTGCTTTGAGCAGGATGCTGTGGCTTCCCTCCTGCCAGGCACAGCAGATTGGCAGATGTGGTCAATCAACCATATCTTGTACAAGAAGTCATGGAGTAGTGAAGAGGTGAATGCATAAGACACAGAACTAGATGGGGAAGAGAAGGAGGTTAAGATGGAGCCATTGGCTTTGTCCCAGGAGAATCAGTATTTCTGCTTTTGCAGGAGGGGAGAAAGAAAAGATTGTTTTTTTCCTTGGGTCAGTGTAAACTCTTGGCCTTCAGGTCACAGTGTCAGGTTTTTCTTTTTCATTATTAAATCATGATAACTTCCAGATTTCTTGATGAATATATATATATTTCTCTTTTTGTTTTTCCTTACAGAAAATCTTTATTACCACTGTTCCATAGCACATTTTTATCTCCAATTCAATAGTGATATTCTTCCCTCTTGCCTAGAAAAGGTTGATCCTATATCCAAATACAAAACATGTTTCAGTACAGACCGAGCAACCAGCTGTTATTTTTATTGTTTTATCCTGGATTCTTTCACCGTATTCTTAAAATACAAGAAATGAAATATAGCTAAAATATTGGAACAGACTCATATTCTTGCAAATACTGCTATGCAATCTTGTTTGTAGGTGTTTTTAGGAACACAACATGGCTGCAGAATTCTTTGCTTGTGAAACTGAGAACTACCCACTGTGTTCCCCAAATGTTAACAACGTGGTTTTGCCAGTTATTATCCCAGTACTTATTCTAATGACCAAACACAGTTGTGAATACTACAAGCCACTTGAGGAGCTCATGGCCCAAAGCAGTCCAGCCACAGCCATATGTGTCCTATCATAAGAAACAGGAAGGAAAAACTGGACTTGGAGTTTTCCCACTCAAATCAGGAATGTCAGACTGTCAGCAAGAATTCCACGCTCTTGCAGATTCCAGGTTCCCCAGAACACATCAGGTAGTCTGTTTCATGTCCCTTCAGAAGATTCAAAACAACAGCTGTATTATTAGCTTTTGTACCTATTCAGATAAGTTTAGCCCTGCTGCCTAGATTGGAGAAGCAAACATACTCTTTGTTTTAAATTAAGGTCATAAGACTTATGCAAAGGACTAAAGAAAACTTTTAAGGAGCCTTAAAGCAGAAGATACTTACATAGAGAAACAACCAGAAAGTTGTTATTGAGCTCTTCCTTGCTTTGCAGGCTTAGGGATTGGCAACATGTGGCTCCTTTGCATTCTAGCTTTGAACAGGAAGCATTTAGATACAAGCTGGAGCTCACTCACTATAACTTAAGTTCACTACAAGCCTTGGAGATTATTGCAGAGTCTCTATTTTTCTAGCAAATATTTTAAAAGTAGCAAATTGCAAAAAATAAAAGTATTCATTTAGGAATTTGGAACTGCACTGTTTATAACACTTTTCTTATTTGATGGCATAGTTCATAGATGGAACAATAATCCAACATCGTAAAATTGGATTAAGTTCTACTATGTACACCTAGAGCATTTTGTCCCATTGGCTAAGAGTCAGCGTTTCTCAACATTTACAGTAACCTCTATTATTTTATACCTAATTGAATGCCCCCACCAACTTTTCAAGCAAAGTTAAACCTAGTAACTATTAACTGTACAGAGCAGCAGAGAGTGTGGTCCAACAGCTAAAAATATGGGTTTTCTAAATCATCATAAAGTGATTACTTCTAAAAGGGAGAACATCACTCAAAGAGTTTAAGGCCAGGGTGGATGGGACTTTGAGCAACTTGGTGTAATGGAGATGTTCCTGCCCATGGCAGGGGTTTGGAACTGGATGACCTTGTAGGTCCCTCCCAACCCAAACCTTTCTATGATTCCATGATTCAACTTTCATGCAATTTTGTCTACTAATGAGTTTGCTCATGAACAAGTTTCTACATATCTGAGTCCATAAAAACAGTCATTACAGGCAGAGTGAACACAGATATATCAATGGATATTGCAGCCTGTACATTTTCAACTGTAAAGCTGAAATGTCCCAACCACCCTAGGCTGGTTGCATGTGCAGGACTTGACAGACCTCTGAGCCCTGTGGTTGCAGGAAAAGATAAATATTAGAATCAAAGAGAAGATAAAATTTCCATTTCATAAGGTTTTCAGTAAATTCCCTTCATGATTGTCCAGAAAGTCCTACAAATTAAAACAAAATGCATAAATAAAATCCTTAAAAAATGTATTATGGCCGCAGCACTAAAAATAAGTTATTTTATTCTTTTTAATTATGACTTGTCAGATATAGTCTATACATTCTAACTAAAAGAAAAATGAAGTAATTTCAATATAAAATCATTAAGTATCTTGGCTCAAGAACTGTTGAAATGATACATTTCAGCATTTTAAAACTTTTATAGTTTCATTTTACTTTGGAAAATATATTATATGTAACATGAATTTGCATTTTAATTTAGAATTAGTAAGTACTCTCCCCAAAAAAGTTGCATTTTCTTTCAATGTACCTTTTTTTTGAAGAGGAAATGCTTTCATATTGAATATAAATTTTTCATAGCTTTGCTTTTCATAACTATAAAAAAGGGTATATAATTAAATTAAATGTCTTTCCATCAAAGTGAACCTTTTTCTGAAAAACATATGCTGGAGTCCAGAATTCCTAGAATATTTGCCAAAATAATATATTTTAATGAAAAGAATTATGTGTAAAAAAGACATCTTCTATTTGCAGACAAAAACTAAAATTGCTTTATAAAAGATCATCAAATTATGGATCACCAATAAATTAAACAATAGGAATGGTATTGATATTTGTAGGCACATGATGAAAGCACATGCAAAAGTTTCTACCTGAAATTCCCAACACATACTTTGGGGTGAGCATTAAGTCACCACAGGATTATTAAACATCAGCAAGCCAACATCAGAATTACAGAGAGAAAAAAAAAAGGGTATCTGTTATTTTCTGGCAGCATAATGTAAAAATATGACAAAGCCAATACTCTGACTCTAGACTGGATTTTCCTGATGTTCAGGTCTCTCTATAATTCATTTACAGGGAAGTACCGTCACACTATGAGGTCAAATGGGCCTCACCACAAAAAAGAGAGGAACTGTAATGCTGGAGTCTGCTGCTCAAAATGAGATCAGTAACTTGGACCAATAACTGTCTATAAGATCAGGACACACAGATGTTCCTCAAGAAAAAAAAACCATAAAGTTGTTTACTGAAAGTGTGAGAAATTATTTTGATACCCAAGTACAAATAGAGTTAATCCAAAGACCACTGAAAGATTGCAGTGGGCTTTGGAATCCAACTTTAAACCTCAAATGGAGCCCAAGTTATTTCTTCCACCTCTCCTTACATTCAGCTGACAGGTCACTGCACTAAGAGGTGCCCTGTGTTTTGCTTGTGCTGCTTAAGACTGAGCCAGGCTCATGTTTGACAGCTGCAAAGGGTGTGATGGAGATCAGCAGAATTGTCAGAGCTTTCTTCAAAGGTCTGACTTGCTTGTGATGGGCTCTCCCATGGCACAGCACAGCTTCATCACAGTCTCAGCACTACTCTGCATCTCCTGCTGCTGGATGTCTGCTTCATGTCTCAATCCACAAATTCAATAGCTTTGGAAGGGAACTCCCAGTTGAAAAAGAAGAATTTGGAAATATCCTTTTTTTGCCCAGATAACGGGAAAATGCACACAGGGCCAAAACACAGTCTGACGTGATGCATCAAACAGAAAATGGGAAAGAAATGCTCATGTTCATATTTAATTGGAAACATCCAACAAGCAGAGGTTATTCTAATGCTTAAAAAAACCCAGACTTACTGTTTAGGGTATATAATGAAACATAATGAAATTACAAATTTTAGTTAATGACTCACAAAAATTTCCTCACCAGATCACTTCTACAAGTATTTTTGGACACATTGCTAAATGATCAGGATCAGGCAGAATTTTCCTGATGTGAACTAAAATTTTCTCAGAGAACAACTGCAATAAGGATTAAAGCCATATCTTCAGCACAAATGGCTGGTTTTAATGAGTTTTTCATCATATGAAAACCAATCTACAACCATATGTTGTTTAGTATTCTGAATACCTGTTGAAATTTATCCCTTCACACACAAACAAGTGAAAGAGAGAAAACCAAAAAAACAAAATCACACAGCAAAACAGAAGCTGGACAGCAACTCCTGGTACCTCATTAAAAAAAATCTGTTGCTTTTCTGAACCTTTTCTGTGGAGGTTCCTTAGTCCTAGATTCTGCCACTCTTGTATTAGTCAGGGTTTCCAAGCTGCAGAAAGCAGGTCCTTCAGAGGAGGATGCTGCTCAGACAGCTGAACACCTCATTCATGTGCGTGCAGTGCAGAGCCAAGAGAAGATGCCATTGCCAGAAGCAAAGCAGCCCCAGTACAGAGTGAAACTGAGGTGAAACTCCCGAGGAAACACAGAACACCATTCCAGCTGCATGATGCTGTGGAAACAAGCGCTGGTGCTGACACTGCTGTTCTCACTGTGGAGCATCCCCTTCCCTTGCCCTGGCAGGCCATGCCCTGCCTCTGTCATTCCTTCCATTGTGCCAGCATGAGAGTTTGTACAGCTGAACAATGACTCAGAGTGGGGAACTCATCCAACTGAAAACTGTTTTTTAATTTTTTTTCTTTTTTTTTTTCTGGCAGTATTACTCCTACCCTCTCCTAACTCTGGTTCACTGTGTGGCCACAAGAAAACTTCTTCCAGCAAAAGTAAAGGCTCAGCAAAAAGAAGCAAGTTCCACTGTACTTGAAGTGCTGGATTTTATTAAGTGAAAATGATCCTATGGAGCTCTAGAAGACTACTCCCAGCTACAAAACTAAATTGCTGTATGGTGCATGGCAAGTTGCTCCAAGTTCCTCTCTTCTCAATTTCAGTCTGTTTAGACTATATGTTCTTCAAAGCAGAAATGTTTTGCTTATTATGTATTCATGTAATTAATTCCTAGTCTATGTTGGGGAGCTGTCACAATAAATTGAAATAAAAATACTGATTTCTAAAGGAAGAAGCAGTTTACTTTTCAGAGATTCACATTTAGCTAATGGAAGTGCAAATTAATAATCACGTTCTGCACTTCAGTCCTATACTGAAAACAGCAGACGTGAGATTCTGTTTATCAGTGAGGTCAAATTTCATTATGAAGTCAAGAAACTCACAGGAAAGGTATCTACCTAATACAGGAATTT
Source organism: Cisticola juncidis (assembly GCA_013400215.1). Taxonomy (NCBI): domain Eukaryota; kingdom Metazoa; phylum Chordata; class Aves; order Passeriformes; family Cisticolidae; genus Cisticola; species Cisticola juncidis. The sequence continues at coordinate 400,547 of VXBR01002740.1, forward strand.
GCATTATATACAACCTCTTTAAAGATAACATTATATTTGACACTTGAAATGTTAAAGTTTTTTTTTCTTGTTCATAAAATAAAACAAAATAAAATAAAATAATTTAAACTTTTTTTCAGCATTTTAGTTGTTTAGGCTATCTGGGTATGTATTTAATCATAAATTACTAAAACTGTTCTTGGATATTATCTCGGGGGAGGAAGAGGGAGATATAATTTTCAGGTTATTTTTATAACCTTTTTATTAGTGCATCAGAGCAGAGTGAATGGATTATGCCTGAGACAAGGAAATTGTTCCACACATGAAGAAGATTTAACAAGGGATTCCTAGGACCTCCTAAGGATCCTCTTAAGCATTTCATCACCTTAGAGACTTCAGTGGGACTCTTAGTGCTCAAGGCTTTACTTCTCACCAAGACCCTTTGCTACAAACAAGGCTGATGGATAAACATTGTGATAGTTGTTAATACTGAAAATGCACAAGATTGTCCACTCCAGATTTTTCTCCACAATTTTCTGGCTATAGTTGTACATTTCACAAAAGGGAGGATCTCTGCATATTAGCAGTGGTTACCCTGGGGACAGAGACACAGTTCAGCCAGCATCTCTACCCTCATGACTACTGGTGGAGATGGCAGGGATGGCACCAGTAGGAAACAGCTCTGTAGGACAAACCAAGGACAGGTTGCTACTCTCTCACTGATTTAAGTTAGTAGTAACAGTGCTGAGTGTGATGTAAATTCCATAAGCAAGAACAGATTCCCTACTTCAGAGACCCTGTAGGCTACACTTTTCATCCTACACTCAAGGGCTGATGCCTCTTAAAATCATTTTTGCTTTGCTAGTGTCCCAGTAGGAGTTTAAGAAGTCAGTTGCAGCCAATTGTACTTTCTCCTTTCTCTCTAAAGGGGATAAAGCTTTCAAACTATTTGAATAAACTGTGATTACATCTTCATTTGTCAGTAATGGGATTACCACGCTGATAAAAGAGACTTCAGACAAACATACATGTTTAAGATTGGTGTAAATTACCCAAGAGGGTCGGGAAAATCCTTTGGGCTCCTTAGGGCCCATCCCTCCCTCTTTGAAAGCTGGCTGGCACCAAGAGTCCTGAATAGGCTGGGACCAGCTGACCATTCCCTGCTGGGGGTTGTGGCTGCTTTCCTGCGCACATGTTCACTGAACTGGAAAATACAATTATGCACATCCAAGTTCACAGTAATTTTTTGACTATAGCTAACAAGCTAAAGATTTTTCAACTAATTGATTTTATCTCTAGATGAAGAAGATGTCATAAATCTCAGTCAGCTAATAATGATTAAGAGATAAAGGCAACCTGAGGAAAATATAAGTGCTGTTGTTGCTAAATGCCGATGGACTCCATGGTGAGATAATCTTTTTAACATGGCGACCCATCCCACATACAAAATGTTTCCCCAAAGATCCATTTGTGAAAGAGAACAAATGGGAAATCTGAAAGCAAGCAGGAAAGATATGAGTGAGAAATGAAACGCAGATTCAAATCCTGTTAGGGCTAAAGAAAAAGAAAGGCTGGAAAATAATCCTACTTTGAGTCTCTATAATGAATTGCATATTACAATACAGAGGGATTGCTCAGGAGGATTCTAAACTCTGTAGAGAACAGGCATAGGGATTAGTTAACTCTGTAGTTGTCTTCAACTTTATGAGGTCTTGATTCTGCCATCCATATACCTTTTCAGTGGGTTTTACTTGTATTGACACCACTGGGATTCCTTGTTCTGCTAAATGTACGGGCTGCAAAGCTGGGTGTTTATATTGGAAACTGAGAAATATAATTTGAGTATGTGGGTTAATCTAATGGGAAATAACTTCACTGAATTACATCAGAATTACATATGCAAAACTCAGGGAAAAAAAGAAAAGGAACAAAAAAAATGGCTTGGAGACTTGCTATATATAATACACAGCTTTGAGCAGCTAGCCAACAAACATTATGTCATAAGACTGGCCAAAGATTCACTGATGGCACCTTTTATATCTGACAGATTTTCTTGAATAGATCATACTTCTTCGTGGGAATTTATAGTAGTCAAAATTTCCTACTACAATAAAGCAAAATTTCTGTTTTCCTGCTGTTATGTTGCAAGATATAACGAGGTTTTGATTAAGTTGCAGTATTTAAAGAATGTTTCTTTCAAGAGAAAAGAAAGTCTGTAATGAATTTTTTCTGTCAAAGTTTCAGAACGTTCTGGAGAATAGATTTCCATTACTTTGATAGCATTCAAAAGCAGAATATATTTATAGATTAAGAAACTAAATGTGTAAGAACTGAAGCTAGGTTTTGCTGATTAGGAAAAGTTTATCTTCTTTCTGAAAGCTTTCAAAGATTGCACTACATATATGCACAAGAAACAGAAGCAGTGACTTGCCATAGTTTAAACCTTGTTGTTGCTTAACATTCTTCCTTCACAATAAGTGAAGTGATTGACTTTAGGACATCTTATTTTCATCCCTGATAGAGAAATCTGTATTTTATGGAAAAAGTGAGGGTTGATATGATGATGATTCCCATGTTATTATTCAGGAAAATAAAGCCATCATGCCAAGATGCAAACGAAACTAAATAAATGAAAACCTTGTGACAAAGGTACCACTGTCTATCAAGGCAGGATTCAACAACAATCTAGAATAAATAATGAGAAGTAGCATGACTAAAATAAATCTCTCCAGTCTCTCCTGAGAACTTCCTTAGTTGCTAGTCACCAGTTTCCCCATGATCCTGCCAGAAGAATCTAGTTTTGAGCCTTTTATCGTGTTCTGTGCATAAACAAAGCTATGGAAAAAAAGAAGCTCATGCAGTACTGAGAGGGAGCTGAGCTGCCATCAGAGCTGATCATTAGCAGTGTAATAAAGTTGTATATAACACGTGGGAGGAGAAGAATTCAAAGGGAGAGACAAAATGCTCAGAATGTAATGCTAAACATATTTACAGCTATAAAGAAACCATTTGGACAGATGTGTGAGGATGATGTAGATACCAAGGAAGCCATGGATGAGAAGATTACAGTTGTGAGGTTCCTCTGGTTGATTCTGGAAGAAGAAAAGATAAAATTTCAGAGAAAGCAGAACAAGGTTTTTGAAATGTGAAAGATGAAAAATTGAAGTCAGGGATGGCTTTCCAGAAAGGAAATTAAATTCCAGTTGGCAGACGATAGTAGTCATTATCTGTGACAAAAAAACAACCAAAAAAACCCCAAACAAACAAACAAACAAAAAGAAAAAAACTGCTTAACATTCTACAAGCATCAACAACTTGACAAATGACAGGTTTTAATATATCATATTTAAATGGACACACAGGCTAAGTATAGATGAAAAGTGAGGATATTGGTGAAAGTAAAGGACAAAAACAAATTTTTGAGTATTTGCCACAGGAAGGTTAGTAGAAAACCACCATATAAGAGGACGATGATGTGGAATCAAAAAGTTGAGAGAAAGCAAAAGAGATTTCTGTCAAGTGGTACAAGAAATAAACCACCTAATTAAAGAAAAATAAACAACATTGCAGCAGGCTGAAGAGTAGAAAGGGATAGTCAAGAGACTTAGTCATAACTGAAGGAAGTAGTGAGTCTGACAGAAAATAGGAGGTTATTGTCCATGGCTCAGTAAGAAGTTGAGAGACAGGCAAACAGTGAGTTGGCAGGGAAATTAATGAGAGTGTGTTCAATAACGCACCAAGCTCAGCTTTAAAATAAGGCAATATAGCTGTTGAAAGCATTGCCAGGCAACAGGAGCAGTGAGCTAATGACAGTCAGTGGGTAAACGAAGAGGAGAGGCCTCTGGAACAGGGATATTTAGAGCTCAAGAGTTTTCAAATTAGGCCAGAACTTGCAGGTGCCAGTAGTGATCCAAAGTCACAATGTGAACAGAGAGTCCTCCCTCCCCAAATCCCTCACTCATGATGCCAGTACCACCTGATGTCTGCCTTTGATTCTAAGCACTAAAATTGGTCAGAAATCTCAAAGAGATCTCAATTCTTTTCCCCTTCCTCACTCAGTTTCTAATCTATTCTGTAACGAGGAAAGCCCCAAGGAAGGATGTGTCTGATGTTCTTTGAATGCAGTAAATGCAAGTTCCAAAATCAGGACCCATCTGCCCAGAGTGCCCTTCCATTATATACATACCGTTTATACAAATTTATGTATTTATTTTTTTCCCCTTCCTGTTGAACACTTATTTTCCTCCTAACAATGGAATAATATCCTTCTTAATAGTTCCACAATCACTTGGAAAGAGGATTAACCAGGGGTTTAAAGCCTGTAATTCAAGGCACTGTTTTATAGGAGTAATTAATTATAAATCATCATGGTATAATGTTAGAAGCAACACCAAGAACATCAACTACTGAGAGAAATTCTTTTACACATCTATGCCATGGCCAGAGTTTCAGATATGTTGAACATCCAGCAGCTTCTTAATAAATGTAATAACTTAAATAAATTATTACAAACTGCCAAAAACTCAAGTCTTTTAGGAATTCTATCTTAAGGAGTAATCTAAGAGAGTTAAAAGTCCAAGACTCATGGTTTTCAATTAGACTTATATTCCTATTTCCCTTGTGTACATTTAGAAATCCTATTCATAGAAACTTTGATTAAAAAAAATTGGTCCGGATTCTCAAATGTATTTCTAAGTTCTTGTGATTTCAAAGGAAGCTAAGCACAAAAAACTTTAGAGGATTAGGTTCTTGGTATGTAAGAGCAGCTCAAGTCAAAGTTACTCCAGGCTTTACTGGGAAAACACAGACTTTAAAACTTGAGAGCTGATAAACATCACAGCAAGCAGTAGCAGCACACTTTGTGTGAAGCTGCACTTAATGATCAGACACTGTAACAGCTGCAATTTCTGGGCAATTAGAAAATGCAATACTGAAGCACCAAACACAACATCCATTATGGAGAGGTATGTATCAAAAAGAAAAGGTAGTAAAGACTTCATGGAACACACAAACTGGGAACAACTGCACATTTTCTATCCAAAAATGGTAGGAAATCTTACAAAGTGTTTTTGAATGTGAATTGGAAATGGCAGCTATGGCCACTCAATCAAGGGCAGTAACATAATCTCTGCTTTTTCATTCAATTATTTCTCACAGTCTAAAGGATATCTCAGACTTCAATTCTCAGTGGGGAATGAAATTCTGTCCCTGAAGATGTAAAACCCAGACTCTAATTCCTTACTCTCTTTTGTATGTGTTTGCAGTGACTCCTATTAAAACTGTGTGGATGATCCCTGTCACAATCTGAAAGAATAGCACTATATTTCCCCTATTTAAAAATCATGGAACTGAAGCAGAGGGATGCTAATTGGGGTGTCTCATATCATAACAAGGAGTCTGTATCCAAGACTCTAAATCCAAGATAAGTACCCTGGCCCTGTGGGACTTAAGTCTTCTCTGCAAGAGCAAGCTATATGAAAGCAGCATCTATGTCTCCCACCAGTGGTTTGGAAATGCATCCTCTAAAGAGCCCACATTTCTCTGATTTTATTTCAGGACTGTTTAAACCATCAAATGCTCATATTTGTTCCCATCACCAGGCCACTCCCAAGTTTTACTTTAACATGTCAGGCCAACACCTCTCATATGACCATGGATACATTCCTAAGGTGATCAAATGCAAACTGAGCACATCTCCATCATTCAGGCACGTTTCAGCCCACTTGGAGCACTGCTCATACAAAGATTACTGTGTGATTACTTGGGCCCAGCATGCAATGGTGTGGCTGCAGTTTGTCAGATTATCATCCCTCTTGAGTGTAGGACACAGTCATGAGGAACTGTGCTGAGAAGAAAACATTTTTAACATTTAATCACTCCTTGGCTAAGTATGAGGTCTTCAGGAAAGAAGACAATAAGGAATTAAATACCTGCCCCCCAGACTGTTGAATGGTTATCTCTGGCCCAATAACTCTGAATTTTTAACAAATAATTTTGCAGAACTCAGATGTAAACATCAAATTGTTTGTCAATAAATTTGTCATCACAAAGACCATGACTGGAAAATCCTCAAGGGAAGTTACTTCCCAGTTTGAATTAGACAACATTCTTAGGGCAGATGAAGAGACAGTCAGAAAGAAGATTTCAGAATGAGAGAATGTATTCACACTTAAAAAACCTATGCAGACTTACAGAAAAACAAAGTGATCCCAACATAAGACAGCCACCAACCTAGTTAGAGAAGAGAAAAAGAGTGACATTCTGTATCACTGACAACTGGCATGTAACCAAAACTTTTTTCAAGTGTTTGTTAAAATATATAGATTTTAGTCTATTGGGTTTCTTTATTTTGTATCCTTTTTCCTTGGTTGTATATCTCATATCACTAGATTTTTTTTCTCATCTGTAAACATCAAGGTCACCCTGAGGACAAGCCTATATGGTCTATAAGATGTAAATTTTCTTTGGCTAAGAGAATACTTATGTCTGGGTCATGTGATACTGCCCTTTCCTCTTATTTGGAAACTTTCAGATTAGAGAGCACTGACCTTAAAAACTCACACAATACTGTGTAAAATAGTCTATCTGTCTATCAATCATTCAATTCCTTCCACAGCCCACTGTGGTGATTATGGAAAGGACAGTAGTCCCTGGGTTGACCTTCAAGAAGGAGTTTCAAAATAAGTCTTTCCATAGGATATTTCAAAGTAATCAGTAAGTTTTTTCCTAAAATATCCTTCAACTATGACAAAATTTCTCTAAAATGGTTCTGTTTCTTTACTATATCCTCACAACTGTAAATGCACAAGTACATTATGTATGTGGCTATATGAGTGGGTTGACATTTCTAACCTTATTAAATATGAATCTGTGTATTTCTTTGGAGGAATGTCAAGGTCTGCATGATGAAAGGCAGATCCAGATCCACAAACTATTTATACAAGGACAAGCTGAACAGCTGTGGTCAAATAAAATATAAAGAAAATATCGCAGCTAGAAATCATTTCTGAGAAATAAACCATGGGATTGGAAAAAAGTTTAAATGTTTTGGTTTTATTGACCAGCTCCATGATGTGAAATGTTTCAACACACTCCTAAAACTGACCCTTCACAATGGAGGTAGAACATAATGATTTACGTGTTTTGGATCTAGGTTGGCTTTATGTTTCCAAATATGCTTTCCCAACCTCATATGATTCCCTGTTGTAAAACATAATTTCCTTCCAGTGGAAGGAAAAAGAAAAATAGATTACGAATCAGAGTTCACATTTTGAACACTGAGTAATGGTGATTAAACTTACCTAGATTCAGTTACTGCCTTAAGAAATAATATTTCAAATGCCATTCAAAATTTTGGAGCTGTCTGTAAAAGGGTAAAGAATACAACTTTTAAACTGCAAGGGTTAACACAGGCTTTAGAATTTAGTAAAGATTGACCTGAAACTAATCAGACATCTGCAGATCTGATCACTTCAGATGTATTGACTGGGCTTTGGATGCCTTCTTGAATACTCCTTGCCAACAGACATCATTAACTTTCTTGCACAAAGCTAACAGATTGCTAGATAATACCCAAAACCTAGCATTTCTTACTTGCCTTGCAATTTGGTAGACTGAATGTTACCTTGAAATTTAGAGTGCCAAATTCCATCATCTGACACAGCTGAAGACAGTCACTAAGCTGTTCTTTAGAAACAAGGAGGTAAAACCACTGTTATTTGTAACTTAAGTATAAACACAGATCAAAAGGTGCTGCAAAGATGTTTGTAAGTGTATATGTGGGAGTTATTTCTCCCACATGTATATACATTTAAAGGTGTGACACTCCCAGACTGGCCAATGAAAATGAGGGAAAAAGCAAGAAGAATATACTACACATAACCACAGAAGTAGTGTAAAAATATGAGAGTACTTTTTAGTCAGAGGGTGGATTAGAGATGTTTGGAGCTGTCTGTGAAGAATTTGTCTCCTCTTTGATTTCTTCTGTGCCTAGGGAAACAGGACTTTGTACATAGCAAATCATCAAGATTGCATCAGATATACTAAACTCAATTATCTCTCTCCTTAATGAAAAAAGTTCATGAAGCTCTGTACTTAGGTTAACTGTTCTGTTCAAAAAACAGCAATAATACTGATGTTAACCTGATGCTATGTGGATTCTTCATTCAGGAGAGGAATTACAAATACTGGGATGTGGCAGATGGATGCACTAAAAACAATAGGGACAAAATGGTGACTGTATTCTACACTAGAAGTTTGACAACATATAAGGAGCCTGCCTTCTGATTTTTATTTATATTGTAAATGTGAATTTCCTCTGCATTTAAATCATGTTACATGAGGAAATTAAATGAAGGTTGTGATTTCAGCAAATGACTGCTTGGATTTTCTCCCCACACAGAAGCAAGTTTTTGCAAATCTGTGAACCAATGTAGCTGAGCTGAGCCCAGCTGTGGAAACTTGACAACTGTAAAGAGCAGAAGGGATTTTCCACTTGCTGGGGTGGTCTGCTACTGGTATCACTGGTGATCACTGGATTGGAGTGTCTGTCTCCCAAAGAAGAAGATAGTGAGGCATTGTTTTTATTTCTACAGAGAATCACTCTGCAGCTAACCAAGATCAGAGGTGCCTGCAGTAATAAACAAGATTCTATCAGCTTGAGCTAAGAGGCAATCCTCATGCTCACCACAGAAACTGCTGTCCTCTAGAGATAGGATTTTATATTTGGAAGAAGAAAAAGCCATAGATTAACCACTAAATGGAGTATGTTGCTGCTCATAAAACTCTATATGTCAACATAATTGTTTCACCTGCAAACAAGTCACAGAGTAGTTTTTAAATAGTTTATATATAAACTGCTATATATAACCACAGAGCAGATTTGGAACTTGACAGCATCTTGGCTGGACCTCAGCAGAGCCTCAAATTTAAGTTTCTTGGAGACATTTTTAATACTCAAAGGCACTTTTTGTAACAATAGTTTCAGAAGACAATAAAAGTTGAATGATCAGCATTCTGAGGTAATTACTACATACCCCCACAGCCCCAACCTTACTTGTGACCATTCATTTTAGTAAATATTTTTTTAAAAACAAAATTATGCCTCTCACAACTGATTAATATGTTTAATGATAATGAATAAATAAACAAACAAGTAGACTCCCACTACACAAATGGTACCTGCAGACACCCAATACTGTTATTCTTCTTCTAATTTAAATGAGAGTCTCAAGAGAAATTCAGCTGATTTCCAAGACTTGGTTCTTGGAAATTCTGTTGAACTAATCAGGTTTCTTAAAAGATGGTGCCAGGCAAAACATAAATCATATGTTTGACATGGGTTTGTGCTGTAAAATTTACTTTAGAATCATTAAATAAATACTAGTGAGAAAGGTGAGCTGCCAAGTAGCAATGCTACTAACACGGTGCTGCACATGCCCAAAGGCAACACTACGTGACATTCTATAGGTGAAGGTAACAAGGCCAAAATCTGGAACAAAAACTAGAAAAAAATTCACACCACGTGCTTGGACTGCACTGCAGTTATTAGGGCCCCCCTTTTCACTACTAATTATGCTAGAGGGTTTAGCATATATCTAGTCATGATATTAAAGTGAATAAATTATTGATGTAGCAACAAGATAAAGAAAATAAAATATTTAATGCCTGCTCCTAATAAATCTCCGGAATGTCACATTCAAAGGATTGGTAGAACAGAATGAAATCTCTGTTTCACTTTGCCAACAGAATTTGAGGAAAAAAGTAACACAGAGGGGAAAATGATGCTTTAATTCTCATGGTCATGTCTGCATGCTTATGTTCAGACCACAGTTCCCAACAGTTGTACAATTCAGATGCATGTCTTTAGAATTTCTGAAGATGAGGTCCCAAGACTTCAAGTTAAACAGCAAGAACATTGAAAAAGTGTTTTACAGGAGGACTCTGAATAATTGATGCTCTGTGAACATCTGTTGCAAAGACTTCATTTAAAGTGGAGATAGGTGTTGCCAGGCAGACAGTTAGGGGTTGTCACCTATGGGAATTAACACTTTTAGCATTATTTTAACTCTTCAATAGAGTTAATAAACGATTCACAAATAAAATTAGATACCAAAGAAGGAAATTCATAGCAGGTTACAGCTGATACCAGTAGAAAATAATACATTTGTTATGTGAAATTCTCAACTCATTTTAAGCAGGAAGTGTCTCAGTTAGGTATTTTAGCATTTGAAATACATTTATCATCACAATGCCCCATGAACTGATGCAAAACATTAATGCCCGAGAGGTACCTGTGGCTTGTGGCTGACAGGCCTGACATTTTTGGCCAGATATGTTTAAGCTCATCGAAAATGAGGCAACTCTGGTCCAAAAGCTGTGAATCTGCTTCAGTGCTGTGGTGAACCTAATTAATAAGCCCTAGAAATAGAAAGGTTAAAGATCACTCTTCCTTCAGTAGCTTTGTTTTTCTGTATTGAACTGCACAGATTGAGTAAAGGAGCACAGACAGAGTTGGGCTAGTAGTTTAGGTTCATCAGGTGATGGTCAGGTGTTGTGGGGTGTGTTTGCCAGCACGTGACTGCCAGCAGGTCATGGGAGATGATCCTGCCCCTCTACTCCGCCCTGGTAAAGCCTCATCTGGGGCTGCTGTGTCCAGTTCTGAGCTCCTCAGCACAAAAGACACGGAGCTCCTGGAGCAGGTCATGTGGAGAGTGGCAAAGATGATTAGAAGATCTCTAGGTAGAGAGACAAACATGATTAGGACATTCCTGTTGAGAGGAAAGGCTGAGGGAGCTGTCCCTGTTCAGCCTTGAGAAAAGAAAACTTCATCATGAGGGGACCTTACCAATGAACCCCCTGGACACAATCCTTTGGTGCTCTAGGGTGACCCTGCCTCAGCAGGGAGGTTGGACCAGATGATCCACTGTGGTCCCTTCCAGCCTGACCCATTCAGTGATTCCGTATGGATGACTGCACACTGGAACAGACTGTCCAGAGACTGTGTGGAGACTCCCTCACTGGAGATATTCACAAGCTGTCAGCACACTACCAGGCACTATCAGACTAGGCTAGGTTTAAAGCAGATATTAGAGAGAAATTATTCACTGTGAGTGTGGTGAGGCACTGGCACAGGTTGCCCAAGACCACTGTGGATGCCTCATCCCTAGAAGTGTTGAAGACCAGGCTGGAGGGGGTTTTAAACAATCTGGTTTAGTGGAAGGTGCTCCTGCCTGTGGCATGGGGGGTTGATCTGCAAGGTGCCTCCCAAATCAAACCATTCTGTGATTCTAGGATTCCAGAATCACATGCCCTTAACTTAGACACTTGAGACATGATGCAATGTGGCTGTTATTGATAAGAAACAAATCAGCAGAAAAGTGGGGCCAAGGATAGCTGAAGCACATGATAAGACAAGCAACTATCCTTCTCTAAACAAAATTTCTTGGCCAATATGAGAAGTTTCTACAAAGAGATCATGTCAGAAAATAATTTGTCCATAACACTTGATATTAGAAGGTTTTCTCTAGCTCTCTCTTGTGCAGACATCTAAGGAATTAAATTCCTTTCCCACAAGCAATCTGTCTACATTATGCTTCCCCAGCACAAGGGCCAGATAGATATAGTGAAGAAAGAGGAGTTAAAAAAAAATTATTCAGATTTGTCCTGCCTCCCCCCCAAAAAAAATATTAGGAAACTGCTCCTGCAAAGGCATAGAGAGAGATTATGGGCCTTGATTGCCTTTTCTACTGTAATAATGACCATAGTAATCACAGCTTGCTGCATGGGAAACAGGGAAGGTTGCAAAGAGGAACAACCTTCCTTGCTTAAAACTTTTCTGGCAGGAATAGTCTAACCTGTAATACTTACCTGGCAGAGAATCAAAAGCAAACTGACAGATTTTTTTTTTTTATCATTAATTACTGACTTCTCAAGAATGACAAATTGTGATGGAATTTACAGATTTATAACAGCCTTAAGAAGATGCTGGTGCAGGCAGGGTTCATTTGTGTGGTAAACCATGGGGAAGTGGTGTAGGTAGGGATGGCATCAAGGCTCCAGTTCATCACCACATCCAGCTGAAGCTCAAAGGAAGAGACAGGTATAATCTCTATTGGAGGCACTGAGAATTCCTGCTCTTTGAAGCTTATGGGTGAAGGTAACCTTTATAAGCAGACCACACACTCTCAAAGAGTGTCTATTTTTTCTTCAAGGATTTTCCATGAGAAAAATGTTTGTTTGTTTAGGGATTTTTTTTTTTTTTGTTGTAGCAACATGGCAGCTATTTCAAAAGTTTGGTCAACCCTATTGAAAATGCAGAATATCTGCCTTTCTGCACATCTGCATTTGGCTGGGCAGCCTATGATGCTGCTGACCAAGTGGGTGTAGCATAGTACCACATCTTGCACAGGTAGTAGCTTGAAATTTTTACCTCACCACGTTAGCAACATTAGCCACTTTAGCAGTTTTAGCCACATTAGCAATATTAACCACTTTAGTACCTAAGTCAGCAATTATTTCCCCCAGAAAAGCTATATTCTTTCTAACTTTATGCTACACTGCTTTCAGCCAGCAGGCTAACCCAGCAAAAGCTATGTGAGAGCAAATGGAGAAGAAGACAGAGGCAACATCCTGCTCTGCAACAGGCTTCAGTGCAGGGAAAGAAAACTGACTCCATCTCTTTCATCCATCATATTTCATTACATTTCCCCAGCATTGTATTGAAATGAGGAGATACCATGAATAAAGCCACTGTAGTGTTCAGTTTGTAAATGCAAGTTGTGCAAGTTCATTCCCCAAGAAAGCAATCCAAGTTCAGCTCCTAGAAATCTAACTCTGATGGAAATGGCACATTAAATTCTCCCGGGGTAATGGATGTGTAAATAGAATGTAGTGCTTCCCGTGGCTGATACATTTGGATTTAAACCAGAAGGTTAAGATTGCCTGAGCACATAGTTCATACAGTCCAGGAAAAAATGCTCAAATCCCAAGACAAAGTAGACAAGTATGGGTTTATGCTCTTGGGAGAAGTTTTTTTAAGTTACCAGAATGTTATCAGTTAAATAACAGCAGCTGCTGTAATGAAGATATGGTAGAAAATCTGTGTTTCTCAAAGCTCATGCTTTGGACAAAAATTTGGATTATTAGGCCTCAATCCAGACCAAAGAAAAAAACAATCCAAAAAAAAAATTTTAAAGTTACCAAAAAAACACAGAAGCCAGATATGTATTTATAGCTGAAAGCCCAATAAATAAGGAACAGTTTTTAAACCACTTATTCGCACTACTGAGATCTTACAGGAACTAGACTTAAATATATAAATAACCGTTAATAAATCTTTTCAAATGGTTTTGTTCTCAGGGTGGATACTTATATATCTCTTTAATCTACAACTTGATTGATGTCTTTAGGTATTTTAGAAATAAACAGGACCATGGAAATGTATTTAAAATGTGGTTTACTGTGAATGGCCTCTAAAGTTGAGTGTATTAGCAGCTCCCTGAAATCTCTTCCATCTCCCTCTGAACTGCAGGACCTTACTGCATCTCCCTGTGTTGCCAATAGAAATGTTAGCAGAATCAAACCCTTAACAAATGTATGTCAACATGGCAATAATAGATTCCAGTCCTGCACAGACTGGTGCATGTGCTTAATATCAAGCACATGAGTAACTCCAGGCTAGAACCTGAGCATACAAAGGAGCACAGTCCAATCCATTGAACTCCTGGGTACTCTTTGACAGGTATTCTTTTGCTTGTCACCTCCACTCCAGCCCCCAAAACACAAGTCTCCCTTTTATTAGTTTCCAAAGCATAGATTTTTACCATCATTCAGTGTTTTTATGATCTCAGAAGAAATAAAATATCTAAGCCAATTATAATATATTAGAAAAAATGCAAAAATTATCAAGAGTTCAAGATTTTGTTAAAATAAGTTAATAAATATGTGCCCTGAACTTCCATGTTAAATATGCAACAAAGGACACAAAACCAAAGCAAAACAATATAAACAAACCATTTTCAAGTAAAAAAAAAATCAGTAGAAGTTCTGTGAACTTTAGGATTATTCATGAAGACATCCTAAGTAAGGCTGAAATCATCATGAATTCACCTTGCTTTTTTGTGGCATGTTTTTGGATATGCTTCCAAGGTGGCTTAAGAAAGTGAGTAACTATATCCAACATTTGAGGTGCTTCATTGAGCACCTCAGGGTAAGCTGGGAAAAGTTTTGGTCTTGACTTCCTGGCTTCTTTAGGCTTGTCAGTAGTCTGTCAGGGTGCTTGGGGTTTGTTTCCCCATGTAGGAATAGAATGCTGTACTCACTGAAGCCAGGGAAAATATTATGCCTTTAAATAGACAAAGTTTTCCCATGTTATAGTACTACTTGCAGAAAATTTTGAGCTATGTCTAAATGTAGAAATGGCTGCATAGACCTGAAATTTTCAGTGGGTATCAGAGAAGTACCTTTTAAGTAAAGTGTCTTGGCTTTTTGATTTCCAGCTGTAACAAATATTTGTTTCATTATTTTTTATGTATTTTTAAAAATACTTCCTACTGTGTAATACCTATTATTTTACTGTTTCATGCCCTATAAATACTGTTTTCAGTCTTGTCTCTTCCTGCAGTAGTAGCTTGTTGTCAAAGTAAAAGTAAACTGGTTTACAACATCAAAGAAGCAGCTGGTCTGGATTAGATTGTCAGCGTGTAAAAGCCAGCTGGCAGGAGTGCTTACCTGTCTACAGTGACATGGAGTTCCCTCTCTATTAAAGTTTGGACATCAAATTGTGAAATGCAGTTATTTCTGAGCATTTCATTGCAAGGTGAGAAACTCCCAATTACTTTAATTCAGGCATTTACCAAGGACAGAGCAACAACTGGACTCAGCAGCACATGTACCTGTACCATGCCTGTGTTCACAGCCATCAGGAACTGCAGCTTTGCATGTGCTTGTACAACGTCCTCCACACATCTCTCCAGTTTAGATGTTGGTCATCAGTGGTGGTCAGAGTCTGCCAGGACTGGGCTCAACTGGGTCATTTAGATGAGCTCTCACTCAGGGATAAGCCTAGGGTGTAAATGAGTGGGAAGAATCACTGCAATTATTGAGTTTGAGTAGATGATACTGAGGAAAGGATTTTTTTTTTTTTTTTTTACTATTTGAGGGATTACCGCTATTCATTCTTCTTTAAAAAACAACAAATATCAATCAGTCTTCTCAATGACTAACAAAACACTTTGTGGCTTAAAAAGTGACTCTAAAACCTCACTCCCAAAGCTTAATTATTTTAATAAAAAAATCTCAATTTCCAACAAAATGAAGTTACCTTTACAAATGTGTTTATTGTTGCCTGTTTTAAAAATAACTGCTGTAGTAGGAAGGGTAAGAGTCCTTTAAAGTAAGTGATACATTCCCTGTCCTTTGTTTTCATGGTATGACCACAGCAGTGAGGTCTAGCAGAAAAGCTCTGTACACATTCAGGTGGCCTGAGACAGGGCTCAGCAGTTCCCCAGAGCTGCAAGCCATATCTGGCCATTTGGCAGGAGTGGCCAGGAGACGATGACTGACCAGACATTTGCATCCCAGGACACAGAGTGGCTGATACTCGGTGAAAATGGGCAGTCTGAATTACTGCAACCCATTTAGCCACGTGTGCAAATGATACATAAATCACTGCAAACAATAACAAACCTGGGCAAATCCAGGCACCGGAATAAAATAGTTCTTTCCCACTCTTGTCCCTCACCTCCCCACCAGCTCACCCAGTGTGCTGGACGAGGTCTCTGCCAACCCAGCTGTGCTGGCATTAGCACCCAAAAATGTTTCTGGCCTTCCCTGGGTCTCCACTTCCCCCGTCCTGCAGCAGAGGGGTGACAGGGGTGGGTGCTGCAGAGGAGAGGCAGAGCCACCCCGATCCTGACAGGAACCCCCATTTATGAAACCCCGGGTCTGTCCCCTCAGAAATCACCCCCAGGGATGGCGGGCTGAGGGGAGCACCCCTCACGGGAGCTCTGAAAAGCCACAGTGCCACGCAGGGAGATCAAGAAAAACAGGGACAGAGCTTTCAGCAAGGAGCCTGGCCCCTGTATGGGATGGGTGTGAGGAGGCAGGGCAGGCAGAGGAAGAACTTTACGGACTTACCGAGCTTTAAGTCCTCACAGGGAGCAGCTGGGCCTGAGGGCAGCGTCACAACCCCCGCAGAGCGCCTGGCTGCCCTCAGCTAACCCCAGGGCTGTGGTGAGCCTGTTTTAAAACCTGCTGTGGCCAAGGCTGCCCTGGGCAGCCCCGTGAAGGAGGGTGAGAGCTGCTGTGGGCACCGTGGCCAAGGTGGGTGCTGGTGAGGCCGTGCTGAGGTGAGGAGATCCCGCATACCAGCGGTACAGGGGCTTTGTGTGGGCGGCAGAGCGGCGGTGCTCCCCCGGCTTCATTGCCAAACTCAGGTGGCAGTGAGAGCAGTGAGAAATATTTAGGAGTGTGCAGGAAGTGTAAAATGACTAAAGTCTTAGTGCAAAATATTCCCTCTGTTTAGTACTTGCTCTTTCACGTCCTTCTCCCACACCACTGCTTTCCACGGCAATTCAGGAACGGGTTTCTGCTTTGCACTGGAGGTAGATGTCTGATGGTAGGCAAGTATAATCATAGTCTTTTATTTCCATGACAATCCAACAATGAAAAGTTTCCCTGCTGCCTTCTCATGAAATAAAGCGGGGAGACAAAGAGAAGTGGTCAGGCAGAGAAGTGAAAGACCCTCTCTTGGAGCCAGTCATTTAACAATGATTACTTTGCAGCTCCTTGCCCAGCAGAAATGAGATGGAGGTGCATTAGGGTAAGAAAGTGATTACACTGCCTCCCTTTCAAGCTCTAGACCGGTGCTGTGACTTGATACGGTTTTTATCAGAGACGGCAATGCCGCATTACCAAGTAAGCAGTAAATTATGTCGAAATCAATTATACTACCCCAAGCAGAGAATCTGAGTAGAAAATGAATGGGTCTGGGGGTGGAAGGAACAGACACTGCTTATGCATTTTGATTAGATAGCCAGCTATCATCCTCCACAAGAAAGGAACAGCCAGCAAGTCATGAGATCAGGAATATTAGGGTGACTTTATCACATGTTATATTTTATGTGTGTTTTACTGTGGCCTACAAAAGGAGAGCATGGACCTTACTAGGGGTCCTCTTGTATGATACAAGCTTTTCTGTTTTCAAGTGCTTTAATCCAGCTTCTGAAAATATTAGTTATATGACCTATATGTATGGGCTGACAGAGAAGATATCCACTATGAACCTTTATGTCCAGAAATTATATGGATAAATGAATATTTATTTTTTAAAAGCAGGGTAATCAATATGATGGATTTATGTTGAAGAAACTCCCCATTTTGTTGCAAATTGTAGTGGCGTTTGCATGGAAATGATCAGACAAAAATCCCTCCTGAAGTTCTAATGGGTGAAAAGATTCTTGTTACAGTAGATTACTACAAACAAAAACCAAAGCATTTACTGCCAGCTTGCTGAACAGAGCAGGAGGAAAATCACACAAGCTGACATTGGGAGTCTAGTTACAGGCCTGTAAAGCTGAAGGGCAGTTGAACTTGGGTAACTCCCAAATTGGTGAGAAATATTTCTGTCTTCTCTGAAGATCATGAGCAGTGCTTACATTTGATGACTGACATCTCTGTACTGAGAGAAAAATAATCACTGTCTTTGGGGTTGTGGGGATTTGTGCTGGTGTGCTTCTGTCATATAACAAGGCATCTGATCCTTTTTGCACACAGATTACCACTCAAACAGACACGTTACCCTGCAATTTTAGTTCCCTCTAATTTCACTACAGCACCAATGAAGCAATATGAATATAGTGAGATTCAGTGGAAGGCAGAATTGACTTCTTAAGGTGTAAATATAAGCTGTCCCATTGGACCTGTGTTCAATAGAATTCTTCACCCTAAATGCATTTTTAGTCTTGGAGTTTCTTTACACTGCAGCAGTAAAAGTGGCTTCTGGGAGCTCCCAACAGGTTGATATGGCTTTTCTCTTACAAAAATGTGTACTTCTCTGTGTCACTACTTTCTCCTTTTTCTCATTTTTGCAGAAAGTAGAGCTAGAGAGAAGCCATTAGAGAGGTGCTAACCCTTGAAAAGCAAAAAAAAAAAACCCCTCAGCAGTCCATTCTGTTCTCTAACAGCCAGTCCTAGGAATAAATTCCACTCAAAAGTGAAACTGTATTCTTTAGAAAGATGAGACCTAAAATGACCTAATTTGTATTATAATGACAATAAATGTAATAGAAAGCAAACAACAACAAGAAAACAAACAAACAAAATCTAAACCAACCAAACTAGAAGTTATATAAATTCTAGCACATTTCTAATATCCTGATGGATAGCTTGCCCCATATTTGATATACCCTTTTCTTGCCTGCAAAATCTTGTCCTATTAAAAAACAGAACCTGCTAAAACAATTACACCTGTGGAAACCTAGCTTATTGAAGAAACCTAGTATTGATTTTATTTGATTTAATATTGATTTCTAATTTTAAAAGATTGAGATTTCATACTTCACTAACAGTTTTCTATAGGAAATTAGAGGTTTGCCTTAATTTCTTCTGGGATGGGATGCATCATGGATAATTTTCATGACTGAACCACACTGCCTTTATGGATGACACCACTTTAATTACGTGTGCTTCAGTTTCTGCACCTTTAAAACAGGAAGTTTTATCTTTCAAGACATTTTGAGATCTCTTGTGCAAAGAGATATTTAAGAATTTACTACTGGAATGATAATTAAATTATATTATTGATAATAAATTCAGATGGTATGACAGCTGTCTATGTCAAACCTAATAAGAAAGATGTTGCTCTACAGTGTTGTCAGAAATCTGCTAGAAGTACAGTCTTAACAAAGTTGCCTTCCTAAGCTCTTGTGAGCACAAGATCCTGGCAGTCTGTGCTGTTTTAGCAGTGCAGTTTGCAGAGCTGGCTGGAGCTTGCACACTCCAGTGCCCAGCTTCTGGGACTAAGCCACAAGGATGTAGGATGTCTTCATGGTGTCTTCTCAAAATCTACTGGCAACCTCAGTTTTCTGATACCTGCAGCCACCATGTTTCCTCTTGCCACTTCATGTCATGGTCCGTGTCCACTTTTCTGACAAGTTACATGTGGTGCCACAAAAGCAGGTGTCATTCATGGTTCATGTCCCTCCACATTACAGGTTTGGGTAAATCTGTTCTTTCTTCCAAAATAATAACCTAGGATGATGGTAACTTTAAGACAGGTAAGTGTGATCTCAAGCACAGATTCAAGCTTTGCTTAAATTATGCAACAGGTGTCCAGAGCTCTCAACTACCACATGTAAAAATAGATGAATTGCCTGTTTCTCTTGTGCTCTTTTTCTAAATTGCACTGTCTTGGATGGTGAAAAAATGTCCTATTTCATTCCTGAGGATGAAGTTCTGTTGCATGTAATGGCTGCTAGGTGCCCAACATGAGGTGGGAGTTCGTATAATATAATCTCAAATCCCATGTCCATTACCAAAAGCAGATGGGATATGGCTTTACTTTTTTTAATCACTTACAACTGAGGACATTTATAAAGTAACATGAATTCTCTAAAGTGTCTATCCTGCCCTGACTTACACCTTATGTATCCTGGACAAGGGGAGGTAGGGCCTGATGCCCCAGCCTGAGCTGTGGCTCTGCACGTCTTTACAGCAATAGCTGCACAGTGAGAAGCAGGGTCTTGCCTTCTATGGAAGGAATCCTTCCACCACCAATTCAGACCTGGGTTATTCTGTGCTTGCTGTTCCTATTACCTTGTTTGTGTCTGCCTTGTTAAACTGTTAAATAACTTGATCTTTTCTGCTGCTTCCTGAATCTGAACTGCAGCTGAGCTAGACACAGACCATTTCAGTGGAATGCACAGGGCACAGAGATGTCTGTCTACTCACCAACATGGCAGAAGAGGCAGCTATTCCTTATTCCCTCCCATTGGAAGTGAGATATTACAAATTATTATTTGTGTTATTATTTTCATGTCTGAAGTCTGGCAACATCAATAGAGGGTACAATAAACCTCATTTTTTGGGGCTGGGATGGGTACCTGTGCATACACACCAACACTTAAGGAGTAAAGTGTGGCTGAAGCTATCCTTGAGAGGCAATTCATCCTTTAAAAAGGGTAAAGTTCCTTCCCTGTGAAAGGAGGTACCTGGGTGCACAAACACTGTTGTAGCTGCTGAAAAACTTTCAGTGATATTTCAATGGGTTTGGAACTCAGATTTGAATGCCAGTTGTGGGGACTCAGGCTCCTATGCAACTTCATTGCTTCTGAAAATGTTATGTGTTTTTGTACATTTTTACTTCCCAACAGGGAGTTTCTGTGTGGTGCTTCTATAGCTTTCTGTCAAGACACATTTTACAACATAGTTCAGAAAATCTCAAAGGCTGTAATTCAGAAAATCTTGCTTTTTTGTATTTAAACAATTTTTTCTTACCCCTTTTCTTCTTGCATCTTTAAATTTTCTGCTTATTTAAAAGCCTCTTTGGCCCCCTCAATAAGCAAACTCAAACTTTAAAAGAAAAAACAGCAAAGCAAGGTTCTCTTCCATTTGCAGGCAATTTTGCTCTCGTGTTTCTAGGGGAAAATAAAGCATTTGAACATAGTGGCTTACAATTCCATGCTCAGTGTAAAGGCACTATCAGTGTAGTGTATACAAAGTGATAGTGTAGTGTCTGTTCCCTGAGGAAGAGTAGATAAAGTAATCTACCAACACAAATGGACTTCAAACAGTAGTTTTCAACTAACAAAAACAAACACCACGTCCCAGATTAAAAAAAAAAAAAAAAAGGAAAAAGAAAAGTTAAAAAATTCTTTGCACTTCTCAGCTTTCCCCCAGGAATATTCTTCCTTCCTCTGAGTTCCATGTTTTCATGGAGAGTGATGTGTTAAGGTCTGTGAAACTGGCAGGCTGCTTACTTTCAATGTTTTAATTCACAACTAATGTCCATTAAGCAAAAGGAGGTCTTGTTACTGCTGCAAAAACAATATCTTTATAGTGCAGAACTGGCTGCAGAGTAGGAAATTTAGGTATCTTTCTCTTAAAAGTCCGTATTTGCTCAGGTGCTTAAATTAAGCATTTCCCTGAAAAAGGCTCTCTGGTTTAAATGTCACTTAAGCCAGCACTGTCTCATGTTTATTTCTCCTGCTGTTGATAATTTTCTGTCACTTAGGTCTTTGAAGTGGGCAGGGTATTAATCTCTAGAAACATTTCCTCTGATGGTCCTGCACTGATCATAGAATAAAATGGCACTCTGAACTGTGAATGGATTGTTTTGGTTCCTTAGTTTCATTTCAGTCAAAGAGGAATTCCTTCTATTTCAGTTAACAGGGATTGTGTTTCAGTAGGAGGCAATGTATGTACATTATTCTTTGTGATCAGTAAAATAATTTTCACTTTCACAGCCTTGATAATAAATAATCTTTTCTGTGCTTTCTAGACTAACTCTTACAGCTTAGAAACATTTCAGGATAAAAGCATATTCCAGAATCCATGACTATGAATCCTATAAATAGTGACTCCTGAAAACAAGCAAACGCATATTGGGATATTTCCTCCACTGGAAAAAACTGAGCTACATTCCAACAAGAAACCATTAGGTCAGCAGTTTATCAACACAAGCCTGAAAAATTAATAAAATCATTCATATAGTACATAGGAACTTCAAAATCCTGCAGATTAATTTTGACTCTTTGCATAATTTGAAAAGAAAAAAACTACTGTAAAAGCTTTTGACAGGCAGTGTATGCAATTCAACCAGAATAGAATTAATTGGCTTGGAGGAGAAATAATTTGCTGAAATAACAACTAATACATGTCATCAGTGCAGTGGTTGAGCCAGACCCACTAAATCATTGCTGGGATCTAGCCACTGTGCAGAAGCCTAAGGTGCTAATCAGAGAATTTTCAATTGCTTTTGTATGAACTAAATATTTGAAAGAGCCATCTGTCTTGATTCTTATGTGCTGATATATATTTTCCTAGTTTGCCTTCAAATGTAGAGTAAGACTGACTGAGGTATTTCAGCAGTATGTAAAACATATTTTCAAGTCCATAAATCCAGAAGTGCTGACCTGCAGCACCTTTATATTAATCCATATGGGTTTGGAATGACCTTTAAGACTACTAAAATATTTGGTTTATTTGAAGGAGTTTTCTTTCCTTTTTTTTTTTCCCCATGCTAACATGAAAATAGAATTACCTTGAGTCAGGGTCTGAATCTGTTAGGCAGAAGCTACTAATATACATTTCCTTCTGCAGAAATCCAAGCACTTCTCTGTTAGCCAAAGTGACTGATGGAAGAAAATACCATGAAATCAAAGAGTTGACCAGTCCCTGCCATGTGTAGAGGTAGTGTAATGCTGAGGTTTGCATGGCTTTGGACAGTGGCCAGGCAGCTGCAGCAGAGTTTTGGCAGTGAAATTAACTGGGTAACAAAATACAAAAACAGGGGCAGTTACAGAGAACCATGGGACATCACTATCACCAAAAGACAATGGGTTAATAGTATTTACCCTTGTGTATTAAGTACAAACATTCTGATCATCTCCCACGACAGAGCCTGGTGTGAAGTTGGGAAAAGTGCACATGCATGATTACATTTTCTCTTTGCTGGACATGACCTACTGCTTATGCAAGAATTCCCAAGATTTCGTTTCTCATATTTCACACCACTCATATTTGTTCCACTTAAAAGCCCCCCAAAACAAAAAACCAACCCACTAAACTAACAAACAAAAATAAAAAAGGAAAGAAAAAAATCTACTTAAACTTGCTTATAAAATTGTATTTCTTCTTTCTTTTCCCTTTAAAGTGGAACAGTGTAATCTGTAGAAAAAGATCTCATTCACATTTGGCCATGTAGTTATACTTTCCTATGTTCTACATTGATGATTAATAAAATAATAACCTCTGTAGAGCCACAAACCATATAAACAAAATATGTGGATCAGCTCTTTGGCCTAGTAACCTTAATAACCTACTTTTAAGGTAATTCATAAATAAATGCTGGGTTACAGCAACTGAATGAAGGAATGGCCTCTGCACGTGCAAAGAAAAGTATCACGTAGTGCAGAGTCCCACTGTGTACAAACTGTGATGGAAAATACTTTAAATATAATTTTATAAGTTGGGAGATAAGAATATTGTCATTTTGATGCACAAAGTGTAAGAAATGAGTGATATTGAAATGAGTGATCCAGAATCTTCATCCACTCATGGTGAACAGTCTCTAGATTAGGGGTGAGGGAAATGAAAAGATGCGTATATGCAATCTTTGCAGTCTTTGGGGGATAAAGCAAATAAGAAAATCAAAACTCTTTTGTTTATACTTGAGGGTAATTCAATTTCATCTCATTTAGAACATGACAGAAAGATGAAAACTAAAATGAAAACAGCTTTTGAATTAAAGACAATCTTCAAATCAATCAACATTAAAGAAGAAAGGAATTGGAATAATAAGTGAATGACATGCGCTATTGCTTGGAAACTTTTGAAACCTTATCTTTGTAAACAAAAGAAAATCTTCTATATTTGTGTATTGATGGGACTAATTTCATCACTTAAATTCCCTAAAACCATAATACAACGAGTGACTCCAGTCATATTCTGTTCATAAAGCTGTTTGAAATTTACTCTGATCTTTTAATATTTGGGTAGTCTGTACATAAACGTGCTGTTCTCTTAACAGAGCACATCTATCTGTTCTGTTTACCTCTTGGTTGATTAACACTAATTGGTGGAGTGGATTGTAGAAATGTCCTTGCAGTCTTGTGGAAGAAAACATTCAGGATGGACCTAGCCCAGTAATTCATTAGAACTTGTGCATGATATCTCAATCTCATAATCCAATTCCTAGTAAGAATTTTGGTGTATAAAAGTCCATTTTATGTACTTCCATGTCATTTTGGGGGATTTTGGAATTTAATTAAGGAACTTCAAAAATAAATTACAAGCTACTCTGTTCTCCACTATATTTCCCTGGAGAATGTATTAAATTAGGTGACAATAAGATGAATTTATATTGCACTTGATTGAATAAGTGAGTGAATTAAAATGGAACTAGCTGGAAATGCATGAAATGAGTGGTTTGTACTTCATCTTTTCTTTTATGCCACATGTTCAAGTGTAGTTCAAATAAGTATCCATGATATGCCCAGTTACAAGAATATAGATATAGATGATATAGATATATACATATATATACAAAAATGGTGTTCCTGTAAGAAAGTTAAGCTGAAGACATTCATGAAACTGAAATATTAGGCATTAGGTCTAGCAGTGGTATTGATGGAATATTCAAATGTTTTACTGCAAAGGCTTTAAAGTCACTTTTTAATTAAAAAGTGTCATACTTTTACTTCTTCTGCTAGTCCACTTTCATCTCTCACACTTTCCCCATACTGCCCACTTCAGCTGACATATTCTCTTTTTGCTCATAAAAGTCTCTGTTGCCTTTGTATTTTTCCCTGCATTGCTCCTAGAGCTAGGAATTTCTTGCCTGAAGAAAATATTCTTCCTCTTTCATGTGTCTCTTCCATGGTTCTACCACAAAACAGACAAAAATTAGCTAACTTTAAATGGCTAATTGAGAGTCATTTGGAGCCTGAGGGACTAGTGGAGAAAGACTACTTTCATACATTTAATCAAAACCTGATTAAAATATATATGAATACAAAAGGGTTTATATTAACAACCTGTTTTTTTCCTCACTCATTACCTTTTGGTTTATTTCCATAGATTCTTTGTTGAAGAGGCCATATTTAGTTTCTGTTATACAATACCTGGTACAGCAGATCAGTTCTTACTGGAATTTCTGGGCATTGCTACAGTGGAAGTGTAAGAAGAATAAGGCTAATTTTTTTTTTTCTGGTGTTATGCACTCATTTTAGGCTAGCTCTTATTCCAGTAGAAGTCAGTGGTGTAAAATTTGAACTCTTATGAAACAAATCACAAACTCCAATTGATTCTTCTTTTTTTTAAAAAGGAGTGAAAGAACCCCAAAGAATAATACCTACCCCCATCCTTGAAGTTTTATCACTGCCTTCAGTGAGAACAATCAAGTACTTTCTGAGTTTTTTCAACTCAGACACCTGAGGATCATGATCTGCCAAGTAAACCTGGCATCTATAATGCAATGTAAACCTGACACAACATATAAAAAACCAAAAACCCCCAAGAAACCAAATAACACTGTGGAATATTTTTTTGTAATAAACATAACTTCAACTTGTACATCTGTCATTGAGTAGTAGCTATGATGCTTAATAACCATGCTCCGTTCAGGAAATATCCATTATTCATTTCCAGTGTACCTTCTGGCTGATTTAGTGAATCTACCTTCTGTTGGAGAGTTTTCTGCTAGACTGAATTGGCCTTTATGTGGCAGTGCCTCAGTGTCCAGGTTTTTTAGTTTCAGCTTTTTGCCATGCTCTGTGTCCATAACTCCACTTGACATCAGCCAAAGTCTTGGGAATTTCCAGCAGGAAATGCTACCCCCAGTATGATCAGGCCAACTCTTGTTGTCTGCAGTTGATGTTTTGTTTTGAGCACCAAGCATTCCTCCCTTCATATATCTGAGAGCATTTCAGTTTTGTGATTAAGGCGGGTATTAGATGACCTTTACTCTTCTTTCCCTTGCTTTCCTCTTAAGAGTTAAATGAAAGCCTTCCGTTCCTCTACAGGGTACTTAGAACTAAGGCACTATGGCGCTAGCAGCAGGTTGGTTTCATTACTTTGATAGGATACATGTGCTGTTTTTTATCTCTAGCATTTTCTCAGTAATTCAGCACTTTAAAGTCTCAGCTGTCTACCGATCTGCAGACAATTGTTTGGTGTAATACTATCCGGAAAAAGCTGATAAAACACAGATGTGACTAGGTCTCTGAAATTTGTGGTTTGCTAAGTGGTTTTTTTCCCTTTTTTTTTTTTTTTTTTTTTTTTTAAATTTTTTTTTAAGGCCATTCTTGCCCATGGCAAGTTAGCTTCCCTACCAGGCATGAAGGCACAGAGTTTTATTAAACTGTTGCAACAAGGAGGAAATTGCTAAAATTTAGGAAAGTTAGTTGAAATACAAAGCAAAAAAATTATAACTATTTTCCTTATTTTTCATCATCACCTCTGGAAACCATATCTCTGTATTTTGCCCAATGCATATCCAAAATAGTTTTCTTTTTGAAAATCTTCCCACTAAAGTGTGGATTTCAGGAAATCCTATACAGATCTGTTTAAAGAAAAATGGTTTTTTTTAGGCATTAAGAGCCAACATCTTAATTTTTCAAAGTGGCTGAGATTTTACAGTCACAGTAAGGCTTGTCTAGATAAAAGATTTGATTGTGCTGGAACAAGATTGGAAGCAATCTAGTTAGATGGCAGGATGTTACCATCTCTTAGTGGTTAGTGTTTAGACAAGGACAAATTATTTTCACCATAGCATCAGCTGAACACAATTTTTCCTGGCTTCCATTGACCTCTAACTTGTGACTGGCCTCCCGTCCTCTCACTCAGCTATCACAATTCCATTCAAACACAACCACATTTTGTAGTGTAGGCAATCCTTTCTGACAGGATAAGAACGGTTGCATGTGCTCAGTTCTTTCACAAACTGGCCCACATCATCTCAGGCATTTCTGCATGAGGGTGTTGCTTAGACAGTTCATGTATTGTAGATGTTTCTGAGCAGGCTGAGGTACACTCTGATTGTCTGAAGTATGATTTTAACTCTGGTAGTTAGTTTATGATTTTTTTTTAAATTTATATAACTGGACTGGTGCACCTTTGAACGTGAATGCAGTTTGTTGGCACAGTGGTACTTTGTTTACTCACACAGGAGTTACTACTAAGATTTTAAGTAGTACAGCTCTTTCCTTCCTCCCAAAGACAGTCGGTGTTGTAGTAGCCATTTTTAGTTAGAACTTACTTATTTGTACTTACTTGCCTTAGGTTGAAGAGTAAAATGAGAATTTGCAGAGACTAAATAAAAGAACATGTCCAAAATAAACCAGACTATGCTGTAATGTTCCTACTTGGTTGTAGAGTGTGGGTAGGGAGAGTAAAGTGCAAAAGGCTTCTGACTGACATCTGTGTGTCTGTATGATAACTACACACAGCTTTAGTGATTTATGTGCTAGACGGGTTTTCCATTCCGATTCAAATGAAAGGCCATCTTGCAATTAAAGGCTCAGTTTGCAGTTCCTGATTTCTGAAGGAAGAGGGCGTTTCTATTTATTCCAGAAACATTTAGTGGTTACATGCATGGCTGGCAGCAATTTCCCACAATGTGTAAATTAGTCAATCCCAAAGTCAGTAAACTTTTGCTTTGAAGTGGACATTAATGAAGTGCACCATTAGAGCCTAATGATTGTTCACATTTGTATTTTAGGGGCCCCTCTTGCTTTTGATGTCTTAGTGCCTTGGTTCCTTGACTTTAGTTATCTTAGTGCCAGGACTGCTAAACTCCTAAGAGAACTCAAAAAAAATTTAATGAAAAAAGTTAGTACTAGCCTGACTGATGTTGGCACTTCAAAGCTGGAACAGACTAAATTGCTGTAGACTGCTTAATTCAAAAGTGCTCCCTTGTGGATGACAGTGCATGGTGACAAAGTTCAATTGGCAACAGGAGACAGGCAAGATCAAAGACCCTCTATTGTAATAGTTTTGTTCCATGAAGAATTGCTTATTGTCAGTAGTTTTTCAAGCCTTTACTGGCTCCAGCTTCATATCAAGATTCCCTGTTTCAGAACCAGCTTAAATAAATAATTGTAATTACATCCTTCTGATAATGCATTGCAGTTCTAAATGCTGGATGTTGTGTCTCTCCAAGGTCCAAAAGAGAAAAGTGGGTGTTAGGAACCAGGGCTTGGGGGAGAACCTTTTTTGTAACCTTTGTTCAGAAGCATCCAAAACACAAAGTACTGCAGACAGTTATGCCATGTTAGCAGCAATTGAGACTTGCTCCAGTCAAAGCCACACTGCCCTTCCACCACAGCAGTGATGCTGCAGTTTCTAGTTTGCATTGCCTGCCAGTCTGATTTAACATTTAATTTAAGATTAAAATGACTATATTCCTGTAAACTGTGCTTGCTCTCTCTGGCTTAGGCACAAATTTGAGTGAACTTTCAAGAAATGCTGAACTCCATGCTAACAATGGTGAGGCTACAGAAATCTCAGAAATATTCATGACTCACAGCATACTGCAACTCTGTTTTCCTCTCCTGACACATGCTCATCTGAAAAATATGATTTTTTTTCCCAGTCTGAAGCAGAAAAAGAGACCCTGTCTGAATTTAGCCACTTACACTGGGAATTCTGTTAATTTTCAGTATTTTTGCTATTGTGTTGTTTTGGAATTTTTTCCCAATAGTGTTCACCATCTGTAAGGAACTGATGAAAGACAAGAAAAGCACCATCCATCAGTAATAATATTCAAGGATGTTGTCTCATAAAATGTTCATGGTATTGTCAGAATTGCTTGTCTTGAACTAATTACAGAAACATGTTTGGTGACAATTAAGGAAGCCACTGTGTGATCATTTTCATGCATCATATTGACAGAAGTTGTTTTTATTTTTTAATAATCACAAATGACTTTTTTTCCTTGAAAATTCCATATTTTGCATAGATGAGCAAGTAGAAAGGAGGGATGAGCAAACACACTTAGAAAGGAGGCAGCAAAAAATGCATTGCATTTGAATCACATCTGCAATGAATCTGTTGATCTGATTTTATTGATAATTTTAATTTCAAGAAACTAAAAGATAACATACTAGTTTCAATCCTTCCTTAAAACTCCTTTATGAAAAGTATGGTTGGGTTATTTCTTTTTTCTCTTTTTTTCTTTTTTTGGCAAGATCTGAAAAAACATTTTAAACAGGATTAGAAACTATGTCTATGTCTATGTCTATGCAATTTAGCTCTAGCGACTTCACGGTTGTAAATTATGATGGAACACATCATTAGCTGCAGACTTGTATGTTCTCCCTTAATCATGCTGAAGTACACATAAGCCCCAGCTGAGCAATTATGAATAATTAAATCAATTAGAGACAGTCTAACACCAGGTCTTGTGGCTAAACTGGTGTCAGCATCCATAATATTTTAACAGTAAATGCAAATGTGTGCGTTTGGGTGGAGGGAAGGAGGTGGACAAAGGCTTATACAAATGCCAAAGCATGTTGCTTAGTGATGGCTTTACAATAATATCATGAAGATTATAAGCCGCCTTCCCAAGGAAAACAATGGTAATGAAATTCCAATAAAATATTTTTGTACAAGATTTAAAGCTTAGAGATGAGTTCATTAAAAAAGGATAAAGAGCAAGACCTAAAAAATATGCTGAATAAATTAGGACTTTACATTCACCCAAAACAAATACTTTCCTTCATCAAGTGTGCCCAGCCTCCTTTCTTCTGACAGATTATTTTTCTGTAACCTGGTGCTAAGAGCAAATAAATAAACCACTGCAACTTCCTTACAACTCTGTCAGAAAAAAAATTACACATTTTCTCCACACTTTGTAGAGAAAACTCTGAAGAAACTATGGAGATTTTGCACAGTGCAGTGCCAGCACTGTTACCTTGTAGAGCAAGCCAAAAGTGTTGGCAAACAGAAAGACAGGTTTTAAACCTCTGTGCACTCTTTCTAGGATATGGATGCGAGAGTCCCTTTATTCTGTGGCCAGAACGCGCCAGAGCTCTGCTGTGCAGTGATCTGCTCCTCTGTGCCGGCTGCCAGGCGTAGCCACTGTGGCTGCAGCAGGCGTTGGGTGCTTTTCCTGCTACCTCACTCCTCCCAGGGACTAGGAGAGAACAATTTTGTCTCTCCCACCTTGCATTCTCATGCAGATCAGAGGCATATTTCCCCTTTCTCCAGATTAACCACAGACTGATGGGGTGACTCAAAATTAGCATCTATTTAGAAGGCTGGTCTCCTAAGTATGTGTTTAAGAACACATTTCTGTTCTCTTCACTGATGTCCAAAGCAGCTCCTTACAGACAATTAAATGTTCTCCTGACCTAGAACCCAGTTCTGTGCAACTGTCAGGAGGAGTTATGTTCAAGGCTATTTCCTCACCCAGCCACAGAAGCCAATAAACACTGAAATGAATAATCACTTGATTTTTTTCCTTACAAACCTATTAATTTTAACAACAAAATCACTTTAAAATAGTATTTAGTTTAACTGATAGCCAAGAGGTTGTACAAACAGTGATTCTGTTGTTGTTATTATTTGAGAACATCAAGACTTACTGTAATCTCCATCACACAAACATAAATGAACCAAATGTCCTGCTTTGAGAAGGCTCAGGACACCTTGAAGCACTTACCAGTTGTTATTATGGGAAACAATACAATAGGAAAGTGTCTAATGACTACAGACATGGGGAAAGACAATCAGAACTCAAAATATTTAATGTATATTGAATTTAAGACTTGCTGGACATACCAGTTGCATAGATACACCCAATTTGTGCATCCCACATGGGGTCTTTGAGTATGTTTCACATGCAATTATTAAAACCTATGCAGCACTCAATGAGGGAACAGAAATTCTGTTTCCAGAACATCAACCCACTGCTCTGTCTACCAGGCAGCTCTGCTTCCTTCTCCCTGTGCAGCGTGTTCTGTATTGAGTAATTCTCATATTTCATGGTGTGCTTTGTAAGAAACAAAGCCTCACACATAGACCAACTAACTCAGAAAATCATGATAGACAAGGAAAGCTTTACCTTCTTTTACTTGTGGAGAATAGGTCAGTTGCTTTGTAAAAAGAAACAAAATCTTGGACACTTTCACTTTTGAGTAGGATTTTTTAAATATATTAGACAAAAAATATGCATAATTATGTTCCAGTCTCACTACAAGATATGTTAAGAGGACAGCTAGTGCAGAAATCAAAACATGAACTGCATGACAAGAAAAAAAATCTCCAAGTCTTTTAGTGATGGCATTTCTCTAGATGTGATATTTTGAGGTTGCTCATATGCTCCATTGATCACTGTTTTTAGTGAAATAACTCCCCATATGAACTTCCTCCTGGAATAAGAGGGGTTTTTTTCTAGAATGGTGACTCTTATTTGGAAAAGTAATGATTGTTCCAGGATTAAATCACTTTTCTGCAAGAATAGACTATCCCTGAGTGGCCGTTGTACCATAACTATTTCAGTAGTTTTCTTCTGTAGACAGGTCCTGGTGAAGTTCAGGGGACTGGAGAGGTTCCAGAGCAAAAACTAAGACTGCGACTGTCTGAAAATAAGGCTGCAGCTACAATGGTATGGGGCTTTTCAAAAAAGAGTCCTTGCCAAATTTCTTCCTCTGCCTCTTCATGCTATGGGAACTAATTAGCTTCAGCAAGCTGAATTCATACTCTCCTGAGAACCTGCACAAGCTGCTGCAGGGGCTTAGTGCCCCTCTCAGGGGAATGGTAGCACTCTGACTGCTTTTGCAGAAGTGCAAATGAGAGGAAAGTGTGATTCAGGAGGGCATAAAGCCCTGCCAAAGAGTAGGGCTGCTTAAATATTTGAGTGATTATGCTGCTCCAGTCTGACCACAAGGCGATGCAGAGGTGCCAGAGATGGATCTGTGACAGTTAACCTGAGCACTGCAGCGTCTGGTGAGCATTGTGGGCTGATACCTGGACTGTTTCTGCATAAGCCAGCTCGGGTAGAAAAACAATCCTACCTAATTTGCCAGGCACTTTGCTAAGGAGACTAATCCTTGTGGTTGAGCTGGCTGACAGCACTCACAGAATCTTTTCACTGCCCTCCCTTATGTGATGTAGACATAGTTTGTGTGAATCAACTGGCAAAAAATTATATGATGATGACAAGCATTTGAATTTGAGGATCTTACATACATAATCCTAGTCATTCAAATAATTGGACATGAAATTCTTCCCTGGAACTGGTTTGATGAGGTAGGATTACTTTCTGAAGGACTGGGGGATCGCCTTTCCATAAAAGAGAGCAGAGATGTAACTTCTGTGGTTAGTGGTCACTGCAGAATCAGATCCAGTTTGCAATTTACCATTTCCTTTCTATATACATTTATGAAATAAAACACTATACTAGCTTGAATAAGCACTTCAAATACTGGCTTATTTTTATGCTGATCTTGATTAAGGGCTAGAATAGAATAGAATAGAATAGAATAGAATAGAATAGAATAGAATAGAATAGAATAGAATAGAATAGAATAGAATAGAATAGAATAGAATAGAATAGAATAGAATAGAATAGAATAGAATAGAATATTCTTTTAAAAATCTAGTAAGCATTCAGTTTTTGTCTGAAATGCAGTACTTGTTGCACTGCAAAGAAATTTGTGAGATCCATCAAAATTAATGCTTCTATCAACCATTTAATGCTATACATGGTGGTGTATCTGAAAAGTCTTTGAAAAAAATTTTAGCCCATGGTAAAGTCTGTTGGCATTTTTGCCAGTAACTGAAGGAGCCAGGGTATTACAGAACTGTTTTTGCAAGCAGAATTGTGAATTTATTAACATATCTTTAAAAACACCTTTTTAGATTAGCAAATTATTAAAATATTAGAAAATAATTACATCTTTGTTAAAAATTCATATTGAAGGGAAATAAATCCTGAAAAAAAATATTAAAATGGCCCAGCTATAGGAAAAAAGAGTCTTCCTAGTTTTGTTTTCCTAAATTGCCTTTAGAGGAAAGATAATACTAGGAAAAAAAAAGCTTTTATGTTAAGCTGTCATTACTGCTCCTTTGTTGTTCTTTCTGGTGACTCCATATTCAAGGTGAACTGATTTTCTGAAAACAGAGAAGTTTTTTGCTCTTCCTGAGCAAAAACAAAGGGGATAAACTGAAAGCAAATTCAGTCATGTTTGGATTTTTTTTTCCCTTTTTTTCCCTTTTCCCTTTCCCTCAAAACAATTTCTTCCAAATGCATTGTCTTGTTTAATCTGAGTGTTTGCAATCTGAGTAACTATTGGTCTGGTGTGCCTTTGTTCATGCATGTGGAACAAAGTTTCCTTAAATACATAATCTGGCCCTAAATATACTGAATTCTCTGGAATTCTGTTTATGAGCTCTGTCTTGCCTTTAATAACAATAGATGTGTGAGTGCATCTGTAACCAAAGTCACTGTAAAGTTTTATCTCTTGAGGAATTATTCTCTCTTCCTTTTTCTCCTCTGTTACTTCTAGGAGAAAATAAATGATATTTCTTTATTGTTGAGTGCAGCATATTTCCTTCCTCTCCTTCAAATGCACTGAAGTGTTGATGAGGCAACATGTATTTCTGTTTTCTCCTTGGCTACATATTCCTCAGTCAGGAAATATGGAATGTTGTCCAATGAACTGGGATCTGCCTCTTGATGACATGCAGATCAATTGTGCAGCCAGTTGTTTTATACTTCCAGCAACAGTTTTCATAGAAGAAACTAACTTCCTGCAAAATGTAGTAAGGCAAAATATGTTGATGACCTCAAATTTCATATTTAATGTAAGGCATGCAGATTTGAGTACCTTTTGATGGCTGGTGGCACCATTAACTTCTGTAAATCATATACTGAAGATTTTAAGTATTAACCCTCTCCTACTTTGCATTGCAGAGTGCTAATTAATTTGCTTACAGTTGGACAAAGTCTGCACTTTGTCATTGATCTTACTTTGCAATATTCTTTGGAGTCAGCTATCAAGTGGAGATATGCAGCCATTCCATCCAAGATGAAACACTGCATCAGAGAATGAAACAGGATATCTTAAATTTATTTTGTTTCTCTTTTGGGGGTAGTTATTCTAAATCAGTTTTCTTATTGAAAATCAGAATGAATCTGATATCATTCTTGCTGTTCATCACTAAATGTATCCAGACTGTGAAGTCCTGTGTGGAGGCATGAGATTAATGAATTATTGTGTTTATTCAATCACTTTCAACAGGCAAAGACAGAATCAGATTCAGAAATACTGTGTTCAAAAGAAAATCAGATAATGGTCTTTAGATGAAATCTGCATTCCCCCCTACATGAAGTGAGCTCCCAGAAGCTGCCTGTGACACACCTCTGCCCAGCAGAGCACAGATGTGCCTGCAACAGAAATATCTTTTCTTGTTTTTAAAGGGTTTACTGTCTAGAGAAAGGAGTCACCTACTGCAGGGAGCTACATCAAATAAAAAAATAAAAACAATCAAAACAAAAACAATGAAACAAAACCAAGAAACCAGTTTTCAGGTGAGAGTGTAGGAACATTAGAAATATGAACAAGAAAATATTTAGGACTCCTATCACTATCACTTTAAATTGTTTGCTTAATTTCTTAATTATATGCAAAGTAATGACGAGAATCAGATGGTATCTTTATTTTAAAGTGACATTTCAATTTTTTACAGACATTATTGATGTAGCATGATTAGCTGGCCAGGAGGGAAAAATTGAGGATAAATTGTATGGTTATCAACTGCAGGTTTATTGGTCTGAGACTTCCACCACAGGGAGTGGCTGCTGTATGGAATTGATAAACGTAGAGATTTATAAGGTCAAGTTTTACGAGTCTACAGATTCCTTGTGGTGTATTACCACATCCTTATTACAAGCCCCTGCTGCTGTCCAGCTAAGCCACCAGAGGTAATATATTACACTTGCTTGTCTGTTCTTCAGGGATTTTTCCAAAGAAAAAGAGGAACAGGTCAAAATAAAATACAGCTTTCTGGGGTTGTGTTTGCAGCTTGCTTTGGGAGATGTAAGAGCAGACTGTCAGGAACTAGGGAGTAAGGCTTAAAAAGGTGTGAAATAGCAATTGTTTGTGACATTGGGAGAAACATAAAGTTATATTCTTATGGGCATAATGATTTTGTTTTCAGAAAGATAACGAACAGTTGCATTTAATAGTGACATCTTTAGCATAAATAGACTCAGCAGCTCAAGTACAGTAAGATAAGTAAGCATAAGGCTCTCTCTCAGCAGCTGATGTCTTGCTAAATGGTTATTTCTAATAATTAGCTAATTTGGGAAAAGATGAAAACTCACAAATTACCTGATTAGTCTAAGGTGTTTGTATATTGGATAAAGTTTTATATGATCTGAGCAAGCTATTTGTGAGACCATCTATTATTAGTGCTGTTAGCTATCCATACTATAACACCACACCACATTCTCTCTGTGCTTTTGTTCTGTTTTTTTTCACAATGGTTTCCTCTTATCCTATCAACAGAGAGCTTTGCTGTTGATGATATGGATTGAAAACACTCATCTCACAGCAAATTAATGAAAATACTAGAAATACTACTGTTTGGTATTTTCCCAATTCTGTGATATGTCACAAGAAGAGACATGATTACGATGCCCTATGCAAGTACCTCGACAATTATTTAACCCAAACTGATAGCATCATGCTTGAGATGGCAAAGCTGATGCCATTATATTCATTCTGCCTATTCCTTAATTAATTCAAAATTGCTTCTATTATGAAACCACAAATTTTATAGTTATTCAGGATGAATGTAATTTGTGTTATTTCAGTTGCATTGATTTCCCATAGAAGGGACAGCTCGATGCAATGGTAGTGTAAATCCATCTTGATTCACACATGTAATCAGGCCAATTGATCCATTCATGGAAGACACAGGAGTGGAATGATACCTCTGAAAGTTACTTTGCCAGGTTCTTAGTGGGTTATTCATGTGTAACACCATTGACAGTCATTTATCTTAATAAGCTATGTTCTGTCCCTAGAATCTGATGCAAGGTTGTAAAGGACATAAAACCTAACCAGAAAACAACAATTAAACTTTTAAAGTATTCATTATATAAGTATCCTGTTATGTAGTAGTGAGCATCCTTCATTGTGTTCTGCCTTGCATACAATTAATAACATGGTAGACTGGATGTATCCCTGATCTTTAATCAATACAGAAGTAATTTGTTACCTCAAATAGTACAAATTAACAGAAACATAACTTGAATGGCCAAATTCTTGTCTATGTAACAAGCCTCAGACATGGTCCTCAGACAGAAATCCTTGATGTTGATTGTGAAAAAAGGAAAAGCAGACTAACACTAGCATAATCAGAGTTACAGTACATAGACTGAAAGAAATTACATTATTATATAGTTCCAATGTTTAGGCAATTCTGATTCTCCAGTGCTCATTTACAGTACAATTTAGCAGGGTTTTCATCCAATGGACATAAAGTGGTTTCAAAACAAGACATTGTTTTCCAGGAGTTGATGATTGTAGAAAAGTGTTGCATCAGCCAAACTCAGCTACTTTACAATATAAAATTATTTAAAATATCAAAAGGTAAAAATTGAAACAACAATGGATATCAATGCTTTCAGGATCCTTCTAAGAATGCCTCTTAAAATCTATCTATTTTGAATCTAGCTCAACAAATAATCTTACATGTGTACTGTGCCTGTCTACATTCTGACCTCTTCCAGCAATAAAAACAAAACAAAAGAGTAAAGTAAGGGATCTTTTTCTATGTGTTGCAGCTTATTCACAGATTTTTAAATGGAAAGAAATTAGATCATCCACTCCGACACTCACCTGGTTCTAGTCTTCTTGACATACAAACTCTTGCTTCAGAATATGGGGAAAGGAATGAGTGCAGGGCCTGTGAATGTAATTATACAGATGGACACAACTGGTATTTCATTCCATGCTGACAGGGGTTTGTTCAAAGGTTGGACTTGATGATCCTGGAGGTCTTTTCTGACCTTGCTGACTCTATGATTCTATATATATATATATATTAAAAAAGGTTAGGCCAAATGGTGAAGGACACACAAGTGCATAAAAATCACTTAGGGTCAGAAATTAGGTCTTTCTTAGTGACTGGCAAAGCAAAATGGCTTCAAAGGAATTTCATTTGATGTCAGGGCTATTCACTGAGGATGCTGGAGAAAATGGAACAGAAAAACATTGATAGGGAGAGAATTCTTTTTTTTAAAAGAAGAAGAATCTCTTTAAATGTTAAAGTCAGTAAAAACATAATGGGAAGGTGTTGATAGCAAAAGAGAAAAAACAAAATAAGATGGTTGTGAAAAGGGGACATGACAAGAAAGAGGAATGATTCGACTTACCCACTTACTTTATAAAGTAAATATTTCTACTGGTAATAGTAATCTTCTCTCTCTCTGTTTTTGCCCTAACCCTGGGTATGAGAGTTTGGTCAAATGATGGTGTTCTGTGGCTGCTGAGATGATTGTTGAGTGACACACAGGTTTGGAGATGAGATGTAGTTCTTCAGATGACAGCCTGGTAGATCTCTGCTGCCTTTTGCTGGTAGAGATGATAGAAAATTGAAAAATATCTTTTCACCCATGAAAACAATACACATCATAGTGTGTATTGTTCAACAAGACATCATGTTGGTGTCTTTGTATTTAAGTAACAAGTATTTAAAACATTATATACAGTTGTTTTAAGGCATTTATGTAGAATGGGTAATAATTATAGAAAAAAATGAGAGAGATTATAGAGCAGGAAAAGAGATTCCAATAAATGTAACAATGCAACTGGAGAATAAAAGAAAACAAGAAAAAAGCAGATTTTTTTTTTCCTTCACTTGATTTCTGTCCTTGTTCTTTCATTATTTCTGCTCTTTTCTATTTCTCTTCCCTTCCTCACAGATGATCCTTCTTTTTTTTTTTTTCCTCTCGGTTTGGAACTGAGTGGGATTTATGTTAAAAATGGAATGTCTTTCTACCCTCACACTCAGAACAGACATTGAAAGAGATCTCTGTATGGCACAGAGGAGAATGGAGGACCACTCTTTATGTAATACAATATTGGTTCGATACTGAAAGAGAAAATTTCTCTAAGGCTGTTTAATATGTGTTTCCTGACCCATGGGACTTGTCAAATCCTCAAACAGTTCCACTTTATTAAGAAGTAGTTAGAGCAACTGGAAAGTGCTTTGACCTGTTGGCACATCCTGAAGAGCCTCAGAGACTCTTTTATACTTAAACTCAGCATTGAAACAACATTAACCATTGACATTTCTAGCTCTTTTTGTTTTCTATTATCTTCTCCAAGCTTTAAGAGAAAATAAATGTTTTATTTGTTCCTATGGCCATTGCCAGCTTTACGCATTATTGCATATTTTAGCTTGATCACTGAGCTCAAACTAGGTCAACATCAATTCAAAAAAAAGTTGTCTCTCTTGACTGAACTTTACAGTAAAGTCATGAAATAAGGCAGTGATAAATGTGATGCAAAAAGAGGAGACAAATCCTAAATATAAATGCAAAGGAAATGCAGAACTCCTATTCATAGAGCTACCAGTACCTTATTTCATTCTATAAACTTCTAAAGCCAGGAGAGGTGAACTGATCCTTGGATACTAAAACCACACGGAAGGTCCAAATCTTTGCTCTTTTACTAGGAATGGCAGCTCAATCATTCTACTTCATAGTGACACATGGTGTTAGGAAGATAAAAGAGACAAACAAAAAGACATGTCATGGTCACAGTCGCTGTAATATCCAACTTAGCCCTCTCTTTATAGTGTAAAGAGTTAGAAAATGTGCACAGAAATGGTGGACTTGTTTTGGACAGCTACATTCAGCAGAGCAGCAATACTTTCAATACCCTTCTAGGTGCAATGGAGTGAAACTACTGCAGAAATTTTGGCAGCTAAGACTTACTGCTGTTATCCAAGGAACTAGGAGCTGGATCCAAGGTTCGGTGGATCAGAGAAAAGTCTGCATGGGTTTCAGTGAGTTTTGGATCAGATCCCATTTCGTAATTCCTCTTTGCTTCCACAAGGTTTTACACTAATGCACTTCCATTGACTTCAAGTGAAAATACTACTGATTCTAACTGCAGATACCCAACTCTGCAGCACTTGTGGTGTTCTTGATTGTCCTTATACCTTGTACATGGTAATAAAACTAGCAGGCACATAATGATTTTGAAGTCGGTGAAGGCACTGTCTTTAGCAGAACTCTCTGCTGGAACCAGTGATCTGCCCATTACTTCTCCACATCATAGTGATAATTTTGTTTATTAGTAGTCAAGAGCTATTTGAATTTGGGATTTAAATGTTAGGTACTTAATCATGACAATAATAGAATCAATCAAAATAGATGAGCATTT
Source organism: Cisticola juncidis (assembly GCA_013400215.1). Lineage (NCBI taxonomy): Eukaryota > Metazoa > Chordata > Aves > Passeriformes > Cisticolidae > Cisticola > Cisticola juncidis. Next base: position 439,651 of record VXBR01002740.1, read on the forward strand.
GCAGCAAGTAAGTAACCCTAACTGTTTTAGGAAGGAATCATTCATTTTCTAGAGTTATCTCCTTCTTTTTACTACATAGATGGGAACCTTAATTAAATTATTCACCTAGTTTTATGTAGGTACCAAGTCAGAGGAAACAAGCTGAGATGTTAATGTTTTTTAAATCAGTTCTTTTTATTATGCATTCCCTAGACATAACACTGCCTTCAATTCTTTTGCAAAGAACAAATGTGACAGGTGATTGTACCATAATAACAGAGCAGCCCAAATGAGATAGATTTGGCTCTTTCTTCTGGGCAACTAAAAGCTATTTGGGAATGGTAGACAGGAAATGCTTAGCCACACTCTGCAGCTTGTAAGTTTTAATTAAGAAAAACAAAGGGAAAAACGGACTTTATTGCATGCAAATGTTAACATTTATGTTTGCATGATACTGCAAATCTAATCTCTAGACTGGTGTTGTACTCTATGCCTTGAAAGAAAATTATCAATTGCCCTTGGAAAGCAATATTTCTATTTTTTATTTACTGAATTTTTTCCTCTCCTAGCCAGTCAGAGCCCTGCTATCTTCCTAACTTTGGGGACTAGCATGATGTGACAGACAGTGTCTGGCTTTAAGAGTCACATAAATCCTTTTGTTTCTCTTCACCTCATCACCTTTCTTACTCAAAAACTTCTGATGTTCTAAGTTCAGACTCATGTGTTTATAAGGACCACTGATCAAAGATGCTTCACATATGAAAAACATGAAAAATAATCACAAATAAGATTCAAAGACCAATTTTTCAAATGGAGAATAATTATGCAGCAATCAGTTGTGTACTTGATTCTCTTTCTTCACAGGTCTTCCCTCTTGACATTTGACAAGGTCTGTCATTAGAGGTGGGAAGAGTGCAACTATGTAGGGACAGTTACATGCAGGAGCTATGTCCTCATTATTTTCCTAACATTTTAAATGCTTCCCTTCTACTAGACACTCTAGGGATCTTAGGATCTTGGTGGCAGAATCCTGGTTTGCATCTCATCTGGTCCTACCTGGCAATGGCTAGGTCATTTCTGTAATACTGACTGAAACTGTTTGCGGTGGTTTAAGGATAAAGAGAGGTTAAAAGGGGAATGACTGCCAGCAGGAGAAGAGATGAAGGTGTTTCAGGAAATCAGTGGATTGGCTTGGAAATTAAAATTTTGATTTTGCTCAGGAGTATTATTATTGAATTCCTTTGCTTTAAGATCAAGCCTTACCTAAGTATTTCTTGGATGGTGGAATACTTATTTGCCCCAAAACACCAAGGAAAATGGCATAGCAAAGTTCCACAAAATCTTCTGCTCTTAGATTTACATCTCAAGCTGCGTGCCAGTTCATGCTTCACAAAGTGGACCCTTGTCAACAAAAATAATATGTCCTTTCCTATTGGCTCAGCAATTCTTAACTAATCAGTCACCTATAACTAGTTCCAATTGCTGAGTTTCACCTTTTGCTCAAGGAAGATTGTAGGTTCAAGTACTGTGAAATCCCAAGTTGTGTCATAGTAGTAGATCAAAGAATGGACCATCTACAAATCCATTCAGAACAAGACTTTTTGCTGATTTTAACGAGTAAACTTTATAGAAGTTTAAAGGACATGAACGAAGCAATTATGAAATCATGTCTCAAGCTTGAGTCAACCATTGTTAAATTTTTATCTGTAGCATTTCTTGAAACTAGAAAAGGATTATGTTAATTATTCCTGTGCACAGGAACACTGATCTGTGTAGTGGAGCAAGAGCTCTTGCAGAGAAAATCACAGGGAGACTTTGCTTGGAAATTAACCTTAAGCCAAATAATGGACAACTAAAGTTAGGCTTTTATAGCATGAAATATTTGACACCTTAACAGTGAGAAGTGTCATACGTCTACTTCTTTTATCATGTGCTTACATTGGGGTAATACAGAGCAGATTCATCTTGATCTGTTACTGAATCCTGCAAAACACAGAGATAAAATACACCTCCTCTTTCATAATAGCTCTATTATAAATCTGCTCTTCATTATTATTTAATTAAATCTACATTTGTAATTAGAGAATTGTTTCAATCGCAGCTCATGTATAATTATGATTTTCACTGTTGAGGTGCAATTGCTGATATAGCCACACACATATATATATATATGTATATAGGTATGTATGTATACTTATATATGCACTCATGAAGCAGCTGTGATTGATATCTCAGAGTTGTTCTTGCAGTCACCAATGATCACCCTCCACTTCAGCAGGCAAGCACTGAATGTTGGGAAGCTGTCATCAACACAGCAATTCAATTTCTAGTTACTTTTCTTGTTAGAGTCGTAAATTCAAACCACATTGACAAAGACAACAGACATACTGCAAGTCACTCTTTGCACCTGAGAAGTGTAATGCCTAATTGAAGCCATTTCACTGGCTCAAACTGAAGTTCACATGGCATTACTTGACTATGGAGGAGCTTTGCTGTGCTAGAGCTGTGGTTGAGGCTGGATATAACCAGGGAAATCCCCTACACAGGACAAGGTGTGTGTTTATCTCATTGCACATGTCTGCATGTGATAATAATAATGCTGATCTGACAGATCAGTAAAATATTAGCCGATCCCTCTTTTAACACTTCTAACATGAAGTAATGATGTAGTTTCCCAAAAACAAAGGCAAGAGAGAGCAAATGCTGTGTGAATCCTCAGTGGATGGTGCCATCGTGTTTTACTGTGTCATTCTGCCCAGAGATACAGTTTTGACAAACCCTGACTAAGCCAATGGTTGTGTTCTGGGAGACCCGAGCTTTTCTGAATAACACGTGCACTGCAGCTGCAGTTGAAATCTGTTTCATATTTAGTGTAACAAATTATGCAAAGTACACCAAATAAGACCCATTTCAAATTCCAATGGGCCTTTCTGAAAACATTTTAGAGAAATGTTTTCTTTGCTGTTTCCCTTCTGCTCTCATTAAAAGGTGAATCACTAAAAGCAGTTGTGTAACAAAGCAATGTGTCAGTCTGTTCAGAAAACAGCATGATGGGCTATAGAGTTCTCAAAGACCTTCATGTCTTTCCTATTAGTGAGAGTTTGACTACATAATCCAGAACGGACAGTTAGCTTAGAAACTGCATACTCCTAGCCAACAAGAAAAGTTTCATATATTTCTCACCATAAAATATTTTAAACTACCCTTTTTAACATTTCTCTGTATTGAATATTTATTTTTGTTTTCATGGAAAATACCACATAACATCAACAAGATTAATTATCTTGAGGACTGTTTAAAGAAGGAAACAGTTTTAATAGAAGAGGTAATTAGAAATAAAAATATAAAAGAAAAGACTGGAAGTAAATAGATGTCCTTGGTTCAGATCAAGACACAGTTGGTAGTTACCAAGATGTAGAGTAATTTGTTTGTGTTTCTTGGGGGACAAAGTCATCTTGTTTGTTTGTTTTTACAAAACATTAGCTTCATATTGTTAACCTCACATATTAAAGTCATGTCAGGCCACAGAAATAATGATGCTTTGAAAACTAAGAATTTAGGGCCTTTATATTTGTTGTTTTGATTTACAGCTTTTCTTTTTCAAAACAAAACAAAACACCATAAACCCAGTTTTAAGGAGTGGAATTTTTTTGTCTGATGTAATTACATGATTCTGAAACAGGGGCTTTGCAGAAAAGTATCAAATATCATTGACCATGATAAAAATCACAAGAACAGGGAATACTCCTAATTAACAGGGAATACTCCTGTTTCTCCTAAGTGGAGGGTGATCATTGGTGACTGCAAGCACAACCCTGAGATACCAATCACAGCTGCTTCATGGATGATGAGATGAGGGAAAATTAAATCTGACTAAGAGTTTTGCCTTCAGAAGTTACTAAGCCATTCCTGTCATGGCATAAATATATGAGGGGAAAAGGTTGCTCTATTTGTGTGTTCTGTATAATATTGGCAATTATTTATAAGTCTGTGGTGTCAGGACTCAGTCCTCTATGAGGTCACTTGGCTCAGCATCCCCAGCTACTCACTGGCATCATAACACTGATCTTTATTGGTAAATCTATACAGCCAGGCTGGTTTATGGCTCAAGCCAGCATGCAAGACTAAATTCCCCAGCCATCCATACTGCTCCTAGGAGTTATCTCACACTTTGGCTCAGACCTGAAGCAAAGAAGCAAATTTACCAAGCAGAGAAACTCAGGGGTGGATTAAGTAGTATGGATACAACTGAACCCACAATGAATAAAAATCTGGGCACAGCTCATGCAGTAGAGAGACATCCTTTGAGATTCTCTCAGGGACTTGAATCAACTGCTGTCATGTGTGAAGGCACTCACCCCATCAAGTGCTGGAAAAATCTTGCATCCCAATAATATACAGGTATAACTCCTGTTGCACATGGGTTTCTTATGCGTTTTTGCCCTTTCAGCAGGCAAAAGGAAGGCGAAAAAGCAGAAAAAGAGTGTGGAGAATGTGAATTTACTCAAGCTCAAGGGTAAATATGAGGGAATTCCCTTTCTCATTTTATCATTAGAAAGAAAACTGTTTATTTTTGACTTAATTGCATCCTTGAAGTTGAGCATGATATTTTCATTTTTACTATTTCATTTTTACTATTTCTTCATTCCAAGGGAATGTTTATGTTTTAGGTTTGGGGTTTGTTTTTTTTTTTTTTTTTTTTTTTTTTT
>VXBR01002740.1:444357-495364 GCA_013400215.1 Cisticola juncidis
TTTTTTTTCATTCCAAGGGAATTTTTTTTTTTTAGGTTTGGGGTTTGTTTTTTTTTTTTTTTTTTTTTAATTGAGTTGGTGTGTTAAGCTATCTCATTAGGTAAAAAGACAATTGGTTAACAAAAATATAGCAAATATAACAACGAATTTGCTAAATCATCACAGTTATTTCTGTAAGATATCCAATCCATGGCATGTCAGTATGAAAAATTAATTTCCTTGACACGTTTATACTCTGTAAAATGTAGCCTAGATGGCATTACTTCAGTTATCCTTCTTCTTTCCTTTGTGCTTTATGCGGGTGATGCATCTTTTTGACAATGAAGTTTCATGAAGTTTAATAGTCCTATATTCTTATAAGGACTTATTTTTGTATTCTTTATCAAATATTGTTGTTTCTCTAACAGTTTAAGATTGAATTTAATTTTTTCTTCTTTTGCCTGACATATTGCCTTAGAAAATCAGATGAGATGTGCAGTTCACTCAGTATTATTTCTACCCATGGTCTCAGCACTGCTTCTTTCAAAGCAGAACTCCCAGCAAGTATAAGAATTAAGTATAATGCTCAAGTTATTGGATGCCAGTACCACATTCTCATGTAAAATGGGTGTTTGGCTTGTATTTCTGGCCTTTCAGTCTCCAGCACCAAATACTCCTTCAGCAGGAGCATCAGCACTTTGTGTTTGTTGGTAAGTGCCCACAGCACATCAGGTGCTGCACAAAGCCTTGGCACGAAGGCAGAACTGTGTTGAAACCTCTGTTCTGTGTGTGAGTAAATTTCAGGAAGGTTACCTGGCTTCAGAACTGTCACCCTGCCCCTCTACCAGACCACGTGTGCCTTGTTCCAGGTAAATGCCCTGCCTGTTTCACTCACAGCCCCTGGGCAGCCAGAGGAGCACCGAGCTCCCCCTGCCAAACCCAGCTGAGAGTGAATGAGGAATTCCACTGACCATTCCACGAACAGTATCCTCCCCCACTTTTCTCATCATCTACTAATTTTGTTGTGCTCTCCCATAAAGAAAACAAAACAAAACAAATAATCTCATCTGGCAAGAATTACTCTTCCTCAAGCAATTGTGGTTGATAGTTCAGCTATTCTCTGAGAAAGGAATTTTTTTAAAAAATTCAGCACTAACCTAACTTAAACTCTGTCAAAATCAGTGTTATTTTCATCTTTGGCTTAAAGAGACCAAAGTTAGGCTAATGTTAGCTGTTTATTGCCATCTTTTTTTTTTTCTTTTTTTTTTTTTTTTTTTTTTTTTTTTTTTTTTTTTTTGTTTATGTTTTCTTTATTATTTTCAAGGAATAATTTAAAATTCATGGTTCTTCCATTCTCAGTGGGTTTTACTCTTATCATCTATCAAGGGAGCTGGCTTTAATGGCTGATTATGGGAAGATTATCACCAATTCCTATCCTCTCTTCATTTAGAAATAAACATTCCTTCTTATATATATTCCTCCTCATAAAAGCTAAGTATTTTCTTCTGAATCCCTTTAAGAAGAAAATTTTGTCTTCCCATCTGTAAGCTTTTATTACCTTCTGTTAGACTGCACTTCTCCTTCCCTTTCCCTCTTCTTCCTATCACCGTCCATATTAATCTGTATCTGACCTTAGATAATTACTATTTTCAAATTTTTCATTTTCATGGAGAGTAGAATTTGTTGTTCAGATTTTATGCACACCCTTCAGTTCAGATTTGGTCATATTTGTGACTACCTTGATATTTAAATTGTTTTGTCTGTGGCTGTGGCCCTGTGTCTCTGGATGCTTTGATAGGCTGGTGCAAAAATAGCACAGAAGAGATACACAACATCTACTGAGGATATATAGAGTATTCAGTTTTTAGATGCCTTCAGATTTTACAGTTATTGCTGATTATTTTCAGCTTTATATCTAATACTCGACTTGCATTGTCAGATTAGAACTGTGAGCTTGTTTTTAGTTATGACACTAAGGGCATCTCATCTTTCTGTAGATTTCTTTCTTATAGCTGAACTTGGATTTCACTTCACAATCCACCCATCAGAATATTCATTATGCCCCCAAAGCCATAATCATTGTCAGATGCTGTATCATTCCTCTTGATCATTTGACATATTCCTTAAGTATACATACAGACATGGAGGTAATTAAACTCATGTATCCTTACTATTCTTCTTCTCTTGTTTCAGAAAGCTGTATCTTCCCTTTTACTTTGCAAGTAATGACATCTGAATTAACAGAACTCCATGCAGCTGCTATGGTTTGAAGTTTATTCAATAACATCTTCATGTTTATCTGTATTCTTCCTACTACAATGGAAGTTGTTTCACCCAAACAGACCATTGCCTCCTTGAGACATCCTGAGAATCAAAAACCTTCTGCTGCCATGGTGAAAATCACCCTAAGTGTTTGCTCCCTTTAACAGGCTCTGTCTCTTTATTCTGAAATTTCCTCAAAACCACTGCCCAAACAATGTTCTTCTGTAGGCTAAAACTTCATAGCATCAAATGATAAAACTTTCCCAACTGCAAATGAAATATCTGTCATGAAAGAAAAACGGATAGTGTAGTCTCACAGTTCTCTGAGTAAGAAGTGGAAGGTATTGGAACTGTACCATATCTGTGATTATTAAAATGAGGGAGATCAGTGAAGGCTAGCTGAAATTATGTGTGTTGTTGAAATTATCTGTGGTCTGAAATTATGTGCATTGGGCATCTCTGTGTAAAATTATAAAAGATCAGAGCAACGTGCTAAGTTGTATAGGTTGCTGAGAGCTTGATTATCTAAAGGTGGATATAGAAAAGCCATGTTGTTCAAGAGTGTTTTTTGAACACAAGTCCATCTGGTGATTTGATAAAAGTATTTAGTTTCTCAAGGCAATCTGAGTGTATACTCCCTAGGCGCCACAGTTTATAGCTTAAATATGACTTGCATGTGGATTCAGCATTACAAATAGGAAACAGCAGCCCTTGGACTTGTACTCTAATGTAGTCCTTTCATCACCCAGTTACCCTTAAGCATCTCCTTTCCTATTGTAATTTGGTCTAAATGCAAAGCATTAGTGCTATCGATAAAAACGAAGAAAAAGTTCTACTTAGAAAAAGAGAGGTATATTTAAAATAAAGGATAGGGCTGGCTTGCTTTTCCTTGTATCCAGGAAGTTAAGCAGGGGTACTGGCCTGCAGCCATCTACTTCTGGATACAGGATTGAAGAAGCAGCACTGTTGTCATGAAGGATCAGCCTACACCTGCATCCTTCAAATCCATTTACCAGGGAATGTATCTTACCAACTAATGAATGCTGCCAAAATCAAGGAATTGCTTTATTTTACCCTTGTCAGTTTAACTGAAACAAATATTACAGTCCTGATGAATATGAGGAAACATAATTGACACAACTGGCAGCATAGGTGCCTCAACAGGAATATTTACAATACTTTGCCACTGTGAGAAAAATGTAACCTTAGTGGTCTTTCTTGGTTTAGATTAGCTTTTGTAGTGATTGAACTTTTGTGCTGATGTTTCAATTAAAAGTCAGAATCAAGAGACTGTTATAGAAAGTATACATGAAAATAATAAAATGCCACATTTTAGAAAAATCAGGGCAGAACTCACATTTTCAACTGCTGTTAAGGAAGGTAATTAAAGAGAAGTACTTTTAACTTCTAGTAGCTGAAGATCTGACACCATCTCTGCTGTTGCTACTAAGACATTTGAAACAGAAAGTTGTGTAAATTCCCCATGTCATCAAATATGTCATTTGCATAAAAAGAGAATCTGCACAGTAAAGCTGAGAGAATGAGTTGCTGCTTCAAAATTCGAAGTGCTGGTTTGTTCAGGAAAGCAGCACTGAATCCTCAATCTTATGCCTCTTCACTCATGAGAAAAAGTTTCTTCACCTATCAAAGTCAAGCAGAAGGGTAATAAATTCTATGCAAAACCTTTAATTGCTATGCATAGTCACTACAGTGAAGAAATTAATGAATTGTAGTCTAGATCTCACCTTGGTAATCTAGCAATTTCTTACACTGGAAGTCAGCCTGCTCTTATCCTTTGGCATAGCTGCAGTTTGGCAAAGGAAGTTGCAAGAACCATGGTGGATAAAACTAAACTATCAGCTTTTCAGACAGCAAGTTCTTTTGTGGCTTGGACAATGTCTTCTGTGTAGTGTGCAGCTTCAAGCACAGCAAGGAGTGTTAGCAAATAGTCTCTCATCCTCACTTTCCAAGGAAAGGTTTGCCTCAACCCCCCTATTGACTTACCCTGTTTCCTCCCAGCAGCCTGACAGATTCTACTTCCGTTACCCTCTTTGTTTCACAAAGGACACATGCTTTTGTTTGCTTCATGCTTCTTATCCCTGCACAATGATTCTCTCTTTTTCAGATCTCTCTCCAAAGCCCTCAGTTTCCAGTTAGGCACCCAGTGCTAAGTTCTTCAGTCTTTGTTCCAGCTTTTCCATTTCAGTTTTCTGTAAACAGGCAAGTAACAGTCTCTAACAGTAAGCATATTTGTGACCTTTCAGTCGTGCAGTAATTCCTGTCATCTCGCCCTTTTTCCAAATGCTTGCACCTTTTTTTAATAGTTTCTGTTTTAGTTAATTGGGCTATGGCCTTTTTTTTAAATTGCCTGTTAAGCTCCATAGACACCCGAGGCACTGGATGCATAAATAATACTTAGTAAAAACCAATGAGATTGAAGCTCCCATTAAATTGTTTCATGGTAACTTTCACCTAATGAACTCACATCCTGCAACAGGAAAATCAGATACTTTGTTAGGAGTATTAAAGCAGGTTTTGGGGTAATTCATAAAAGATACAGTCAAGAAATCTGGAGGACCTGGAAAATACCAGCTAGGGGTCTTGATTAATGGATATTTTTAGGTAACTGAAATTGAGGAAGCATTTGCTAGATTCCAAATAGTCATGGAAAATTAAAGATAAACACTGACAATTAGTTCCATGTATTAGGTGAGAGGGAAAACCCATTAGTCTCTCAGTATGTTTGGAATTCTCACCAAAAAGCTCCTAAAGGCATACATCAATGATATTCAGAAAGTGGTTCAGTGACAAATGTCAGCGATTCCAGTTCTTCTGAGTTGTGTTTTAACTGCTTATATATTTTAGGGGAATGGTATGTAATCCTAGATCTCATTTGGTTCATTCTGTTTTTGTCATGATCTTTAACATCTAACACTTCTGTGAGCTACAGCACAGCAATTGTCTTAATTTTAGATATGGAAAGCAGCTACCCAGAGAGTCATCCTTAAATGGACTTAGGTATCATGATGACATGCAATGTAGTACCTAACCTTTGCTACCTGCTGCAACCCCTAGACATAAGTACTTCAAACCTGTTTACATTCCATTGGGAGATCTGAGAGGCCATGAATATGGTCTGGTTTGAATATTTATTCAGATACAGGAGAACTGCTGAGTTGTCTCCTTCTAGAAAGAAACTGTTCTCCCACTGAATGATCTCCTTTGGTAGTTAAACAAAGCCTCAAGAAAGGCATAAGATGGCTTTATATGTGTGTCTTCCATTTGTTTGTTTCTGTTTCTATTTCTTTGGGATAACTAAAATGTCATCGGGCCAGCAAAATATGAGAAGAAACACAGAAAATGTATATAAATAAAAAGGGGATTTTTACACTGTAGGTAAGAAACATACTGTGATGGGATTATGTATCTGCATAATTCAATTAGTTCTGAATCCAAACCCCATCTTCAGTAATCATTTGCAGGATTCAAACCTTGATTTCTATCTCCTAAACTGAGAAACCAAACTCAGAGCATTATTTAGTTATGCTCTAGGTTTTTGTCTCCATTATTCATATCAATCAGAAATTTTAAAAGATGCACAGCAGGGCTCCATCTCAGTTTAAAATTTTGCAGTTCAAGTGCTCAGGCAGCAGAGAGCAGGGGCTCAGATTGTTTATGAAGAAAAGGAAATCTAATTTAACAAACTTATGTCCCCACTAACCTTTGTGTTGTGGTTCCTGCGGAGTGCTGTGGGTTTCAGCAGCGATGTCATTGCAACATTCAGTACAGAATGAGGCTGTGTAGGCTCCATAAGAGATTTTTCAGGAAAATATGCAATGCTTCTCCAGAAGTGAGAGGTCTGAGGAAGCGACACCTTGCAGAGACATGTTAGTGTCTTTGGAGAATTGGTGAGTTCAGCCAACATGTTTGGGTTTTGCCAGCGCAGGAAGGGAAGGTGGCAATTTGAAGACTTGAGAGACACCAGCAGCCTGATGCAATGTAAATGAGAGTGAAGAGGCAGCATGTGAAGGCCTCATCTGGAGAACAGGAAGATAAGGTTGTGAGAGTCTAAGAGAATGGGTGGAAGAAGCCATGAACAGTATTGCCTAAACCCAGACACAACAATTTTATTAAATGGGTGTAATTTACCAAAATGTCTGAAATTTCTGAATGAAAATGAGAGAAACCCTCCTCCTCCTGCTATCAGTTACCACTTGGCTTATGGATCAAATCCTGCAAACAGCATGGACAGTCCACCTACCACAATTGGGCAGTTCTGGACACTGGCAGGAGCATGATGTGTAGTGTGCTTTCAACTTCCATATTGTTTTCAATTAATCTGAAGTACGTTAGTTAATTTACATTTAACAGGTTTTTGTTGCAACATGAAAAACTTCATCAAGATATGAAAAACAAAAGAGAGCACAACTGCCTGTTCTAGAAAATCACCTAGGAAAGACTTTACTAACAGTGATGTCTGTTTCCACTAACTTTTAAAAGTCTAAACTTGCTCCTGGTGTATGCATTTTCAGAATATGACTTTGAGACTAAGAAAAAGCTGTATTAGTGTATAAGAAGCATGTGTGAGTGTGTCGCTGTGTTTGCATGCACATGCATGACATACTTGCACTTAGAAGTGTGAAAGGGTTGCAGTGGTTGCACAAAAAAGGCTTTTATTTTACCTACAATATCCCTATGAGGATAAAACCCTGGTCTATAAAGATAGCCCATAAACATGTTTTTCCTACTTGTTCTTTTTTTGGTTTTGTCCTCTACTTGTTTCTGAGAGAAACAGTGAGAAGGGAAGCAATAGACATCAGCGATCCCATAAAACGTGTTCAATTTATTAATAAGATTTTAGAAAAAGATGAGACCCAGCAGCTTGTAGACAGGAGTAAGTTCTACAACAGTCTGGTTACCAATCATTCTAAGAGCCAGCTAACAGCTGTCTGACCATTGGATATGGCTATTTGCATGGCTAACAATTGGATGTCTATCTGCTCTGTGAATGGCTTGCAACAAGCTGTTTGTTTGGGGACTATTCATAACGGCACAGTCAAAAGTCTCCTGAAAGGCATACTCGTTTCCATTTCTGTTCTTTACTCTTCTAAAATTGGCAATTTATTACATCAAAAAATAGCAGTCAACCCAGAAAAGGACAAAATTGACACAGTTCCCTTTTGATCTTTCAGTTTTGAATAGGCACCCACCAATGAACTTCCCAATGAATATTCATTGGATGCAAAAGAAGTACCCAGCATTTTTTTAAATAGTGATTTTACTTTAAATATTTAATAAAAGAAATAACTCTTGATATTTTATATAGCAGGGATGCATTTTCAACTAACTTTAGAAAAACAAGTTAATTTCCTTGCATGCGTTTGCTCTATTATTCTCTTTCATTTTTTATACGTGATCTTTTCCTGTATTTCCCCATGTTTCTACCCTTGTGGCAAGTTATTCCATATCTCTTCTTTGCACAGTTTCTTTTAATTTTCTTTAAAGCAATTGTTAGTGTTGCCTTTGACACAAGTAGTTTATACCATCAGTTTGATCCAATATATACCAAATATTGTCTTCCCTTGAAATCTGTAGAATTATTTAGGAATTTACATGGAAACGATATGAGACTTCCTTTTGCTTCGAAAAGGTAATGGGCCAAAACACATTTTTTATGTGTCAAATTCTATTCATTGAAATTTCTCTGATTTCATGGCAATAATTCCAAATTCTCACCGGTGTAATCAAGCATGGAATTGGCCCAACATTTTAGAAGAGGTTCTGATTTGCTACAAATGACTAAAAAATAAAAATGATCTGAATTTAAGGTATGAAAACTCAGCACAAGTTTTTTCACTCTATAGCAGGAGAGATGGATAATGGGATTTAATGTATGACACACCCATACATTATTGTCAATATTGTTTTTTTCTATTAGACCTAATATGATAAAAGCTAAATAAGAGCCCTTAAGAGCAGGGTCTACCATCTTCATACAAGATATTTTATAGCTTCCAAAGGAGAAGATCTATTAGTTAATATAATTAATAAACTACTTACATCTACTGTAATTTCATACCATATTTTAGTGTCATGTTCTACATTAAAGTATTCAAATGTTCTCATACCAGAGCCATTTAAAAGGAGTGTTCAAGAAAATCATCATACTCTGCACTTTTTAGTTGCTTCTTCACTGCATAAAAGGCTAGTCTTTTTCCTTGGGATGTCAGCTTGTTACTTCAGACATCTTACATAGAAACTGGTTTTGGCTTTGAAAATGTACAAAGTTCAGTCCCAGTGCATGCCTGCAGCAGGAGCTGCTTTTAGAATCCTTACCAAAGCAAGAAGCTGCAGATTGGAACTGGCTGCAGATGGGACCAGATGCTTTCACACCTTTCTTCAACTCGTGTTGAAGCAGCAATTTACAAGGCAGCAGTTTACAACTGGGGAGATACAATGCTACTCAAGATCTCTGTTGATATCATACTAAGATGTCTGGCAGTGAGATTTATAACATAGCAATCAAATTAATTACAACCCCTGGAAATAGATAAAAAAATGCTGGATCAAAGATACTTCAGGAAGTTTACTTTGTTTTCCTTTTTAACTATAGGTTCTTCCCATTCTGCCACATTTTGCCTTCAGTCATGCTTTTCCATTCACTGATTAGATTACCATGCTGCTTGCTAAACATATTATGCTCCTGCAAGTCACTCAGAAGCTCCAGCTGGTGCAGATGCAGTGACCTGCTCCTTCAGTCAGACTGGTCAGAAGAAACACACTGCACTGGTGCATTGGTTACTGCTTCCCCTCACAGGGCAAATTACCATGCTTTTTTCACTTGGAGAGCCTTACCTGATCTGAGACTTAACTACCTGACACACACTTTCTGTCATGCACTGCTGCAAGCCTGTTGAGAACAGCTGAGAACAAGTGATTCAGTTGCATTTTAACTGCAGATGAGGACATCAAATTCTTACCAGACTCCCCAGCTCTGGAGTTTTCAGGCCCATATTACAACAGCAGTTGGAGCTGCATCTTCTGCATGTGGAAATGGTAGTACTTTGATTAGTTAGCTCTGCTTGCTTTAATTATGCTGTCCTAGTGATGGATATGTAGCTATTTTTAAATAAAGGTCTTATTTTTACTTTATTACTCTTATGCTCAAAACACCAAAAATAGGATTCATCTGAAATAATATATTTACAACATGAAATTTTTCAGCTGAACAAATCATCTAACCTTGTTTTGGAGTCAGTAAGCAGAAACAGAAAGAAAATTATTTTTGTTACTTTAAGGATCAGATCTACAGGGATCCAACAGTGGGACCCTGTGGTTAAGTCTGTATTCTGTAAGACAGCTACAGTAAAGATCAACCAATCAATTCTGAGTGTGCAGATTTGTCCACAGAGCACAGTGCAGGAATAGTTTAAAGCAGATGTTAAAGCCCAGAAACACCAGAGCCATGTTATCACAGATCTGTGGTTGACCTCCTATAACTATCCCTAAGATTGCTCAACACCATCCAAACAAAGCTACAATTGTTGACTTCTATAAGGTACAGATAGCCCAGATATCTCTGCAACAGAACACATTGCAGACATGCCCCTTCATGTTTATTCATCAAGTCATGCTTGCATTGAAATTGATCTGGAGCCTGATTTAATAGGATCAAGAATTCTCATACTTGATAGAGGTGAATCAGTGTCAAGGGTCATATATGTTTAAGATCAGTCCCCACACTGACATATACTAGAAAGCTACACATGTAGCCCAAATCACTCTCTGTGGACCTTTGGGGCACAGTGCAAAGCCCATCTCTTTATTCAGGCTTTTCTCTAGTGTAAATAGCCTTATTTTGTTTTGTTTTGATTGCTCAGCCAGAGGGTTAAGGACATTACTCATGTGTGTTTGTTGTATTATATCATAGGTAATTGAAAACGTAAGTAGTTTAATCTTCAGGCAGGCAACAGTTGGCAACATATCAAATTTTATTGAATGGTTTTAATGTGGGGTGTACTATGAGCCAAGGGCAAGGCAGACAGTCTCAGTTTTATTGAATCAAATTTGGAGAGTATGTATTTGGTCTCCACATATACTCTATTCATGTAGAACATCAAAGACCTTTTAATCCTCTAAGCCTTGGAATTTTATCTCTTACTGCTCAGGCTGACTTGGACTGTTTACATCTTCCCTGGTGGATGTAAATTTTCCAAAAGCCAGTATAAATGCCTCTGGTAGGGCTATGGGAATTACAAATTGTGGCTAATAGCAATGATGTCTCTGCTGGAATACTCCACTGTATCACATTTTGTTTCAATAGTTACAGAGGACCTAGTAAGGCAATGTTTGTGCATGTGTAGCTTGGAACCCATAGTCTGTGTTCCATTTCTGTTATTAACAGCAATGGGGGGGTGGATTTTGCTGGAGTTTGGCTCAAGGTCAGTGATAGAGCAGGTGTGGCTCAGACCACCCCAGTGTGAACTACACGCCTTTACATATTTTAGCTGCCTCTTAGACTCAAGTAAAGATAACTTCTCATCCAAGTTCTTATGTAACATCTAGATTATTTCTGCTCTAACAGATACAGTTTTGCATTACCCCTGTCAACACAAAAAGTTCCTGTTATCATACTGATCACATTACATATCCCATAGCATCTCTCAACTGATTCCCATCTCCCTAAAAGACCCAAGACAGGTAACTGAGGGAAACCTCAGTTACAAAGGCCTTCCTGATATACTGCATCACTCATATAATTTCTGTGCACTACCCAGAGGTCTCTTACCACCTCTCATCATGTAAACTGTTTTGTACATGTCCCAGATAAGTACTTCAATGATTTCTCCCTCGCTGGGGAGAAATTTTCTGTAAACATGTTCAAATTTTTCTCCATCTTCTTTCAAACCCTACCTGAGAGTCATGCTGCTAAGCTTCCCCTCATGCCCCAGACCATTGCTTACCACAGTCCACAAGAAGGGAGATCTGATGTCAGGGGGCTGCTTGTCTGCTTGCCTTACCTTCTTCTGACCAGCCATCCTCAGGATGTGCTATAACTCCCAAATTCCTTTTCGCTTCCATGGGAAGACTTTGTACACATCTTTATGTAGTACAATTCAGTTAATGGTCATAGACCACATCACAGCAGCTCTGAGCAGATACTGCTGTTGTGTAGATATCTTAGAATTAACCAACCTCCAGTCAGCTCTGTGTTGTCCACTTGTTTCTTGGTGAATATAAAGCCATTGGCTGTATACTCATGGGGCAGAGTATATGAGTTTGGGGCAGACCATTTTATATTGGAAAAATTCAGGTGCTCTAATAAACTTGATGGTGCATGTTGCTGTTGCCACTGTATACACCAGATATGGTTCAAAATAATATTTAAACAATGGCAGTTTAGCTGATATGTATAAAAAAAGTGCTACAATTACACTTTAATATACAAATTACACTTTAATATATAAATTACGCTCTATAATTTGTTGGATTTTTTATCTATTTAGAATTTAATTACCTATAAATTCTATAAATAGAATGTTTACTCTCAATAAACATTATTATTAATGTAGTCAGGTTTTAAAATATGCCTTAAATATGAAAATTCTGTAATATATTTATATGTTTAGAATATAAATTTGAGAATTAGTCACAATTACTCACAGCACAATGTAGAAATATTCTAGATATCATGTATCTATAGAGTTGTTCATTTATGCATTATAGACTATATTTTTGGGATCTGCTCTATGACATAAAACTTAGAGTGTGTGGCCCAAACGCTTCTCACTTCTCAGTCATTATTTGTTTTTCGACCAGCTCCTCCTGGAAGCTCTTCAGTATTTAAACATCACAGTGAAAGACAGGTGATGTTGGGATACAGATTTGTCAGAACACAAAACATACCAGATTGAAATTGTTTTCATAATCCTGTACAATTTATATCATATGAGAAGATGTTTTTGTTGACATATTACCAAAAAAATGCTTCTTGTTATTAAGCATTTATTTTATTATGTTCTTCACAAATGACAGTGAAATAAGGTGTTGGTTTTAGACTTGTTCCCTAGCATGTAAGGCAGCCCCTCACTACAATATGTGAGTATTTTTAATCTCTGATTTATTTATCTTTGTTAAAATTTTCTGTGATAAGGATAAATTAATGCCCCCAGATAAAAAACTGAGACACAAATGAAATAACTATGGCAAGCCTTATTCTCAGCTTCTTAAAATCTACATGCATTAGCAGACCTGCCTTTTCTTACAAAAGTGCATATGACAGGCTTGTAGCTCCATGTACCAACTGCAGTTCAGTGTTTCTGATGAGATCTGTGAAATTAAAACTCATCCTCTCAGCTGAATGTTTGACAGCAGTGAACCACAGTATATATTTGATTTTCCATTCTTCATCTTGAAATTGTCTCTTCTGGTTCTCCCTTTTTCTCAACCTTTCCTTTATCTTTCATGCTATTTTCTTGGAGATGGAAACATCTGAATACAAGCCTTTTTAATGTCATTCATTAAAGTACTGTATTCTGGTATAGCTCCAGAATAATGTTATGACAGTGCATCTTGGCAGACTTAGGCAAGCAAAAGAGCTTCACACTCCCAATTACCAGAAATGGCTTCAACCATTATCTTACATAAAACCTTCATAAATTACTCTTATATTTATTCCTCAGTGATTTGTACATCTCCATAACTGTCTAAGTCCTTTGCTGTGATATCATAAATTCACCATTCATAAGGGGTTAGCTGAGCAGTGAGTGCCTTACCTCTGATGTCACACTGTACCACTTGACACTAAGATTTACCTAAAGCAGCAGCAGAAGGAATGAAGCCATTAGTGGTGAAGGAGAGGAGGAGAAATCCACTTCTGTGCCAGAGTTCCACCACTTGTCCATAGACAAGACTTCCTAGCCAAAGTTTATTTAAAGCGTCACCAAATCCTTTTTGTTTGATTGGAATATCAATATCACTTTTTCCAGCAGGTCTGAAGGATAAAGAAAGATAAAATGTTAGCTGGGAAATGAGTTTTGCTCACTGTACAAAATAATACTGACTGTACATTACTGGAGTAGAAAAGGCATGGTAATTCATGGCCATCAGATTGATGAGGAGAATTTTATTGAATTACTGAAGCTTCACAGCAATGACAATGAGACCCTGGGAAGCTAGCTGAAGAGAAAACAAGATTACACAAGTCAAACAATTCAGAATTAAATCATCAGTCTAATGAGCCGTGAAGTTATCCCCACTATTGTAAAGGAAATTAATTGTGGTTCACAATACCATTCTGTCATAGCTGGTAGAATTCAGGATTACATAGATATAGTATGCAGAAGAAAAGTGTCCATCTTCACCACACTGACCCTGGCAAGCAAACTAACAAAAACTTGGTTATAATTTCCTATACACCAAACAATTCCATGGACTTAATTGGAAAAATTGCTTACTGACATTGTGTACTTATTTGTAATGTACAACACTCATGAACAAATCAAAAACAGTCTCAGGAAAATGTCCATAAGTGTACAGACTTCTTCCAGTGAAGATGTATTTTGAAGTAGAGATAGGATTCATAGATTATCTATGAATCTATTTCTCCTCTGTAAAAGAACAGTTTCAAAAGAATCTACTATCCAGTCTTATGGCACATTCAGAGGAAATTAAGACTGGAGGTATAAAATCTAAGGCCAGCAGTGTCTCCATGGGAGGATGAAACTGTAAATGTGCTTGCTTTAATGTCCCACACTCATAAAACCCCTGATGAGTCTGAAATAAAAGTTTATAAGAGGGGTAAAGCACAACACTAAGCAGAGTATGTCAAGCAAATTTTGTCAAGGGAAAGTTAATGAGGCAAAGGACTGATTCAACTGTGTCTACTATTAAATAAGCAGAAGAAATTGTCCAAACATCAGACTTGGTTCCAACAGCACCTCCATAGCCCAAAGCTTCCTCTGCTCTTTAGATGTTAGAGGAGACAACTATTTTATGTAAGCAAAGGAAAATAATTTTTCAGACTGTAGTACTTCAAAGAAATTTAAATGCATTTTGTCCATCTGAAGACCACTACAGTTCCTGTAGGCTGATAAGAATAAATATCCACAGCTGGAAGGAACGTCTCATGTCAATGTGAATGAGGAATTTGTTGGCTGTGAACTTGAGGGAGAAAAAATCATGATTAAGAGATATCCCCCACTCAGAATTTGATAATATGAAATACAACTAGAGACATTTTACAGACTAGAACAGCTCCTGTAGGGAGCACACAGTCTGGTAACTGTCTGAGCACAGCTGCAGTTCCTTCACTGTGACAACTTCACCATCAGCTGCCACAGAGAGGCTGTGACTGCAGAGCTCCTCAGCTGAGCCACCTCCAGACTAGGCTGAAGACAGATTAATTTATTTTCCTTTTCTACCAACTTTGCCTGCAGTGTTTGTTATTATACTTACCAGCCCAAAGATTCCACGCACATGCTGTTTCCTCAAATGTCTGCTTTGTTCGAAACTGTCTAGCTCTGAATGCTCTGCAAGCATCATGTCATCATTTCAGGTCATACCAGGGGACAGCACACTTTACTAGCTCCTTACCCTTTAGACAAAGCTGTGCCTTTCCCAAAAGAAAACACATGTTTAGGCAAAATGCTTAACACAGAGAGCTTTGAAAAAGGAGCAAAAGAAGAATCTCAGGTGACCCTTGTTAAAATTTCCCTGTTGTATTGAAAGGCTGTTTGGCTGTTACAGCTTATGCCCACTCCCACTACTCGTGAAACATCCTTTCTGGATGACACTCTTGTAGCTCTTAAAAACAGATCTAAAGACAAATTGTAGTCTCTTTGAAAACATGTTGCACAACAATTTAATCATCCCTTTTCACCCAAAGAGCTCAAGGCAAAGAGGGAATAAAATATCAGGACCACAAGCTACCATGAGATCAGAGGTAGAAATGTCTATCAAGTACACAGAGAAGTTGCTGACAAAATCCATAGTTTTTAAGCAGGTGATGTATTTGATAGACTTCCTAAGTACAGCTATGAGCTGAAAACCTGAATTTTCAAGGTAAGTGTACAAGTGGTTAAATTGAGTAGAATAGTATAAGAAACCATTGGTTTACCTGAAAACTAAATTATTCTGGACTACTACATGACCTCAGCTTTTTCTTTCAGAGACTCTTTATTTGGGGTAAAATATTTGAAACTGTGAGAATATACTGACCTTCCTGTATCAGCCAAAGGTCATATTTGATGAGGGGAATAAGATGATTGCCAATTAGAGATGCCTCTCTCTAAGTCACAATATAAAAATACACATGGAGACATAAAGAATATAAAAGTAATTTTCTAAATAATTTGCATATTGTGATTTCTTTGTGTCTAAAAAACATTACTTTAAAAATTTATTTTAGTGAAGAGATTTTAGATTAATTTGTCTCTAACTTACGTGTACATAGATATCCATGCATCTCACTGTATCACAGTTCATCCATTATGAAAGGAAACAGAACATTTTGATTTTTAAAAATAATTTTAGAAAAACTGATGTCACACAGTAGCAACTGTAGTGAATCAGATCAAGAATCCTGATTCTAACAGCAAAAGATGATTAATGTTTCAAAGAAAATGTTGTAATAGCTACAATTATATGCACTCTAGACTTTGGAGCAAAATCCTGAGGCTGTTTCCTTTACCTGCTTTTGTTCTACTAAAGTAAAAGCCCAATGAATTCATGATTAATTTCTACATTCCATTCCATCTTGACTAATTTTGGAGTGCGGTTTCTCAGTGCTGTCTGTTCACCTGTTCATTATTCATCTTCTTCATTTTCATGCCTGGCCATTTTCTGACAAGCATTCTTACTGCAAATTTCTTTACTAATCTCATCTTGCTATCTGTGGCTGCTCTTGAACAATCCTGGTCACTCCTGTGTGCATCTGAAGGGAACTTGAACATGTGAAAGACAGCCACTGCATGGCAGCAAGAGTGAGTGTGCACTTCTCAGCCCTGTGCTCAGCCAAAATTTGGAATCAGCCACTGCAGAAAGCCAAACCAAGTTGGTCATGAATGTCTTGCACAGTACACACACATATCCTTCCACATCCACCACTTCTGAGGAAACCCAGGCTGTTTGCACAGGCTGGTGTTCTCTGCTACCAAGTAACCAGTACATTTGTTAAGTAAGGTCACTTTAAAGTTAAGAGCTCCATAAAATAGCCAATACTCAACTGCAGGTCAGTGCATGATCCTCTCTTGTCCTGTATCTCACAGTGGGCCAAAGCCATGGTCTGGATTGCAACAAGCAATAGTGATATCTCATAGTTTGAAAATGCACCTATTCCTTATAATTTCAAGATTATAGGGAGACAGAAAGCAGTCCTGGGGGCATTTTCAAGAATACCTGGTAATGGAAAGAGAGAATTCAAAAGGCACTGGCTTAGAGAACAGCTCAGCAGTACACTAATTGTGTGGTGAGTAACTGGCAGCAGAGCTGCATCACTTTTAAAATAATCAAATTTTTCCACTCAAGAAAATCCAAGAACAGCAAAACTCCATGAGTAAAATTTAGCTACTGTGGCTGGAGTTTACACCCCATAAAAGGACAAGAAGTAGTTCTGTTTTCTCCAACCATACTCTATGAATTGGATCCTCTCCTTGGATTCTGTTACCTCTCCTACAGCCCGTATATTCTCACTCACATCCTGGCCACAGCAGCCGTAACTCCATCCATAAGTGTAACACACCAAAGCCCTTTGGCAAGTTCCTAATCTGCATCTTCCTCATAAATAAAGTACCAAATGTAGAAAAAAAATCACTTAAACATAGATCAGCTATTGAGACATTTCCCTGAATATTAGAGAAATACAACTTGCTACAATTTTTCACTGCATCTCACTTTTTTCAACATCCCAACAATAAACCACATGCAGAATTCCTTAAAGTGTAGTTCATGAAAGCCACACCAACCCTAGAGTAATCTTTGTAATGTAGGAACTTATAACCAATAAATGTTGTTTAAAGTACAAGGCTGTATGGGGGTGGCTCTGAACTGAGGTAGGAGTGTGTGGCTTGTGGGTGACAGAAGGGAAATAGTTGGGGTTGACAGGAAAAATTGATCAGTGACTGTAAATGGGGTGTGGAATGATTTAACTGCTAGTTTGATTTCATTTGTGGGCTGTGAAATTAGGAGCTTTTTTTCACAGTTCATGAAGATCTGGTGCATGTGTCTGTAGTGTGAGTATGAGTGTGAAGTAAAATTAAATATACATTGCCTTGTATCAGTTTTCTTGTAGAGGAAATTAACTAGAGTATCATGCACTAAAGCAAAAAGGTGTCAATTAACTGTCATCTCAGTTAATTGAGATGACATTATGAGATGACACTGGTAGGAAATCAGTGAAAATGAGAGTCAAAGCTAGAAGTACGTGGCTCATGCCCAGTGTTTTGCACAGAGCTTATAGAACAGCATGTAAAGAACAGACACAACATCATCTAAACGCCCCCTCTTGTGTTTGTTCTGAAAACGGCACATTTTTCTCTGCAATGGGAGAGAACAAATCTGAGTTGACAAGTCCCTTACAGCAATGCTTAGTGACACTTTAAAGACTGTATTGTATATTCCAACTTTGAATGTAAAGACAAAGTAAAATACCATATAAAGATTTTTGTAAAAAATCAGCTTTCAATGTGCAAAAATGTTTCGTGGTGATATATTCAGCCCTCAGTAGAAGGAATCCTGAGGTTCTAAAAATGTTTTTCCTTACAGAGAAATCTCACCTGTTCTTTGGAGATGCGAGACACTTGCATTTTCAAGTGTATTCTATATTATACAAAAAAGTTGTTGTAGAAGCCCAAAGTAGACAAATGTGAAAGGATATTTTGTTGGACAGCAACCATAGATTACTTACAAGCAAGGATTTACAGGGTAGTGTTCACAGAAAATCATATGTGCTAGGGAAGTTTCACTAAAGAAAAGGAGTATATGTAACAGGTTCTGTAGCTGTTTAAAACTCAGCCTAGAAATTTCACATGAATAGTGTCAACTTCACATTTAGCCTGGAAATCTGACCACTCAGAAAGTGCAGTATATTTTGTTAAAGGCTTACTGCCTGTGGCTTGAAAGCATTAATATTAAGTACAAGAATTTTAAAGCAAAAGTAAGAGCTGCTTTGGCACAGGTTTTTATGGCTTGCATACTTGAGGTTTATTTAAAATCTGATCCACAAAGTACTCTGATACAAACTTGCTCGTTTGGATGCTGGTGGCACTACTGGCCATGCAGCAGTCTCATTTGACAAAGTGGGTGCAATCGTTTTTTGAAATAGAACATTACTTTTGTAACATTTTCTGTCACAGAAGTGATGAAATCCTTTACTTCATCATGGAAGTACATGACAGAAATATGAGGTTGTTTGGAATGAATAGGAGGCAATCACATATTGGGAGAATCATAACTAGACAGACAAATCTAAACTTAAAACAAGAATCTGCTGCATGTTTTCTGTTGCAAGTTGTCATTTCACTTTTCAGCTTCTAACTATTTCATCACAAGCAGGATATCTGCTTGATATTTGTGATGAAATTCTGAGAAAATGCCCACTAAGGCAGATATGTGCCAGACAATTCTATCAGGCCTTGGCAAATTTTTATTAATTCTCCATTCATTTCAATTATTATTTTCAGTAAGGACAAAAAAGACACATCTCCATCTTTTGTGAAGTTTCTCATGTTAGTTCTTAGAAATCCTCACTCATATGGATTCTTCTGCAAGTGTGGTCTGTCCCACTGTATTTAAAAAAAAAAAAAAAAAAAAAAGGAAAAAGGAAAACCCTACTCCTAATAATGGAGTTTGAAGGACTCAGATCTAAGTTTTCCCTGCTGAGGTATATGGTCACTTGTGTGATTCTTCTTATAGAACCTTGGTAACAGTTATAATGCAATTTGAAAGCTTGGGCATCTTTTTGCTCTTTATATTGTTATAGAATGTTTCATGTTGTTTGTCACAAAATGACCCCTCTCTGTCTCTACATGCAATCCCCTTCCTGCATCATTCCTAAGCACTCGTAGAAGAGTTCAGCCCTGAATAGACAACCACTAGCCATTTTATTGCTGTTCCTGAAAACTTTCTATAAGAATGTTCTTTGAGAAGTTCCAGCAAGAGTGAAGGCAATCATTTCTCTGTGAATTCATTCCAAAGCTAAAGATGAGAAAAGTCACATGAAGTATCCTAGAATCTGTGTGCTATTATCCCTCTGCTCTGGAGACCCAAAAATGTCTTTGGTGGATTTTCTTCTACCTCTTGTAGCCAAATGCATATTTTTGCCTTTGATGGTGATTCATATTACGAGCAATTAGGTCTTACTCAATATTATCTTTCCATGTTCTTCATTGGCCTGAGGATTGAAACTCCTAACGATGGCTGTCCAAAATAAGCCTCGCTGGTCTGTCTTCCATCATCCTAACCACATACTCTGCCCACTCAGGTCACTGGGATTTCACTCCATTCACTGCACTTGGCTCTTCATAGACCTCCCACAGTTCCTTGTTCAATAGTTCTCTCAACACATCTCTCTCTCTAACTGGTCCAAAGATTTACCACAGGGCTTTATTCTCAAAGATCTGTAACTGTGATTTTTCTTTTTTGGTAGATTGCCTTGTTTCCCGTCCACATCTCCCAGCAGTTCCATGCATTGGCAGCCTGGTCTTTCTCTGAAACTGCCTCGAGCTAAACATTATCTTCAGAGAAAAGCAACAATTGTTCAACTCTGTACTGACTGCATATTTTCCATCACCAAAATGTTGCTGATTATTTCTGGAATTCATAGGTGAAATGCTTGATTTGGTAACTTTAGAAAGGATGAGTGGTTTTGATTAAACTGCTATATTTATCAGGTTTTATTAATGTTTCATTAATATCTATCAGTGTTTTTATGACTGTTTTATATATCTCTGTCACCTAAACAATAAATTTGCAAAGATAAAATTTCTGACTTTGTTCCAAGTATCTAGTATGAGTTATATATGCATTATCATATGTACTTATCTTCCCACAGCTTATCACAGCTATTGTTGTTTTTCCTGTTGCTGACCACCAAGTTACACAATTCAAATATTGCATATTTATTGCAGATTAGCATGAAGGTTTCCCATACAAACAATAGTTTTATTACCTTTTACCCATATTTACATTTTTTTAAAATCAAATCCTCTAGTATTTGATTCCATGGCAAAGAGGGAACATAATATGCTATAAAATTAGCCTTAAATCGTGTAAATATTCCCTAATTCCTTTACCTCCAGGCAAAAGATGGTATCTCTGAGAGAAGAGATTTTTAAAGCTTAAGGACTCCTATTTTGCATCCAAGCAATAAAAGCCGCTGAAGTATTGCTGTTACCTTTGTATCACTATTTGTAAAGAACAAAGGCTTTTTAAGCAGTGAAAAGCATATTGGTGCAATTAAAGTCTGCTAATAACAACTTAAATTATTTTCATAAGTCAGTGCAAACTGGGGTTTTAATCTTTGGTGAAAAGTTTAAATCAGGAATTTCTATAACACTGTAATTACTGTAAAAACTGCCAACTGGTAAGGAGTTAGAAAGAGATTTTATCTTGTATTCATCTGTCCATTTTTTTTTTCCATTTTATATTGCCTTGTAAGCTCACTCTTTATCCATAGCTTTAATTTCATTCTCATGCTGCTTTTAGTCTTTGGCAGAACACAGAATGATCACAACTTCTGTCAAGTTTTAGATCTAGTTGGGTTGTAAGAAAATGCTGTTTGGAAGTGCAGTGCATTTTAAATGAAACTGCAAACCAAAAGCATTAACCCAGAAAGAAACAAAATGAAATACAGAGTATAATGCAAAGAGAGCATGTGAGGGCTGGACATCACTTCAGTAGGGTTTTGTGGAGGCTGACTGGGGAGGAAGTTATGCTCTCTGCTATACGTTTTCCAATGGAACAAGCAATCCCTGATATTTGGGAAAGAACCAACAGTATGCAATAATGCCAACAGACTCAGCTAAAATAATTTATAAATTCTGGTATTAAGGAACTGCTTTTCTTGCAGGTGTTGAATGGCTGCAAAGCCCTCATACTACAAGCTTGCTGGGTAGGTATCAGGCAGAGTTTTTTTCTTAATATAGGCAGCCAGAGGCTTGTCCTTAGAAAGCTTTGCCCTGCAGAAGGGATTTCTTGTGCCATCTTGGCCTAGTTTAACCTTGTTAAACTGCACTTCACACCGACAGGTGTTGAATTCATATGGGCCTTTCAGCCAAAGGACACAGGGAAGAAGGACTGGTGGCAGAGAAATCCTGGAGGCAGCTTCCTTGCATGAAGGGTTGGTGGGAATCCTCCCTTTACCCTGCATTTTTTCTGTTCTTCTGTGTAGAATGTACGACCTTTAGACAAATGAGTGTCTCACAGGCCTAGTCTGGAGTCCCTGGAGCAAGCAGAGACTTTGGTGATCCTCAGTTCCCTGCATTCCCTGTGTGTCCATGTGCAGTAACTCACCCAGGCCAGGGCACACTGGTGCTGTTTCCACTACAGAGGAGTGACCCGTCCCTCTGTCACAAAGGCTCAGTTACTGTGGACACAAAGCAGAGAGTGGATTATCCAGCAAATCCACCCTGTACTTACTGAACAATTTTGGAGCACAGGGTCAGTCTTTTTAAGTCTCCTGGTGAATACATTTTCTTAATTTAGACATAATTTGTTTAAAACTGGTTGGTCCTACAAGAAATTTAGCATCGGTGTCAGTGTTTTCTTTGAGTCTGGTTACACATAATGGTAATCCAAACATATTAAGATTAGGGCAGTCTGGCACCTAACTTTAACTCTGCCCTTCCCTGATACCACAAGTAGTGAAAACATAGGATTGGAGAATCTCATCTTCTTTTAAAAATTAAATATAAACATAAATCACTTTAATTACATTCATATAATTCCCACAGAGTTAAAGATGTGTGAGAGTGTCTTTTAAGTTTAATCATGCTTTCCAGCTTTGAATTTGATGTAATTGAAACAAATCTGAAAAATATTTTTCCTTGAATTAATAATTGTTTTCTTGGGTCTACCTTAATTTAGTTTTTTATGAGGGGATATGAAGTAATTGATTTCTAAAATTAGTAGCTATCAGTCTACATCAATGGAAAAACACTTTTTTCAAGATTTATACAGCATGTTAAAAAGTACTTTGCTTCAACTGACTTTAATACATTAACAGTAGGATATACAAGGAAATTTATGAACTTTATAACTCAGTAGGTGTATCTTCATGTATAATATGAGTATTTGCTTTCATATAAAAATCTTAACAGTTTTTCACATTATTTAATTTTTGTACATTTCTCAGTATTACAGTGTTAATGGAATTTGATAACGGTGTGTTTCACTAGGCATAGTTTTTAAAGCAGAACACAAAAGTGTTCTAGCAGAACACAAAAAAGTA
The DNA here is from genome assembly GCA_013400215.1 of Cisticola juncidis. Lineage (NCBI taxonomy): Eukaryota > Metazoa > Chordata > Aves > Passeriformes > Cisticolidae > Cisticola > Cisticola juncidis. Next base: position 467,045 of record VXBR01002740.1, read on the forward strand.
AGTTCTAGCAGGCCACAATATATGTTTTTATCTTGGAATTAGCTTGTCTCTGGTCTAAATAGGGTTTTTTTCCATATGTTACTACAAATTGGTCTGCCAATAAATGCCTTTGATCAGTATCTAGGGAGAAGCACCACCCTTTGATTGTGATATCTATTTCTTCAAGCCACTCAGGAGCAAACGTTGATAAGAACAGGGATGAAAGGTTACCAACAGCCTGAGGTTTGGAATGCAGTTGGAAGCCAAGATACCCCCAAATCAGTGGGTGGTGTTTGAAAGTTGGGATCATCAACAAGAAACACTAAGAGAGTGTTTTGCATGTTATAGTCATGAGTGATATCCTTGGTTGCTGTCAGTCTTGAATGACTAATGACCAAGCATACTTTGAAAAGGTAGAAATTAAATGTGGAACTTCAAATCATTGAAAGGTTTATGCATAAAACTTTTATAGATAAATGTTTTGTACTGAGACCTGGCAATGTAGACATGTTGTGGTGTAGCAATACCTGCATTGGAGGAGTCACAGTCCACTGCAGGAAAACACAAAAACATGAGGTTTAACTCTCCCAGTGCTCCCAGGTCCTGCTGCAGCCAAGAGGAGTGATTGCAGTCCTGCAGTCAGATGTGTGGTGAGCTGTGGTAGTAGTTGATACAACAGAACACTGCCACTGTTGATACAACAGAACACTGAAGAAAATGAAGATGACAATGACAGCCATTAGCAAGATCATTTATATAGATTTCCTTTTTTCCATAATCTGTTTCATTGCAGTTGACAATTCAGTATGGTCCAGTCTGTGCCACCAAGTGATAATGTTACCTTACTCTCTGTGCTGCCTTTACTTGGAAAGGGGAAATTCAACCTCAGTCCACTGACTTTTAGACAAATGGCAGCATCTACATCCTGATATGAGTTGATTGTGACGCCTGCTTTAATGCTGCTACAACCATGTCCTAAAAAAAAAATAAAGGCAAGTGATATCTCAACATTATAGGGGGGATGGGAAAAATCAGTCAAGCTCTAAATAAGGGAACACAGTTCACTGCACTGTATAGGAGATATCTACTTTTGGCAGAAGTATTTTACAAGCCATTGCATGATATGAAGAGCAATGACTATATGAGTAACAATTTGCTCTGTTCATGGGGCTCATTTTCTGTTTTCTTCAGCACTTTTTGACAACTAAAAATATTTGAAACCCTTCTTTTCTGATTATGTAAAACAACATAGTGTGCTCTAAGATGGGATATTATCTACACCTAAAGTTTCTGCAAGAGTCTTCCATGACGTGTTTGTTGCTTCCTGTGACAGGACACTGGCCATCAGTTTATGGGATAATTTTTATTGAATGCCCACAGAGTCACACAATATGGTTGAACAAGTGATTATATCCAAGACCTGAGCCTATTCAATACTCCATGCTACAACCATGTCTCCCTGTCTGTCAAATGGGTTACCCCTGTCTTCTGGAAGTTTCTAGTCCATTCAGAATAATTACTCAGGCATTTCCAAACAGTATTAAAATTAATACTTTGTTTATAAATACATATTTTCCATGAAGCTCACAATTATTTCTAGTCACTGAGAAAGCTCTCAGCGTGATAGTAAAGCTTAAAATATATCCCTAGAAGGCAAGAATATTAATATTAAAATTAAGCTAAGAAGCAGAGTGTAAACCAATAATTTTTCTAAAGTGGTGGCTGAGCTTGTTTTACTTACTAGCTACATAGTTATTACACACATAGCTATCATTTAGTTACTGCACAGCAAAGGCTGGAATAGTCATTGAATAATTGTGTTTGTTTTATTTAGTGAAAGCTCAAGTACTCAGGAGTTTTCTTCTCACTTCAAAAGGGCTATGAGTCTCCCCCCAGCTTAGGAACCTCACTCAGCTCCCTGGAGGAAGTGAGAAACTGCAGATGGGACTTATCTTACCCAAATCCAGCTGCCTTAAGGTGAGGAGTCTAGTTCACCACTTACCCAGACTTCCTGCATGGCCAGTGAAAAACTGTAGTCATTTTATGCAATAAATTCCGTCTACCTTGGATGCTTTACTGCTGTTGTAGCTACACCACTATGAGTCTAGAGCTATGCTCTCCCAAAACATGATGGAATACGTGCTGCTTCCTTCTCTCAGCCTGCAGAGCTCTGAGTGTCACTCAGTGACATTCCTGCACCTCTGTGTCTGTGAGGTTAGCTCTGCATGGCCTTTCCTACCTAGTTCTTATTTTCAGCAAATGCTCTGACTTCAGAGGAACCCTGTTGATGATCTTTGTTTCCAGATACAGTCTATGAGATGATTAAGTTAGAGACACACACAGATTGCTGAGAGGGCAAGGAAGGACTGCAGTCAGAGTGCTGATCTCACCAGGCTGTAGCAACTGCAGTGGCAGTGGAGCAGAGCCACAGCCCAGGCATTTGGGAGCTGAGATTTTGTGTAGGACCTAACTGCTGAGAGGCCATACACAAGAGTTTCCTACTCCATCTCTGCACTGTAGCTATGACTGTATGGATAATTTATTCTATTTCAAATAACAAACAGGTAAGTTTAAGGCTTCCTCCTGAGCAGAGATTTCAACTAGCCTCTTGGTCTGATTTTCTCTTGAACCACAGAGCATGCCATATTCCTCAGCTGAGCAGCTACTATCTGAAAATCAGCATTTCTTAAGCCATTTCTCATATGAAAATTGTGTTTCCAAAGCCAAGTCAAACCTGACAGGTTAAATTACTTTTAGAACTTAAGGTAATATCAGGTTAAGCAAGTACTTTATGAAGCTGTTCTTTTCTGCTTTTAGTAGTGAATTACTACTTTTCAGCTAAGACTGAGCAACCAATACATATGTATAGGAGAACTTATCTGGTGAACACCAAATAGGAAAATCAATGTGACAGGTTAGCATAATCCAGTTTGGGGATTAGAATAGATTTGATTTTTTAATACTGGTTAAAATCTTGCTCCTTATGAAGACATTTCCCTGATAGACTGAAGCTCTTCTGCAGAAGAATTCTTCCACAGAAAACTTTTCTTCTCCAAAGCATTCTATTTTCATCTTCTGTTCCTTGTAGGTCAGGAAAAGGTTCTGTAGTCTCCCTTCTGTAATGAAGATTCACAGCTTTTGCAAACATGCTTTGAGAAGAAGAAAAGACTAAAAATACTGCAATTTTAAGGGACCATATAATCTGCTGTTTTATTCAATCTTATCTTCATGGTAAACTCCATAAACTGCTTACTTATGCAGCACCTAGCCTGTTTCCTTCACTGGAGTTTCCAGTTGCTGCAGTAAAGAAAAAAACTCAGGAATTCTCATGCTAACAGCTCCCATATTTAATAGCAATTACTGCAATATAAACCTAAGGATGGGTGGTAGAATCATCAGGGATTTATTTGAATGTGTTCTACTATTTCAAAATTATCTAGAAGAAATAATTAAAGTAAGATGTTTGTCTAAATTGGCAGGAAGCAACTACATAAAGCTGAAATTAAATGACATATTCATTGTGAGTTGAAAGAGAGTTTGATTATTCTAGTGTAGTTTGATGTCATGAAATTGCACTTGCAACCCTCAAATGGGGTTGTTCTACTCTTGCAGTGGTTCTTTCATATGGTCCCTGCCATGTCACTTGCTTGGATCTACCAAGAGACCTACTTGTGAGTTATTAGAGTATTAGTTAATTTGCTGTTCCAGTGGAAAAGTAATCCACCAAAAGAAAAAAAACTTATCTTGTGTCAGTTCATTGAACCATCTCATACTGTGCTAGAGCTGTCAAAAAGAAGAAAAAAAAAGCAAAAGTTCAGGAAGGGAATGTGACCAATCACTCCAGAGGATGAAGAGCTTTGAGTTCAACAAACCTCAGAATCCAGTGTTACACATGCTTTAATTTCATTTGATAGGAGATGCTGCCACAAAGCCTAATAGCAATCTCTGTGCTGCTGATAATGTTCTCACATCATCCCTTATGCTGACATTGCATTTAAGTGTATCTGAGACAGGCACCCCATTCACAACAAAAGCATTTTGAATAATCAGCAAATCCAGCCACTGGATTTAGAAACAAAAAAAAACAAACAAAAACCAGCTTCATTTTTGGAATTCTTATTGGTAAATTGAAATTCAGGTATGTCAGTTCCCTGGTCTAGATCACTGGGTAATTATCTAATTTCTAGAGCTGGCACAGGAGGAAATGTTAAGTTATGAGCAGACAAAGGTCCCTTTGGTAGTTTATTCTTATATCATCTCAAAGCAAACATGAGCTCTGAGACTGCACCCAGGCCACAATGGATATCAGGTGTAGATCTGCAACACAAAGGGTGAAATACCATCTGCTGTAATTTTGTTACATCTTTTTGTGCATGTTGCCTGTTTTATGCTTTTAATGCTCATGTTCTCTGCAGAAATAACTGCAGCAGCTGGTGTGGATGCCCCATCCCTGGCAGTGTTCAAGGCCAGCTTGGATGGGGCTCTGAGCAACCTGGTCTAGTGGGAAGTCTCCCTGCCCATGGCAGGGGGTTGGAACTATTTGATCTTACAGTCTCTTCCAACCCAAACTATTTTACTGTTCTAGGATTCTCTTCTTCTAAGACCATTTTCAGCAAGTGTTTTCTTTTCTATACTGCTATAGTAATTATTTTGAATGTCTATGAATATTACACAACATTCTGAATATGATTTCTGGGTTTGATCTGTTGATTCAAATAAAATGTGTCTTTAATTGACTTCTGAAAGAAAATATTATAACTGTTGAGTAAAAAAATGCTATTTTTACCAGCCTAGAAAGACTCTGCTCTGCTAAAAAAATGCTGTGCATAAATCCACAGTATAATATAAATACTCAAGGGACTCAGCTGTACACAAAATGTGGATTAGCGGCCAACACCTCCATGATATATTTTTGTGTTTATTTTGTATAATTGATTTTTACACCATGTGTTTCCTTCTTCTTTCTATTAAAAATGAAGCATAGGTATAGGAGCCCCTAAGTGTAGAAGTTTTATTTCTCTTATTTCTCTTATTTTCTCTCAGGACCTTTTTGCTAGTCATCTATGGCATATCTTGTAACTTCCACATCTTCAGGGGACAGAGAGACTTCACCTTCCACTCTGCTGCACCTTCTTCACTTCTGGTTGTTGCTTGCAGATAAAACAGATCCCTAATCTTCACCCAAATGTCTGCCTTCCAAAACCTGAAAATTAAGTCCATCTAGTAAATATAAAGATCATCATCAGGCATTTTAAAAGGTGATCCTTGCATATAGTTCTCCTAATACTTCTTTATTTTTGCTTCCTGTGGCAACCTGTTGTGAAAAATAGGCATATGCCAGTACTGAAAAAAACCCCTGCAATTTTTAAAAATACATAAATGCTTTCCAAGAGTGAAGATAACAAGTACAGTAGTTGTTTCTTGATATAATTGTTCAGAAAATAGAGTAGGAAATTAGTAACTGTTGTGAACCAAAAAATAAGATGTAGAAATGTCTTAGGGGAAAAATGTCTAAGGTGAAATCCTTACTCTTAAAGCATGCATTTCCCATTGATTTCTGCAAGGCAAGTATTTTATCACTAGCATTTGTACTAATTATGCTTACTATTAACTCCTTCATCCTCCCCATGGGACAGTAAACCCTGATTTTCTTTTTTCTGTCTTAGAGCAACTTGTGGATGTGGAGTGTTCACTCTCACACGTTTCAGCAGAATCCAGGCCAGGGGTCAGCATCATGTGAGTGATGTGGTCACATTTTAAAAAATGCTTGATCTCAAGTTATTCTGTCTATTTGCTTCAGCAACTGGAGAGAGGGGTAAAATATCACACTTGGAGTTTACCTGCAGGTCCTCTACTGCATAGGACACAGAGAGGTACTTGATGCAATGAGCTACTTCTAGCTCCAAGTATCTGAGCTTCTTCCCATTATTTACACATGAAACAATAATATTGTGGGGCCTTTCATCTTCATGAGCTTTCATGGTTTTCATTGTGAAACAGTTCTTGGGAAAACATGGAGCTTGAAAGTGGTTAATGAGGTTGCCTGGGTGCCATTAATTTAACAGAGAACCACGGAAGATGACTGTCCATGGTAACCACAGAAAAGATGCAAGACACTACCCAGCCTCTTTCATCTTCTGAGAACACACCCTAAAATGGCTCTAAAATAAGAAAAATAGAGAAAAATTACTTGCAAATTGGGTATTCATACCTCTTCATCTGCAGTGCAATGTAACACCCAGAGACTTAACATCATATTTCTTTATTTTTAAATAGTTAATTTACCATTCTCCATTTACTCTGCTGAATGCTCAGAGTACAGAGGATCGACAAATATTTAAGTATCCATTTTTTCACAATGAAAACTACAGAATCATATCTGTGTTCAGATGCACAAGCCCAGGCTGCAGAAATATGTGATCAGTCATGATGTCATTTTAGCACAATGCCTGGAACAATTTAGTCTGTGCCAAAAAAAACCCCTAATCTCCCAAACTGCATCTGGGGCAATGGACATTATCAATACAGAGCCTGGATTTGGCTTCCTGATACCAAGAGAATTCAACCATGAAGATGTGAGCTGTGTCACAACACTTAACCATGGGGCTTGTTTTATTTATTGCTATAGATATAGTCTAAGTATGTCAAAGAAGAACTGTGTTTTCTGATGCAGTTTAAGAAACCAAGAGGACAAATACTGCCCCATTCTTACACATGGCAGCTACAGTTATACACAATTCCATAAAAATTAAGTCATATAAAAATACATTTTAATGTATCTTAATGTCATGTCTACATTTTTTATTATTTTCATTCTTAAAGTCTTACCAAAATGTCATTGTTTTTTATAAAAATATATGCTGGATGTTGCTTTAAGAGCTAATAAATTTATCTTCAGGCTTGCATCATCAATAGAATCTTGTCTAGGTTGTTCATCACACTCATCAAAAATTGAAACGCAGTATGTTTAAAAATGTTTGTGATCAGAAAGGATGAACTTTTAAACAGGTTCTTTATTTGTGTCCTCACATTTTTAATTTCATTTAATTCCATTTTAAAAAAGAAAAACACAACAGAACTGAGTCAAAGACAGCAAATTTTTGCCCTTGAGCATTAGCAGCATCCTATCTCAATGGTAAAAAGAAGTCCATGTAGAAGTTCAGAAGGAGAACAAACCAGAGGATTCTGGTAGTCCCATCACTTGTCATTTGGTATGATGAAAAAGTTGCTGGTTATTCCAATATCAAAGTGGGGAGAAAACTGATCAAAAATTATAAATTAGCCAAGATTTAATAGCACTACAGAGAAATCAAAGCAGTCACCAGACGCTGTGTGTTTTACATTAATTCCAGCATGTTAAAACTAATGTAATTTGCTTTTGTAAATAAAGAATAACATCCAAGTCTCTTTATCTCATTTGAAAAGATAAGTGTTCCATCTGCCAGTGGTCTCTGCCTACAAGATTGGGGTTTATTTTATTGTATATTTTCCATATCTTATTATCAACAGTGATCTTTCCCATGTGGAACTGCTTTGACACTTGATCATTTTAATCTTATTTTCATTTAGCACTTTAACATATGATTCATAAAAAGCAAGATTAGGTTGTCAGTGTCTGGGTCTTAACCATCGTTGTTGTTATGTCTGCTTTCCTGTTCTAATAGTTCATATAAATCACTGGAATTTAACACCAGTAATGGCCTGAGCATTTTCCTCTTCTTACCCTTCAACTCTTATGAGGGTGAGAATTATGCTGAATTCTTCATTGCAGAAGGTGAGAGAAATCTGGCAGTAAGTTTATGCAGTTATAATGCTGCTCAGACTGGAAGCACCAATGTATGATATGCATGTGTGATAACTTTTCTGAGAAGAAATATGATCAGACAAATCATTATACGAGTTGTGGTTTCATTTAACCTTTTTAGTCCATGAACATATTCGATGTTTTCTTAGAGCAAATTTAATAAATTCAAACATCCCCAGACTTTCTGGCCACCACTGTCCTTTGCTTGCACATAGATCTCTGAAACCTGAATATCTGGAGGTAACTTACACAATCTGTTCAGGCTACCTTGGCTACTTACAATTTAATCCAGTATAAAGCAAATAAACTTTCATCTTCTAAGCACTTAAGCTAATTACGTTTAGCCAGAATCTCAAGTACTGGAATCAGTTCTATATACAGCCATTAAAAAGACAAACACCATAAAATCCAGATGCAAAAAACTTAGTCTAACAAATTTTCTTTGGCGTGAAGTATAAACAAAACCATATCAACCACTGAGGCACTTCAGATGTCAAACTGTTAATCAGTGTTTTCAAATAAAAACTTATTTTACTATGATGGTTATACACATGTACATTATTACTAAAATGTACTTTGATTCAAATACCAGGGCATGTTAGTCTAACTTGTAGAATCTTTTCAGAATAGTAAGCATGAGTTATAGGATTAATTTCATTTTAATTTGATACTGTCTATTATTTTTTCCATTTAAGGATTTTCTGTGTTTTCATTTCTATGCCACAAGTATTGGGGAAGTATTGTTTTTTCAAAACCTACTACTAGAGTTCATAATTTTAAAGTCCTTTTCAAATCTATCCAAGTTTCAATACAAGTTAATCCTCCAAGCTTTGCAGTGCTTGATTGTTCTCTCACACTGCTAGTGTAAAACTGTTTCATCTTCAGTGCTCTGGTTCCCAGACTCATATCCTAGTTCATATTGTTGCTCATCACCTTAGGTTCATAAGGCTGTTTATATAAAAGCAGCCACCAATTATTGTATGGAATTTATAGAATCTGTAGTGTACCATTTGATATACCTTGGGAGTTTTATATCTTGTTAATTAATAGAAATCTGTTTACTATTGGGTTACCTTAGTAGAAGATAAACTGTGAATGAGTGTGAAGTCCAGCTCCTTTTAAGTTACAAAAGTAATTTAAAAAATTATCAACTGACAACATCCTGAAGGCAGCCTATGAGCTGCTCTGCTCTGGAGTCATTAGGAATCTTCAGTGCCTGTGAAGTAAAGGTGACAATTAGAGTTCATCAGGGATTTCCTGTCATGTCATTTTCATCAATGCCAATCAAAATCAAAATTTCTCAGTGGGATATTTGCATCAGTTCTAATGAAGGTGTGATTCTTGTCCACAATAAGGAGGAGGATAACCCACAAAAATTAGTCAGTATCAGGGATATGAGAGAAAAAAGTTCAGGATTTATATCTAGTAATTTATTTTCTTCAAAAACAGCTCCTATAAGAAGACTGAGAAGATGTACCTCAAAAGAAGCAGATGGAGCCATTCATGTGGTATTCAGGGGCCTGAGGCAGGCACAATCACTGTAGGACATCCTGAAACTGTCACTACTCCTTCTTGGCTGCAGACTACTGCCCCTGAGCTCTGCTGGAGGAAAGAATCCCGTTCATGGTTTGTCAGAAAGAGTTAAATTAGATTAAACTGTGAGTGTAGGTGTTTTGGTGTTGTTTGAGATGGGCCAGGGAGTGCTTTTGTTACTCTTCCTCCATCTTGCTGCTGGCAAAGAGAGGAGATGATGCACAGTGGGTGTTGCTTGAGCTGGAGGACACCATCTCCACTGCCGTGGATTCCAGTCCTTTGCCTCTCAAGCAGTGCATGATGCAGGTTTCTCGTAACACAGGTTTCAATCCTAACTACTGGTTGTCTCATTTTCTTCTGCTGTGAGATAGGAAATGTCTTTTCTTATCACTCTTACTGGGAACCATTACATCTCAGCAAGGTGAAAGGCTTGAAGAGCAGAAAGGTGAGATATTCCAGGATTCCATCCTTCCCATGGCTGCTACATTGCAAAATATTTGTTAAAATTTGACTAAAAGCTGCCTAAGTAAAATTTCTTAGCACATTCCATGATTTGGGCACCAAACACCAAACTAAATATCAAACCTAACTTTGTCAATCATCTAAGCTCAAGAAATTTCTGAAGCTCATGAAATTACCTTTCACTGTAACACATTTATTTAGACCTTTAAAAAAGAACTGATCAGGATTTGTCATTGTTGATGTTGTTATATTGCTGCTGTCATTCCCTGAAACATGATCATTTCAAGGACAAAATGATGCTTTACCTTTAAAAGAAGAGCAATAATATTTGCATTTTGAAAGGAGCCAATACTACACAGGTTACACACTTCTTCACAGGGGATTGCCAAATTTTTTTAGTACTTAAGGGCACTCCTTCCTTTACTTAAATAAGCTATAAACCAGCAATACAACATTTATAACACAGTTTTAACAACTTGTGTTATTCCTTTCCCCAGGAATGCTACAAGCCCTGAGCTTCCTCACAACTTTCCTGTGACATTAAGCTCAAACATTTTGCTCATGGAAAAGCTAAATACATTTTATTTACACTCTGCCTTGTTAGCCCATCTCACACATTAATATGCATTAAATCAAAATATTCTACGTTTCGCTCTCCTTATGGTCTAATTCATGCACTGTACCTCCACAGAGGTTATACTTACAAGAAAGTTGTCCATATTATCCAAACCAGAGCAGGCATGATTGATCTTCTTCAGATATACCACCCATATGTGTCTGAGAAAATCCTGATTTAAGTGGATTTGAGTAAGGATAATGCCTTACCTATATCAGAAATTTACTAAATATATTTAAATTGATTACCATATTTAAAAATTTATGTATCTGCATTGGTGCAAACCTTTTCTAAAATACACTTATTTATCATAAATAATTTAGAAGAGCAGGTCTGATATTTTTCAGGGCAATAGAGGCTTTTGCACAGTGAGGGTCAGAATTAGATAAAGTATGTAGGCCAATCTCAGAGCAAATTTTAATAACTGAGGACAGCACAGACCTTCAAATGCATGTGTAGCACTGGATTACTTACTTTCCACCTATAGCAAACAGCAGCTAGATGAGTAGTTTCCATGGTGTTCCCTTCCTATGCAATTTATTTCTCATAGCCATTGGATTTCTAATTTACAAATACATTTTAAAGTAAAATAAAGTACTAAAGTAAAGTAAAGTAATTATTCTTTCACACACTGCTCATAAACTTACAACTTGATCTCCCCCACCCATGGAGAAAGGTGGTCTACAGGGAAAGACAAGGCCTGTGACCAGTGTGCAACCACAGCAGAATTAAGAGTCTGGTTTAATCTCAGTACTTGATCATATCTGAGAAGCCATTCAATGCTTTTATATAAAATGCTGTTGGAGCAGTATACAGACACCTAGAAAGTCTCTTCTAGCCATACATTTTATTTTGGGATCAACTTGATACTAGCATACACTTGCCATAATGCTTCTAAAATTCAGAGGTCTTTCTCTCCTGTGCAGTTGGGTCCCTGATGTAGCGAGGTCACATCTCCTTTCTGGCTCGCTGTGCAGGAGGGACTGTCTGACACAGGGCATTCAAGGACATTTATAATGGATGTTCAGCCACTGAAGGGGTACCAGGCTTGAGTCACTGAAGCTACAATTCCCATGAGGCAGCTGGAGGACTCCTAGGGCAGCATGCCAAGGCTGGGCACTTGGGCTTGAATCTGTAAAAATTCAAATCAAAATTCAATCTGCCTAAGCTTTAATTCTCTTGGCATTAATGACATTGCATTCCAAAGGAAGACCTATTTCTTCAGATGTCTGCCCTAATAAATGAGTTACTTGAAAATACATTTCAAGAAAATGCAAAGCTAAAGAGTGAAATCCTTACTGTACTACTGAGCCAGCCATGTGCTTTGCTTCTTTAACCAGAATGACAGGAAATGTAACCATCAGCATTTTCTTAGACACTCACACATTCAGCTTTTCCAAATGACATGGATATCCCATTGCAGTATTTGAACTCCCTTAAGAACAGCAGTTTCTTCTAAGGATGGGGGTGAACTTTCCTAACTACTTTTCCTTTTCTTTGTTTTTTCCCCCAAAATACATAGTTTTAGTGAGGGTCCAGTGGGCCGTTAAGGACTGTCTTTATTTTGGCTTTCCTTTTGACTGAGCCCTTTATAAGAGATGTTGTGTGGTTTCCCTTTAGAAGAAGAGGAGTTTTGTGAGTAGTTAAGGGCAAAAAATTGAATTTGTTAGTGGTGCATTCCACACTTTTATGACTAAGCCCATAGCACATGTCTATGTAACTGGTACATAACATGATACTAAATCAGCCCGCATAACTAAATTGCAACATACCATTGATTTTAGTCACTAATAAAACACATACATGTGTTTCAAGTGGTTTTAATTATCTGTTTATTATTAAAGCATGTTTTCTTTGCTGTGTTTCTATAAAGTTTTGATGTAGGAAAGCATTCTTCCAAATTTAAGCTCAGCTGTATTACTTGATACATTTTTGGACCAGGCAAACAGTGTCAAATGGCCATTTACCAAACTATTGTTCTTTAACTTTGACCTCCTAAAGGTGGCACAGAAATCATGCCTGGGACTTGGTGTTCAGGGAAAGATAATTAAATGTCTGATGGATTGCATTGATAGGACTTTGTCATTAACTTCACAGACATAAACCCCTTCTTGAGCTGAGGCCAGAACAATCTGTGAACCTGACCAGAAAACACACAGCTCTTTGCTCACAGTCTGTTCCCTTCTCTCTCTGATCTGATAATTCCTGCCTCTGTTATTCCCTGTCTTCCACTCTTCATCTTTTTTTATCCCCTCCCTGACAGCAGAATTCTAATTCACTCCCACTGCTCCTTTCCTCTCTTCCTGATCTTGAACAGCACATTGTGACTTGGGAGTTTAGAAGCCTTCCTGTATCATAAATGTGTTTTCTCTCCCAGTTTTGCCATTTCCCTAAGTAATGCTGTTCAGAGCAAATCTACTTAATTCCAGTAACTTTTTCCACATCTCTGACTTACTCCTTAAGTTCCCCATCTTTCTGTATCTACTTATCTCTCTATTCAGATGGAATCACATTAAAATATTTGGAGAGGAAATCAGCAAAGGCTTCTGCTTTGTTTTGCTTTCTCTTCTCCCCAACTTTCCTCTACCGTTGAGGCTGAGATGCTGTAGTGGCTCTCTTCTAAAAGAGCTCTGCTTTCTTCAGCAGTCCCATCACTTCATCTCACTCTTCCATTTTATCCTTTACTCTTCCTATAGCTTTTGTCACTTTCCCCTTTCAGTACAATCCTGCTTCACTCGATCCCACCGTCACCTCCCTGCCCTTGTCTCTCCAATAAGTGCCCTATTTACCTCCTACTTTACAGGTTCACTGAATGAAAAATCCTTCTCTCCTCTGGTTCCATCCAAGGCCAAATTCTACCAAAACTTTGATTACCAAGGTCTTTTTAAACCTTTAGATGATGTATCCTCATCCTGCTTAGTATCTCTCCCTCAGTTTCCATTATTGACTCACAGATATTAGCAGAAACATAATGGTGCTCTCAGCAGCTTATTATACTCATTAATTCTAAAACAAGGATCTTCTTCCAGCTTTGCTAATTATGCTTGGGAGGAACTATTGCCAAACATTGACAGGATGTGGGTTTTTTTACAGTCAGAATCCTCTTTCCTTGATCTCTGTGGATGATTAGACAAATGCTAGATTACTGGCCTGCAGAGATCTTTATCACTACTTTTGATAAATTAATTTGATATTGTCTAGTTTTGTTGAACTTATTTGTCTTTATCTATTCCTTTATCTTATCCTTAGATGATTTTTGAGGCAGGACTGTGGGGTTTGTCCAAATTTCACAGAAATCTTCCCACAGTGGAGTCTCAGTCCATGACTAAGACATGATTTGATTTTGTTAGTAACAGCCATACCTTAAAGGCTTAACTGAATTTCAGCTGTACCTAAAAGCACATAATTGTCAATAAACCAGCTCTTATTTTTATTTGAATTGTTTAAATTTAAGGCCTTTTTCAGTAATTTAGTCTTCTTTGTAATTAGCAATAGTGAGAAACATATGGTTACTCTTTTTGATCTGAGCAGCTAACCATAATTTGAGATCTCATAGGTTATTCCCAGGGGATGGAGAAATTGATGGGGTAAATATTCTTTGATGTTTATTTTTCTTTATTTCTGAAAAGGTTTATTTCTGAGAAGGAAATTACTTCTTTCTTCAAAACATCAGGATTCAAGCTGCCAGAAATAATGCATCCCCAAGTCAGTACCCAAGCAATAATACACTCTGTGGACTTCCCGTAAGGCATACATGAGCATTATTTCTTTTTGTGTCTTCAGTTATTATTGAGCTTTGCTCCACTTCTTAATTTGAAGCCTCTTCTCCATATACATAGTTCCATGCATGTTCCAAGCTAAGCAAAACTGCTTCACTATTTTTATTTGGATTTCTGGTTTGAATCTGGAAACTCCTGCTTGCCTACATGGAGGGCTTGAGCAACCTCTTACAAACACTATAAATAAGCAGCAAGTTCATCTCAATGCAAATAATGCATCAATTAAATGGATGTTTCTTTTAATAATTGTACACAGATGCATTTACTGTGGATTTTGCTTCATGATCTGTAAAATCCCAACAGATAATAAAACTTGTTTTGTATTTTGTCTTTATAAATCTCTGGAAAAACTCTTTCACTCAAAAACATAAAGGATTTTGACAGATGACTGGAAATGCAACATTTACATTGAGACATTGAGATATCTTCATGTTAAAGTTTTGAGAAAGATATTTTTTATGCAGTAAGAGAGACAAAAGTAGTAGAAGTCCTTTGCTAACACTCACTGAGCTCCATTTCAGAACCTGTCAGAAACTTAGCCAGAAGCTTTGCATGTACCTTTAGGCTTTGCTGTTTGTGTGCATTTGGTTATATGGTTATGTCCTGTGATTTTGTGGTGTCATGAAGAAAAAAGCACATCACAGACTTTATTATAAACTGTAAATAATGTACTACAGCCCTTGCTAAACCATGTGTAGGAGCTCAGTAGTTTCACTCACACATTCCATAACTAGTATTTTGTTGTCACTGTTTATTAGCACATTGTAACTAAAAGCTATCTTGTAAAGACTAATACATTGTGATATGTTAAAGAATGCATAATGTATTTCTGTCAGGAAGAATCCTTTTCATTTGCCTTAGTTATTCCTTTGTACTTTCAATTCTAAATTTGTATGATCTTCTATACATACCCTGTATGCAATTACTGTCTCCCAGTAGCTGTGGGGTAAAAAAGCTAATTTGGTATTTGTATCAACACTTGGTGTCATTTCCTTGGATCTTAGTTCATGTTGAGACATCCTTTGCTGCATTAGTAATCCTACTGGAGCATTATCCTTTTGGCATTTTTATTCATCTGTAAGTCTTACATTTCTGCTAGTTCTGACAAATACGGGTCAGTTCTACCAATGCTGAATTCCACTGGGCAAAGGAACACTTGAATATCCCTTCAGTGACCCAACAGACAGGAGTGTGCCCTATTCTGCTTCTGGGATGGACTCCTCCAAGCCTGCTCTAGTCAGAGAGCTGGCTTGTGTCAGTGCAATGTGGAGTCTCAGCAGTCATGTTTGCTGAGAGGTGGAGAGAGTTTTGGGAACAGGGCTCCCTAATGCAGCCGTGTGGCTCCTGGGCTGTGCCCACCATGCTCATGACAGCTTGTCTAGGCAGAATCACAGTCAATATTTTGTGGTTTATATACTGTGTTCTTTACTTGACAGGGTTCAGATCACTGCGGCATTGTCTTCATCCAGCCTTGCACAGAAAGTTGAGTGACACCTGCTACAGCTCAGTATATGCATCCTCAAATGATCCGTGCAAATTTCTGCAGCCCCATGAAAAAAGTTCTTTTTCAGCCTCATTTATAGTATAACAAAGTAGTTGTTATAAACTGTAACCTGTCAACACTGATCTTGATGATTATGCAACAAAAAGATAAGGGTTTTGAGAAAAGCAATTGCAATGATCTAACTATAATAATAATACCTAGCTCCTGTGCTGTCCTTTTCATCAACTGATCTCAGAGCACTTTAGAAAGGAGATCAGTATCATTATCCCCATTTTACTCATTGGCTTCATTTTCTTACAGTGCATTGTCCTGATTTGCAAAATGTATACAAAACTCTTTATATTCATCTTTCAGATCCGATGTGAAGTGGGAGTTATACTCACTCTGGCATGAGAGGGTGCTTTTTGCCTTTCACATCCTCCAGCCCCTACGCACACAGACCCTTCTATTTTTTCCTGACTGAGTGGTTTTGCACAGCAGAGATCAAAAGGAAATTTATCAGTATCTGTCTCCCTTCAGACCATTGAAGCCAGACTTCTGACAACAGTGGAGCAGCCTTAAAGCTGAAAGAACCATCAAAAAGGGGGAAAGAGAAGAAAGAAAAAGTCCCATGGCTACATTGTCATTGTCAGATTATGGAGGAGGAAATTGCAGCGTGAGAGCACAGATGCTTTGAAGGTAGGGAGGCATGGGACAGGGGCTCTGGACTCACTAGATTGTTGGTTTGTCCAATCAAAAAAACTCCAGGACCCCCAGTCCCCAAAGACTCTCGAGCTCTGAAGCTGAAACAGCATCCTTGTGTATTATACACTTGTGGTTAAAGGTGACTTGAACTGCTTGAAACACATAAAATTCAGAAAGTTCCAAGTGTGTCAATCAAACATAGTCCTTCCTTCATCTAGCTACTAAAAATGGGGCAATAGGATTCAAAATTTCCTTTGCTAGAAAAACTGCTATGTATAAATGCTGAAACTTGGAGTAAAAACTTACTAGTCTGAGCTTTTCCAGACTCCAAGGGATTCAGGCTAGGGACTGCAAGGAGTCTGAAGCTCCTTGCATAAATAGTCAGCCAAGACTGCTGAGGTGATATTACACAGCATAGACTGTTCAGCTTAGCAAGAGGAAAAGTCAGTGGTTCCTTTTATGTCAGAAGTGCTCAGCACCCCTTTAACAGTATCCTCTATCCACTGTATTCCAAGTGACTTCACTGAAGCACTGGGGAGTGTTCTGCTTCTGCACTGCTTGAAATAATCATGTTAGTTATGTGATTCACTGATGAAAGAGGAGCAGATAAATCCCTGAGCTCTGAACTTAGACAGCAGAAAGAAATGATGGATGAACCTTCTGCATTGGCAATTGGGTTCAGATAATGAATCAAATGTTTAGCTGCTTACCCAGACCGTATCCCCCCCAAACTCTCCAAACAGTTATGTCTGACACTGGGACTTCATCCAGCTCCCTTTGAAATCAATTAACAGACTCTGATGACTTCAGCTGGGAGGCCATCAGGCCCTAGGGCTCAAACAGGTTTGCTCTCGCGTGACTTACGGATTGTTTGGCATTGTGGCTGAGATGGGGACAAGGCTGAAAGAACACTAGTCAAAAGATAAATCTCCAGTCAGGGAGAAATGGAATGAGTGAAAATTCAAAGGACTTTAAAAATCCTCTAAGAAAACCTCTGGTGGCTAACCATTATCATGTACTTATTTTCTTTAGAGAGTAGTTGATTCAGTTTGGCTATATGGAAAAAGAAAACCAAAACCAAGCCCATTCTAATTTGGACTATTCTGGTTCACCCACATCAGAAAAATGCATTACATTTTATTGTCAATAGATAATTACTTTGAACTTGATGACTGAGAGATGCATTTTGGTAATGACTAGTACCTGAGAGAACCTTTTCAAAAAAACGTTCAGAATTACCTTTGAATTAAATAATGGGAGCATATCTAGCAAATTCTCTACTCATGGCCAGAGTTTAGAGGTTCCATATGGCAACTTGCACCAAACAAAGGGAACCTGGCCAAAGAGGTAAATTCATTGGGGCACATTGTCTCAAAGTTTTGCAGAGTGTCATAACTTCTCAGAGATACTCAACAGGATGCGGTTGCATTTCATCTTCTTGGCATTTCAGAAATGTGTCTGAGCCTGCATATTTGAACCCTTTTCAGATTTAAGAGCTGTCAATCCCAATACTTTTGTGTGACAGTGTAAATAAGAAAAGGATAAATGTTTATAGGGAGGTTGTCAACATGGTATTCATGTATTTACAGGGGGGAAAAAACTCTATACATTACTAGCAAATAGAGCAGATTTTTTTTTCAGGAAATATCACTGGGGTTTAATTTTTTTTCTAAAGAAGATATAAAACATTTCTAATTGAAATATAAAAAACTTTAAATCAACCATTTTCTCATTAAAAAATACCAGACTGATCAAAAAATGTCACTTTCTGATAAGCAGAAACTTCATGGTAAGAAAATGAGCCAGTTCTATTAATAAATCCTTGTATCTTCATAACTACTTGACAGATATTTCTGGACTCCATGGTTTTCCTTCCAAATTAACCTTATTAATTTGAAGGGGAGAAAAGAACACAGATGTGTTTTGTCTCTGTGCCGCAGTTGGGTCACAGTTGCAGATCCTTTTTATTAATCTCTTAGTCTGTAGACACCCAAAAAGGAGTTTGAGAGGCCTCAAAGAATTAAAGTTTCAGGTGTCAATGTGGTGGCACCATTTTAGGCCACCTCTGTGAGAAACCTGAGCTCATTTGGCACAGCTGACAGGAGGAGCTGTAGGGACAACCATCTACCCAGTATGGCCATGCACACAAATATGAAAATCTTCAAACTGTAAAAGACTCTAATATAAAAAGACTACATAGAACTGAGACAAACAAGACCATTCACAGCCTAAAGTGCATATTTCTGACCCTAGTCTGCTGCCTGAGAATTGTTTCATGAGCTTCTGTAGGGTGACTGTGGTCTGAAGATTTTGGGGAAGGTACAATTTAGTGTATGCCTGTACAAGGAGCCCAAATGCCAGAACTGAGACCTAAACATTTTTTAATCCTATTTTCTTATTATTACCTTCCACTTGAGTTAATGGCAAATGGAAAGCAGAGATCCATGTTACTTTTTTTTTTATAGCTGTTTCTGGCTGGTTCATAGTCTGGTTCTCAGGAACTCATAGAGGGTTAGCTGGGCTCACAGCACTGAAAGAGAATGTTCAAACACAAAACATTTCCCTTTATAATGAGCAGACATCATGGTAATCTTTCCATTCCTACTGTCTTTCAAAAACCAACTTCATGAAATGTCATCTAAGGCCTCAAACCACGTGACATAGTCTTGCTAGTGGTAAAAAATAATCTGAAAGAAATGCTGGTTTACCTACTAGTTACTATTTCTGAAGGTTATCATATATTTTTAATTTCCACTCAGTTGTGGATTATCTGAAAGCTCTTTCCTTGAGAGGAAAAAAGCAGACCTTATACTGGTTCTGATAAGTTGGCTTCACTGCATCTGATGCAGGAAAAAAAAATCAGGACTTGAGGTATGTTTCTTGTAACTCTTCTTCTGTCTTCTCTGAAAGTAATTTAATATTTGTCTTATCAGTAGCAGGTTACCTCTCATGTCTGGATCTGTTACTTGTGGTACAATGTACACAGTGCTACAGAACACAAAGCTTGCCTGATGTGTCACATCAAAACCACAGGAATGTCATAAGACTTTTTCCTTAGTCTACCTTTGTCTGGAAGAATTGGCCATGAATCCCAGTGCCCTGAGTGTGCTCATCACCCTACTGGAGATCAGGTTATTTGGGAAGGCTCTGCTGACACTGTAGTTTCAAACCTGATGTCACCAATTCTCAGAAACATCTACTGGTTTTTTTTGTCTAATATATGCATATGAACAAATGATAGTGAAATTTTGCTGCTGGAGGATACACACATGTATTTCAGAAGAAATTCAAATGTAGCACAAAACCTCAATGTTCTTTAGAGTAATTAATTAATATATTATAGAAGATGTTTTATAAGGCAGTAACCACAACCACTGGGACATTTCTTTGTCATGAATATCTCAGGTGATATAATTCCTAATAGTCAGGTCAAATCACACTTTTGTAAGTCTAACTGCTTCATGGAAATGCATCCTAGGGCACAACCATGACTGAATAGCAATTAAATTGAAAACTGGAAAAGGAAAAGTGGATAGAAGAATGGCAAAATTATGTATTAAGCCCTTTTATTTACTGCCTTTAGCAGGCCATATGCTGAAGTCTTGACTCAATCCTTACTAAGTTAAGAAAATCTTAGGTAAAAAAAGATCATTCAAGTTAAAGAGTAATAATTAAATGATAAACCAACAAAGGAGGTAGATTTGGGGATGGAGGGAATAAATATTAAGACTGATGTTTTCACTATTGCATGCATTAGAAGAGCCACATTTTTAAGAACATGATAAAGCAGACCAAATTTTTGAAAACTGGAATCCACACAGGAAATGGTCTTTTCTCAGTTGGAAAAGTTACTCTTTTTTTTTTTTTTCTTATTCTCTCCAGAACTCTCTTCTCCTTTCTTCTTTGGCATTCTTTGCTTATTACTATATTCATCATGATTGTGGTGCATTTGAAGAAAGAGTATGTGTTGATAAACCTCCTCATTCATTATGGACCCAAAATACAATTACAGCAATTACATATAATAGTGGCAATATATTTTTAAAAAGCCTTGCTGAGACAGCTGCTTTGAAACAATAATGAACACCCATGGTTTTAAATCACTTTTGTCTGAGATTAGCTCTTTCACCTTACTTATTTCCTAGAAACATTATGGAAAGTATTTAAAACACAACAGCACAGAGTTGTCACTGAAGTTTTGTGGCAAAATGTGTAAAAAGAAGACCTAAAAACAATCACATAATGCATTGCTCTAATTTCTTAACATCTTATTCCCTTATGCAGAATTGAGGCTCTTAGGAAGTGTTTTAGGAAGATGTGAACCCCCTCTGTGCCAAACTAAGTGGCTGATCTTCAGAGTTCAGCACCACTTGACAGAAGAAAATCCCTCCCCACAAGCTCCACTCTGGGATCTGCTGTGTGCCAAGAACATTTGAAATGTAAGTCTCATTTAGCTGGTGGGTAAACTTTCCTGTCTAGGAGGATGCAGAATTTATCTGAAATGATGGTTTTCTGATATTCCAGCAATGAACTCTAGAATAATGAAAAAGTTACAAATATCTGTTTCCTGTGGTTTAGACTACAACTAACTTCCAAGAAAAGAATCTTGGTCTTATCTCCTAATAACATGTTTAACTCTTACTTGAGTTAAAGAACTGTCTGCTAACTCCTTATTAATGTCCATCAATCAAATATGTTTTCATCTTCATTCTATGGCAACCAATGGACATTTTATCAGACAGACTTTTCTGCACAGAGGGAGCATACAATCAGCATACAGCCACAGAGTCTCTGCATTTCTACAGTCCCATATTGCCTGACTCACTATATTTCTAGTCATCATCATTTCATATATTTTAAAATTTTATAATTAGTACTTTTCAATGACTGAAGACTTCTGGAAAACTTGGATGATGCTAAGCTATCACAATCTGACAAAGTTGGCACATCCTTTACTCTGCTGAGCCTGCTGGCACATCCTTTACTCTGCCATGAGTCATGGCAGAAGGCATGTGCCTCAGATATATATCAATTTGTGCACAGCTACAATGGCTGCAGTATATGCTGATGGTGAGGGGTTTTTTCCATAAACAGGGAATTTGATGCCTAAAGTGGTACTCAGGTAGAATTAGCAACTTTCTGTCTCATCCATTTTTAACCTGTAATCACCAGATAAAAACTGCATCTTTCTTCTCCTTTCATAACATTTTTTCTTTTAAACCCATTCTAAGTTATTTAACATTTGCATTGCACTGGAAGCTTTGCAGTGTGAAGTCATTATTTCAGAAGACAGATGACACAATGTTAGCTACAGCACCATTTAGCATTATGACTACACATCTTAGGAGAGACAGCTCCTAAAGTAGGTGAAGCTTTCAGAGGAAGAGCAGCTAAAGCAAGATAGAAGAACACAGTTGAACAGTAATGTTTAAAAAGCAAAATTTTAGCCATGAAAAATACATTAACATGTAATAGGTCATTTATATTCCCATGCAAATCAGATGCATGTGGATGTGCTGAGTGAGGAGAGCACTGGAAATCAGGTGGGGATCAGTGAGTATCTTGCAAGATTAGACTCATGTGATGTTGTCCTTAGAATTACTATTTTACTCACCACTAATCACTTCTACTACCTTTTCTGTCCTAGTCACTTTATTTGTTTCAAGGGGACTGATAAGGCCCTTAAGGCAGTCCCATAATGATACTAATTAATTAATAATTGGTAGCAATTTGGGTGTGTTGAAGAGCTGACCTCAGATAATTCATGCATTGTGACATGATGTACTTGACAGTGCCAGCAGCAGAAACAGCAGGAGTGCCATCCTCCAGCTGCCAGAACTAATTATAAGCAGTTTGTCTTTTCCCTCAATGGCAGATTCTGTTTGTTTCACAACAGCCCATTTAAAAGTCACTTTTAATATCATCATCAACAAAAGAATACCTGGAAAAAAATGTGTTCACTTTTGACCGAGAAACTGCAGAATGAGTTGGATTTCCATGGTCACTTTTGCTAATTCAAACACTGAACAGGAGCTAAAAAGCAGATGGAAAGTTTCTCACAGGAAAACATAAAAACTGCTCTTGCTTTTGCACTATTGATGTGGTGTTGATGAGTTAGATAATACAGCAACTTAAACAACATGAAGTCCCCTCCTGAAGCTCTTACATTATGTGATCAAGCTTATGACAAAGGGCCATAGGCTACATTTTCCACAAAAACTACTTCTGTGTAAGTCTTAGCAGGGATAAGGTGCTGAGAAAGTCATGTAGTCTTATAGAACTATCCCAGTGTCAGTCGAAGGTAATTCACTGTTATGAATTCTCATCCTTCCTATCACTTTGTAGGCTCACACCATTAAAATCCTGTCTTAAAATTTCATCCTTCTTCTATAGTAAGGTGAAAAGGTTAATTCCCAAGGGGCTAATCCTGTGAGGTGCTGAGCTCTCTCAGCTCCCACTGACTTCAAAGCTAAATATTTGCTTCACATGAAAGCCTCTTTAATACCCCATTACTGTAAGGTATACTTGTATACAACAGTGGGAGCAGTTGTCATTATAAATCAGACAGTTTATCAGGGGAGCTATTCTCCAGGGCAGAGCAGATTCTAACACACCACGACATACTTTATTTGTTAGCCTTAGTTCCACAGGAATTTTATTCAGGCAGACACCTCAAGGCATGCATCTTTTCAAAGTGTTTAGGCAGGAAGCGAAATTCAAATTAGATACACTTACGATGCAAATGCATTATTATTTAGCTCAAAACGACTGAGGCTTGGGGGTTGTAAATCCTGCCATAAAGAGATCTTTCAATTACCTTCTGTTCAGTGAATCAGAGAAGAGGAACTCTTTCCCTGGCTTTTTCATGCAGAACAAATTTGACTCCCAAACAAATATCAATCACCATAATACTCTATATTTTGGCCTCTATAGAGACCTAACTCCAAGTGGTTTTATATGGGGTTTTCTTTTAAGATGGTGTCAAACCAAAACCTTGTATCTTTAGTGTGACTGAATCTGAATCCAGACTTTAATGGTGCCTCCCTTTGTAAGCTCAGCAAAACTCCAGAGGATGTGTGAAACCTGGAGCCAGATCTAGATCTGATTTAGGAATTTTTTCTTTCCTTTGAAATTTCATTTCTTCCTCACCTCATCTCTTTGTTCCAAACTTCCAAACTACAGATAAAATATATTACTGCTTTCCCTCTAATATTTCCACAGCATGACTTTTTCTGATGGCTCAAATTTCCCTTCACATCCTCCCTTGATGCTTGACTTTTCTAATGTTCAGTTGATTCTCCTTTTCTTCCTTTCCTGTCCCCATCTGCTATCACCTGCCTCTTTAAAACATGGCTTTTATAGTCTTTACCTTATGTGGAATCCTTTTGTTAGATCCTCTCATTCCACTGCATCACATTCACTTCTTATTCCCCTCAGAACACCTAAACTTCTCCTTTTTCATGCCTCTCTGTTTTTGTGTTATATTGATCGATCACACCCTTCTGCTCCCCAGCAGCCAAATTTCACCTTTCCATCCTTGAGCTCTGTGGCACAAAACATTGGGAAAGTTTCATGTTTGCTCCTGCTTTGCTCTTCTGAAGAGGTAAGAGAGCAGACAAGCACAACATTACTTTTAAATGCATGACCTTTAAAAAGCATGTGAACACCTGTGCCTTGGCTGGGACTGTTCATTTGCAGTCAGCATCAGGCTTCAAATCAGTATAGCTCTTGGCACGTATATTCACTCTTTAGATTATTATTATGAATTTTAGGAAAATTCAGCTTTCTCATTGCACAGTGATAACTGCAGAAGTGGTGGTTTAAAGCTTCTGTATGACACAAACTAAAAGAAAGAAACAGTTCCTCAGATACACAAAGCCGTCCCAATAAAACTTTACAAAAAGCCTATTTCTCTGACATGGAGAATCTGCAGGCTTAAGTTTTAAGTTGCTCATATTAAAAACAAACAAACAAACAAACAAACAAACAAAACACCCAAAAAATCACCAACCTTAGATCCATATTTAAATATCATTTGAGGACATATTTATAACAAAACATATATCCCAGCAACATTTTTTTTGCAAATATATATTGTATATATGTTAGAACAATATTTAAATATGTCTTCTTAGCAAAAGTTGCTAGTGAAGCTCATATTTATCAAAGGAAATATTTGTTTCATTTATCAAGGTAAATATTTGGTTGTATTCTAACTGGATATATGTATTTTTTCACAGAATAAATGAATAGTTGGAGTTTTCAATGTATTTCAAATGAGACCATGCTTTCCCAAAACAATGTATAACCACAGTGCTAGTGAAAAGTGCCAAACAAATGTCTTCAGAGACTGCAGCTTCCTATGGGTTTCATCTAGAGACTATTACTTTACACTGGCAGTTGTGGAAGGCACAGGTCCTGTGGTTAGGGAATAGAGGCTGTGTCAGGGGTCAGGGTTCCATTCTCCACCCTGCAGAGCTGCTGCTTCACCTCAGGCCACTCACCTGAGCTCTTTGTAACTCACCATGAGGGGGGCTTAATCCTTCCTCCCTACTCCACAGGGAAGTTATGAAGCTTTTTTGCTAACGTTGATTAAGTGCTTTGAAATATTTGACTCAAAAGCAAATGTTTTTCCTATGGTGTTATTTTTCCATAGAATTGCTACTACATTTATAGTCATGGTTCCAGCTCTCCAGCACCACTAATAAAACTAATGGGAAGAGTGGCTTCCATACTGTAATGTTGGGTTGTTTTTTTTTTCTGTTTCCTCTTGTCCTGTCAGTTCAGGTGATGATTTCTGTGGTTTTGGTGGTGTGGGGGGCGTTGTTTGTTTTGCTTTGCATTTTCCAGACCAAAGTCACTAAGGCTCAAAAGCAAATAATAAAATTTTCTCTCAACCAAAGGGGAAAAAAAAAAGTTTGGATTGTGTACATTTCCAGCTATTTTTAAATTAGCCTTCATGAGCATGTATAGCAAGTAAGTGCAACCACAGTGCCACAGCTTCAAAGATAATATCGCTGCTTCTTGAGTTTAGGCAGGCCTGCTCAGGTCTTTATCTGTGATCCCGCTATCTAAACAAAAGCTTAGCTTTCTTTTGCTGTCCTTATCTTGTTCGTCAGTTGATTGTTTGCTAAGTATCTCAGTGAACAAGACTCAAATGAAAATGACTGTTCGTGTATAATTTGTTTGGATCAGATTAAATTGGAAAGAAGGTAAAAGTGAGAGAGAAAGTAGAATGCACTTACAAATGAGTAGTGAAGGTCAAAATGAATTACCAAATGTTGTGCTTGAAGCTTTCTCTTACTCTTGTCTGACTTTTCTGTGCACTTTGTAGCTATAACAGCAAATCCAAAGGAAATTCTTTAGATCATGAATTTGAAATGCCTGTGTATTGTAATAAGAAAATATCTTGTGTAGAATAAAATAATCTAACACAAAGCTAACATAGTTCCTTTGTCACACTGTTGTCTGCTGACAATTAAGCCAGTGCCTGCTATTACTTTCTGTTATACTCTGCATTTCTCAGCTGATTAATTTTAATTGCTGTATCAATGCAAGTCTTTCAAACTGATCCTATATTTTTTGCAAGAAGACTCAGAAACTTGACTAGGATGTAATTTGGAAGTGAGACACTAACCACGTTAAAGTGCTCTGGTTTTGTTCTCTTTTTGTATTGCAATAAAACCTGTTTGTGAGAGTTCAAATATTTTTTTCAGAAGCAGCACTCTTACAACTTCATTTTGTAGTAGATAAGATAATCACAGGATGCCTGGGGAATTAAAATCCTTGGAAGACATGATGGCTTGCCAAAGGCACAGCAGGCCAACAGCATCAGGGCCAGGATTCCAGAGAGCTGTCGGGCTTCAGCAGAATCTGCCAGCTGCTGTATATGCATCTTTCCACTTCTCATTCTCTCCTCAGCTCCTCTTTACTTCACTCTCTCATAAAAAATAAATGCCGAGGGAAAAAGTTATCTAGTCAATGCCCCTTCATCATCCTACAAGCTGGATAATTTTATAGTGGCACCCTTCTTCCATTCCCTCTGGCCTATTTCTTAATTAGACTTGTTAATTAAAACCAAAACCCAGGCTACTTCACCCCTATGTAACCTTGCACTCTTGTGTAACATCTTTCAATGGTACATTTTTTTAAAACGTACAATTTATTTTTTTCTGTATTTGACACTTTCAGTTTCCCAGATACTGGTTCTTGTTAAGCATTCATCAGAGAGATTAAAATATCTCAGCTAAATGGATGATTTTGAATGGTCTTAAGTTTCTTTTGGATAAATTAAATATCTAGGATTTTTATTCATTCATGCATCTTTATAGATGTTTTCTGTACTTTACCTTGCCAGTATTTTCCTTTGGCAAAATGAGTATCCAAATTTAGTACATTCTCCTTCTGCAGCTATTGCAGAAAGACCACGTACAGTTGCAATATTTTCCTTTATGTTTACCTAATCCTCTGTGACACATCTAAAGATTTTCCAGGCATACCATATTCAGTTCATTATTTACCCTGATGAAAAAAGTAGATAACCTGAACATGCCTCTGTCCACACAGATTTGCTGGTCTCACACTGCTACAAGTTACTGATACTGCTTGAAGATTTGACCACCCTGTTTAACTGAATCCTCCATCTAGTTACCTTCCCTCCCATGCCTAACCTCACAGCTCCCTATGTCATCCTAATTCTTTTCTTGCCTGGGCCTTCCCTGAACCCCACAAACTCCACAGATAATTTTTTCCTCCCTGCTGTGAGCATGTCCAACAAGATGTGATCAGTGCTATCTGTCAGGGAATTGTTTACATCAGAGACAGCCCAAATGAGAGGCCCTAGCCATCATTGTCCCCAGAGTCTTACTCTGTAGAAAAGAAAAGGTCAATGGGAAGTTAACAGAAGACAAGAGGAAAGAAAAACATGTAGCAGTGTCCTTTCAACAAGCTACTTCATCTTCATTTATATGCTGTACATGCATATACTTTTTAAAATTTGCAGGGCTGCCATGTTTCCTTTTCTTGCCCATCTCATGGAGACATTCTCAGGCTTATTTAATCTGACACGTACTTTGTGGTTCTCAGTTGACAAAAAGCCATAAAGCATTATTTATACAATATTCAAACAGAAGTCCCCATAATCGCAGGGTGATGAAATCACAAGTAATATTAAATGGCCTTCAGTCCAAAAATTGCCAGCCTAAGACTCTGAAAGGATCTAGTCTGACATTTCCAACACCCTGGTGTTCTCTTTAGGACTTCAATACCTACCACAGGGCTCGTTTCAGTAACTGAACTCCCTCTTTGTGAACTTTTAAGAATCAGTGGCTCTCTCCTTAACACCTTCATGAGGAAAACGACAGAGAATGTCCTTTTCTGAAATAATATGGGTCAAACTCAAACATAAACTGGACACTTTCTTCCTTGTTTGCTGTGACCCTCATGCAGAAGATTTCAAAATGATGCCAGGTGGGCAATTCCTACAGTGAACATTGCATGGTGGGAGAGCTTATCCAAGGAGAACAGTTTAGCATATTGCAGCAGAGGAGCAGTGAGTGAGGCCTTGGTGGTATTCGACAGAAGGCTTTTTCTGACAGGTTTGTGTCACTGTGTAAACAGGAATGTTTATAACTGTGCTGGAAAAGTGAAGAGTTTGTTAGTGGGACAGCATTATATGTGAATGCCAACCAGGGTGGATCAAGGCTTGCCAATACAATTATTCACACAGCCCAGGCTGTGGCCCTTTCATACCGATCTGATTTTCCCAGCAGTGGTTTTGTTGATGTGAATTATGTCCCACAGCCCTGGCTGCACTGAGCCCAGCTCCAGCCCCAGCTGCAGTCGCAGTCCTTGTCCCAGCCCCAGCTCCAGCCCCAGCCGTGGTTCCAGCTCCAACCCCAGCCCCAGCTCCAGCTCCAGCCCCAGCCATGGCTCCAGCCACGGCTCCAGCTCCAGCCAC
>VXBR01002740.1:495500-507960 GCA_013400215.1 Cisticola juncidis
ATGGTTCCAGCCACGGCTCCAGCTCCAACCCCAGCTCCAGCTCCAGCCCCAGCTCCAGCTGTAGGTCCCAGTCCCAGCCCTTATTCCTGTCCCTGTCTCTGTCCCAGCCCCAGCTCCAGTCCCAACTCCAGCTCCTTCCCCAGTCCCAGCCCTTGTCCCTGTCCCAGCTCCAGTCCCAGTCCGTGTCCCAGTCCCAGCCCTTATCCCTGCCCCAGCCCTCGCACTGGCCCCGGCCCCGAGAATCTGGAGAACGGGCGCTCCAAAACGGCAAAGCTTCCTCTGACCCCTAAACCGATCATTATTCACTTGAAAGGCGAGCTTGCACAAACAAATATTTTGTGTAGCTGTTATGATTATTGTCAGTATCTGTCCCCATTGTTCAGGCGCAGGAATTCCTTTGGTCTCATAAATACTGAGCCCGGCCCTCCCCTCCCCCCTTTAACTGTCAGATAATTACACAGTTGGCTTTAGAGTTTAACTTGTCAAAGGAGTTTCATTACTTTGTTCCTTTTGGGCAGCTTCCACTATTGTGCTTTCTGAACACTAAACAGAACCTATATTAACTGTCAGTTAATTACACACCGTTTTTCTTCAGTATTTACCAGTCAAAGGGGCAGGTAGGCTGCAATCCTATCATCTCAATCACTGTCTCTGCTCACAAAAGAATCAATAAAGATGAGTCACTTAGTGTCACCCAGTGTCTGATACTCAAAGCCACCCATTCCTAATTGCCTTTAGAGATGGATGATAATACAAACTTTGAAGTGATAATCAGCCTAATGAGTGGCCTTGCTGAGAGGGTAGATCATGTGTCAGAACAGTTTGCAGATGCTTACAGGCAAACAAAGCCAGCTTTCCTTTTAGACCTGAGAGGACCATGGCAAGTCTGGTACCCAGAGCCCCGCACAATGGCAGAGACTGGGGCACAGCAGGACGCTGTAGCCTGCTGATCACAACTGACTCCATCCATCTTGCTCTTTGCCTTTAATCAGCACAGTCAGAACAAGTCCTCCAGATCCCTGCATGTTTATGCTGGATGTTTAGGCAATAACTGTGTAAAAGATAAATTCTCTGATTCTGAGTCATTGGATTCAAATAATAGCGATTGGACTTGATAGGTAATGGCCGGGAATCCAGGCTAAAACTACTGAGTAAATGTAATTAAATACAATCGAGTGCAGTCAGCCAGGCAGAGCCAGAGACCATAAAAGGCTCATTCAGACAGCAATGAAAACAAACAACGTCAGCAACAAAAACAAAACCAGTGTTTGGTTTGCTAATAAGAGCATGATCTGAGGCCTGATCTACACTCAATTTTTGCACCCAGCACTTGGACCAAATCAATAATTTGTAAAAAGCCAGCAGCAAACAAATAAACAAACAAAAAGACAAATTAAATCGCTATAATCCCTTAATCTGGATGCAGTTATGTTATCATAAAACATTTTCTTTTTAAAATAGTCAAGCTTAATTTTAAGCTTAATAGTTAATCTTAAATTCAGTGAAGTATGAACAAATAGTCTATGACCATGTTTGTGCTAATATGAGTGTCTCAATGTAAAACGATTGTGTTTATTTGACAATCCTTTACTAATTTAGCTGCATTTTGACAAGAGCTGACCACAGACATTGCTTCAAAATCAACTCACAAAGACTGGGAATCTGCAGTATTACACCAATTTTACTTCTAAGCATAAATGAAATATATGTGAAAACGAATGTATGAATGAGGTAGCATGCTTAACAATTTGGATGTAACAATCCAAAACTATTTTGGGGGCAAATGTGTAGTCACTTTCTTGGTGAAAGGTGGTGAAAAAGCTGAACAAGTGGCTTCAGGATTTACACTGTTTTAACTGGAAGCTGTCAAGTTTTAGTATTTTGTAGTCAACTATTTAGCTTGTAAAACCTGTCATGCAAATAAGGAAGCAATGCAATAAAGCAAATGAGAAACAGAAATTTCATAAAAGGAAACTTACCCTTTGAAACTAAGAGCAAGATTATTGCTGGCATTTCAAAAATTACAGAACAACGCCTCTTTCAGAAAAAAAAAAATCATTTTTTCATATTTTTACTAGCTTTATATCTGCCTGGCTCCCTTTCTTCATGTCAGTGAGAAAAGTGCAGTCTTTTGGATCTGGATGTATAGAAAAAAGAGCCTTTTATTTTGTGTAGTTTGTGTATGAATATAATAGATGTACCTGTGGAAAGGCTTTAGAGTTCTCTGATTTGAAGTTTTGTTTCAAGACATTCCCCAGTAAGTGATATCTGGTAATACTTGTTGCATGCTGACATGAAAACCTGTGCATTCAAGCTCTCTGCTATAATTAATATCAGCAATTAGCCAAACAACATTAGAAACTGAATGCACCAGAAGTTAATTTCTTTTGCTAGAGAGTATGAGAAAGAAAACACTTCACTGAATAAGTAAGTGGGCTTTAGAGGCGTGTGTCCATCAGCACTCAGAGGTTGGCAGTGATCACACAGGTTATCCAAGGTTCCTGAACTCACAAAGCTGGAAACACACATGACTGTCTGCTTGTGGCAGTCAAACAAACTCAGCTCTGCTCAGCTCCCCTCCCTCTGTGGCAGCTGTGAATAACACAAGAGTCTTCCAGGCATTGAAGCTGTGGGCTCGTTCCCTACAGACCTACAGCCCCTTCATCTCTGTGTACAAAGCACCCCAGTGAACCAGACTTCTCTAACAATGCTACATCAGAACTTTTGGGAAGTGGTTTTGAGCTGTGGAGTTCCTTCATACCCAGTGAATCAGCTGGAAAAGACCACCCTGCCCACACTAAACTCATTTTCTTCTCCAAGGAAAATTCTAATCCACTGTTATATTTCTACTGCAGGAAATATCCCTTTTAAATTCCTTTAACTTACATATTTATAGTTCATATGATTCAACTTAATTGTTCAGCAATAAAGTAGCTAAACATGCTTTTTAAAATCACTATATAACTCCACAGACATTTGCTTTGGACTACATGTACACCATATATGGTTTCATAGTAATTTAGTTCTGCACAAATGCATTCACAAACATGGAAGTCTAAAAATACCCTTTCAAGCACACTCTATTGTTAACATTACATATCTTATCACTTGTAATCACATTCAAAATCTCCATTTGAGCTCTGAAGTATGTTGGGCAAGGGAAAACTCACCTGTAGTTAGACCTATAGAACTGAAGCTGATAATTTGTGATTAGTTAATGGAAATGTGTTGACAAATGAATTGCAGCTGCAAGTTTAAGCATGTATGTTGCAAGCAATTATGAATTGGAAAAGAAAGGAGACAATGAATTGAATAAATGGGTTTGGTGATGCATAATGGCTGATACCCACTCAAGCAATCTTGATTTACAGTTTGGATTATAGGCAGAGATGTTCAAATTCACCTAACATGATGCACTGGAAAGTGTATCTTTCTAAATTTTTTTTCTAACTTTTCTTTTAAAACTTTTCTAACTTTTAGAAAAGTTTCTATTTTTTTTAAACAAAAAGTGAGACTTTTAATATCTCTTTGAATATCTCTTATTTAAATATCTTTAGAGACTTTAAATATCTCTTAGTACCACTTATTTGGTACTAACCTTAGAATATGACTTTAGCGTTATTTTGTTATCTCATATTTGTATTTTTTATATGCAAATGCTATAATCCTCTTCTTTATGACTATGAGATGCTATTTATATGCTATTTTATTATATAGATTATATATACATTATTTTATTATAGCATCTCATAGTCATAAAGAAGAGGGTTTTGACGCTCAACTCTGTACAGGTAACAACCAAATAATCCATGTCTGAAAGATTTCCCTAGAGATAAAGCCCTAAGGAAAAGCATTGTAGCCAAGATTTTCAGAATTTTTTCTCTGTGTGTGTGAGCTAAATTTGAGAACCTTAAACGTATCTGGTTATCAGAGGATTTTTAACTTCCCATGTTCTAAAAATATCGTGAGTTAGACACCCAGAAACAAGGGCAGCCACAATCAGTGGTTATCTCTAAACCCCCAGGTATGGTTTCTCTCTCCGCTCACGTCACCCTTGCACGGGGTCACTGCTGGAAAAGGGAGTCCTAACCTCCCAGCCGCCTCTGGTTGTGCACTCTCGCTGCATGAAATGTGCTGGCACTCGTGCTGGTGAGCAAGCCAATCTGATGGAAACACGAGCCTCCAGCAAAGGCAAGGCGATCTGCTTGGCTGGGCAGCCACACAAGTGGTAATGACAGCACAGGGGCACGGGCTGCCAGGGCCGGCCGCAGGCAGGGCGGCTCTGTCAGCACCAGCCCAGCCTCATCACCCCGAGGGGCGATGTAACTGCACCCGCGGCTCTGCCCCTGCGGCCCCGTGAGCAACCTGCTGCTGCTCGGCCAAGGAGCAGCCAAAGAAACAGAAACAACACAATAAATACTAACCTTTAACAAAACAGATACTTTAGAGTGTTAGAGTGAGGGGGGAAGTGAAAAAAGAAACGATGTCCTTGCTTTAATCTTTTGGTTTGCATATTGAGATTTACAGTGACTATGAATTTAAAATAGCATCTCCAAGGTCTTTTTTTCAAATAAGTAGCTCTAAGTGTTTCACTGATACCTACAAAATTCCATCAATCTTTCCATGAAGCAGCAAAACATGCCAGGAGCCAGTCACCTGTTAGTGGAAGGCAAGTACATTTTGAGGAAAATGCAGCAGGGGCAGTAAAATCTAGCACCACTATAAATAATGGAAACCACAGGAAGAAATGAAGGTACTTAAACAGCTACTGGAGATGAAATTCAGCCAAGACATGATGGTCTACAATCCTTTTCCCTTTTCAATCTTGTTAAAAAGAGCCATGAAACTGGTAACGACAAAAAGGAATGGGAGACTCCTTTTGTCTCGTCTGAGATGTATCTCTGGAGTAAGAAGCTTGCTTTTAAAATGGTTTGCTTTGTATTTATTCCCTCTGAGCCAGCGTAAACTTTACCCATTGTTTTAACTGGACCAGATCCTTAGTGTGTTACCGAATAAATTACCAAACCCACTTCCTACTTTTCTTGGAAATGTCTCCATGCCCCATATTCATTCAGTTCAGCTCTTCCCTGAGCTGCAACTCTGTCCAATCTTACAAACTACAAGGACAGGAAAGAACTGTAATTCTGGAACTCTGCAACACATTTTGAACATTTATTTTAACACATGCTTTATGGCACTAGGATTTTGAGCAGATAAATTCTATAGCAAAAGTCACAGACAGAAAACCAAATGTGGCTTTTGCAAAGTATTTTCTTATTTTTTAAAAAAACACACTATATGATCACTGTTATGCTAAAATGCAGACTGATTCAGCAGTGGGCTGTATTGCCTTCCCTCCCATTGACTTCAAAATGAATAAGCTCAGCCTGGGTATTTGAGAATTCATTGCTGTGAAGACATATTCTGGCAGGTCAACACAAGCATTATTCATAGGCCTCAATTCAGTCTGTCATCTGAAATGAAAGGGAGCCTTTCTTTAAAAAGCTAAAATCCATCTTTAATTTGTTGTTCTAGTAACTGTATCAAAAACTGTTATAAAACAAATATTAAAAATGAGAGCAAGCTGATGAGCAATTGAAACACAGTAAAATAGATCTGGAAGTGCTGCAGAGCCACCAAATCCTTGCTCAAGCTATTGCAGACAACATGTTTATATAACCTTTTTCATTAATATATCAAGATCTCTCTTAAAAGCAGCTAGTTTTATTTCTTCATTTACTGCTATTGTACAGTTATTTGTAGTTCTTCCAGTTTGAGTTACAGATTTATAGATTATATGCCAGAGTGGACCACTGTGATCATCAAATTTGACCTCCATAATCTGCAGGATTGCCCTGAATTCATTTGAGAAGCCAGTGATTTTACAGCCAGGAGTTTATTAGGGAAAGGGCACAAGAGCCATGGTATCAGTGTTGACTGATGGGATTAATCAGCTCATGTTAACACACTGATTATCATATAGTAAAGGGAAATGTTTCAAAAGAATACTCCAGTCTGAAACATAAAGCAAAATCATTTGGACTTCCAGAGAGGTCATGGTTGAAATATCACAAAACTTTCTTTACTCAAAGCAGATGTTTATTAAGATTAATTTAGTGTGAAAAATGAACCAGAATGCATATAAAAGACAATGCCTCCTCAATTATGTAATAGGACACCTCCTCATTATATTGTGTTCACTGAAGATGATGGTATTTTCCTAGGGGATGTATAACTACAGTTTGCCAAAGTCCCTCTCCCTCATTTTAGCTTAAATATCAGACTGCAGAGCATGAAGCCAAGTGAACGGAAACAAGAGAACTCAAGTAAACATAATTTAAATGAAAAAGAAAAGGCCTCTTAAGCATGTTTTCTGAATAAATGTGTTCAAAATAGAACTTTACAATGATGCCAGAATACAAATACAGAGGAAAATCACCAGAATTTAATATAAGCAAAAATGCCTCTTTCCTACATTTGTAAATGTATTGCAATGAAATGCAATCTGTAAGTGTAAATATTCACAGAACTTTGCACAGAACTGAAACAACTTCTCTTTCTTGCCACCTTTTCTCTTTTTTCCTGTCTCTTTCTGTGAGCTCCCTCCAGTGTTCTCAAGGAAGTATTGAATAATTTCATTTTGTTATATTACATTTTTATCACAGGAATCATCGTGATAAGAAAGATTATATTAATCTAATCTCCAAGGATGCCCAGTCTGGACTAAAGGTGTGATTTAAACCTGGCTGTGAAAACAGGCACTGGAAGAATAAGATGCCCCTCACCCACCATGGATGTCCCTTAGAAGGAATGGCACATGTGTCAAAAGGGCTGCTGGCTGTAGAGGTGACTAGAAAGCAAACTTAGACTATGCACCAACTTTGAGATTATTTAGAGTAAAGGAGCATCAATTATTTCCTTATTTTCCTCTAGGGATTAACAAGAAAGGTTTCTGCTCTAAACTGCAGGTTCATCAGTTGGAAAAGACAAAATGACCAGGAAAACAAGGTCACTGACTCTCAGCCATCAACATGACAAAAACAGGGTTGGCTCTAAGACCCTGCCAGGTAAGGTACATTCCATATTGCAATAATAATGCCTTTGTACAGTCTAAGCTGAAAAGGGATATGATTACACTTTGGCAGAAACCAACCAGGGCACTGAATCCAGTACGCTGTGGACATGCCAGTCTGCTTGGAGCCAGCTCAGAGATGTCTATACAGAGCTGCTATGCAGGCTACAAACCTGCCAAAAGGGCTCTAACACCTATTTACATCTAGTTCAACTCCTGCTTCTACCAAGATAAACAAAAATAGAGGCAAACACTTTATTTCTATGCCTCTTCCACTGGCTTTGTGGAGTTACTAAACAAGTGAGGATAAAGTTATTCTCTGAAAGGCTACTCTGCCTGGTTTATTTCTGCTGGATTGTGTTTTAGTGGTTGTTCACTGACAGAATAAACCAGTCTGAGCTGGGGCTGTTGCAGTACCTTCCTACCCTTTCTTCCACAAGCCACTTGTTCCCATCCCTTCCCTTGTACCCACAGTACTGCTTTGGGCAACTGAGCCGTGAAAAGAGTCAGGGAGAATAGTGGTAATAAAACCAGGCAAATATTGGGAGAACATACAGAAGCTTAAAGTCATAAGTAATAGAACAAAAGATGATTTTGAGAACTGCAATGTCAATTAATTTGGTGTCTTTGCTGGTGCTTTAGTTACTGTAAAGGTGACTGTGACAAGCCACTCTCCTGCTAATCTGCATGATATCCAGCAGATTGTGAGCCATTGCCTAACCTCAGAAATGTCCAAATGGAACTCTGGAATTACTCCAGTCCTTTGTGGGTTTGGCAAAGACCTTGCAGGATTTCTGGTGACGTATGCTGGGCCTGACTCAAATCCCAGCAATGGAAATTTCTTTGATTTGGCTTATTGGTATTTCTGACCCTGTAAATGTGGGGAGCACTCAGGCATTAAGAAAGACAATGTTTCCCTGACATATCAGTTGGTCACTGCTGTTTACATCAATTGAAACAGAATTAAAATTCCAATTTGATTTTTCCTCTTTTACTTTCAAAGCACTTAACATCACTTCAGTGCCCATCCAACCATCATGTTGGATGATTTGTTATGTACACAGCAGGGTTTGAGTTTCTTATGAGAAAATTGAAAAAAAAGATCCAGATTTCACAACTCCCTTTTTCTTATCATTGTCTGTAACTAACTTCAGAAAAGCTCTTTCCATTTTCTCCCCTCTTCTCCTTTACACTAATTCTTTATATAAGTTCTCTGTACATTTTAATTTTTCTACCCTTTTTGTATTTTTGTTTTATCCATCCTCTTGTAAAGGCTGCTCTACCATCACTTTTGCACATTGTTAACATGGAATCAATGAAAGATCAATTCTGAATAGAGTTATTTTTTAATATAAAATGTTAGTATGCCGGTGTTCCATGAATGAAGTGCATCTTAATGTTTCATAACAGATTTTTAAAATCAATATTTATTAAGAGGATGGAACTTTAAAGAGTTTGCTTTCACGCTGAAACCCATGACTCTGGAGAATAATTTTCCTGTAATAATTTTCTCTAAAGATGTCTATTGTTAGACAACATATACACAGACATGTTTTAAGGCAAAAATATATTTTACACACAGGGCTTCTGCTTTTTTAGTATTATTGGTATAAATGTTGTTGTGGTGGTCTAGTTCCAAGAGGAATAACAGAATCTTGATATTCCTGCCAATTGAACTGGTTTCTAGCAGTCAATATTTGTGGTTACAGACAATGCAAGTTGCAGTTCCTATAATTCTTTTCACAAAACTTTGTTTCATTGAAGTGATCATAGTTCCCTTGTACAGGTTGTCTTCCAGCCCCACTTTTAAACACTAAAGATTTCTCTCACATCCACAAAGTGTAAGCCAGTAAGTATGCACACTATTGGCTTCAAAGTTCAAACTGTCATCAAATAGAGTTTCTCTCTTTTTGAATTGTCTTGGTCACAAATGTGCGCTGTGAGCAAATTGCCTTCCTCTTGATATTCTCTTCAGTTTGCAACACTGCCATCATGCCAAGAAAGTTACTGGGCTTATGAAAAAGAAAAAAATTAAAAAAAAAAAAAAATGGACCACATGTGGTTTTCTACTGCTTGTGCCAAATTAGGACTTTTGTAACATCGGGAGCAAGCTCAGGAGCTTTATCCCTTTTGTTTGTCTTTCACCCCAAAGGAAATTACAATTTGAGGAATTACCTGTCTGTGAGACAACCCCACCAGCCCCTCTTTAATGGGCACATTGATTGATAATCACAGGGAAACACGAACTCCTTTTCACTGGCAGATTTTCCTAAGACAGGTAAGTATACCAAGACCTGATGATCAGCTTGCTGTCCTCACACTGCACACAAAACTGTTGTAGTTTGCAGTGTCTTCATTTCCTCTCTTCCAGACATGCTCCTGCTGGGGCACAACAGAGTGCACAGTGCATGTGGTCTCACCAATTTACCTGCATTGCTTGTGGTGGGACTGTAGTGCTTTGTGCATGTTTTTGGAATTTTACTCCAGCCTTAAAATCTTAAATTTCAAGGTGAGTGTTTTTAGCAATTACAGGAAGCTCCAGTATGTACTGTTGAAACCTATCTACTCCAAAGTAAGCTCCAAGCTTTTAAAAGAAGGTGGCTGTGGAAGTGCAAATGACTGCTGAGGAGATGCAGTTACTGTATACAGGAAGCTCGGATCAAGTTCAAATGAAAGCTCTGGGCACCAGTTCTTAGCAATTGATTTTAAAGCACTTGTAATCTTCAAAGCTATCTATCTCTACAGCAGAGGCCCTGGGTATTATATAGCTAATGAGTTAGACCATTTGAGCAACCTTCTTTCACATTAAAAAGGTACTTTAACTTTTTCTTTTGCCAGATTAACTGTTCAGTTTGTTTCTCACAGATGAGATCAGCTATATGGAATCTTAAAACTCTATTTCTTCTAAAATGTGTCTCTGTTTATTTCCTTGGGCTGGAATGGAAGTTTTAAGACTTTTGAGGTTCAAAATTGGTTGTGTAATATTACTATTACTGTTTCGAGGTGCTTTTCAGTAACTATTGGTCACATGCATAAAACACAAATAAATAAGTAAAAGCAGAAATAAAGACATGATCTTGTTCCCAAAGAATTTCCAGCTAAGATCCCAATCTAGTAAAAGAGTTATGTGCTTAACTGTGTGTGCCTTGTGTGAGGTTCCACTGACCTCAGAGGGAGTATTCAAAGTAGTTTAATATGTGTATAAATCTTTGCAAAATTAGGAGGTAATCTATAGTATGTCTGTTAAATTTTACTCTGCTTTAATGAACTCTAGATTCCCTTTTTGGGTCGAAATATGTATAGAATATTCCAGCTATTTTAAAGAATCTAAATCTCATTAGAAAATAATTAAACTATTACTTGACACAGGCACCAACACACTGGCTTTTTTCTAAAAGCAGTAAGCAAAGGTGAAGTTCAAAATTTCAAAATAGCTTTCATATTTCTATAGTTTAAATGTGAAAAAAGCAGAACTCTAATAGGAAAAACTCTGTAGATTCTTATCCAATGGTCATTTAAATGAGACCACTTAAGGGAGTGTAAATCTTTGCTTCATTAAATATTGGAACAAACTACATAGTTGAGTGTTAAGGCTGTCATCTACATTTTCAGGAGTATACTACCATGGGCCAAGATGTGGTCTTCTTATTTCTACAGATAAAAACTAACCTGTGCAAGTGCCTGTGAAAGAATGTGTATGTGGAATGAGTTATTAGTTATGACAAGGATAGCAGAACCACGGCACGTGAAAATTAACTGGTAGCATCAATGAACATGTCTCAGAAGTGTCTTCAAGGAGTTTAAGACTGCAGATGTCAGCATGATCAAGTCATTCCTGAAAGTTTATTAAATGTGACTGCTCAGGTTTTGGTAATGGAAAGGAAAAGAAAATCCATCAATATTAGGAAACATACCTGAAAGGATCTGATTTACTATGTGTGTGTTTCACATAGTGTTATTAAACATGTCCTTTGCTGAACTATTATTATACTGAATTTCTTAATCTTGAAAGAGAAAGCATTTGGCTCAGGGTTCAATCAAGTACTGCTGGCATTCCTGGAATGACAACTTTAATCTCCTTCATTGTCCACTTATAGAATACCTTAAATATATTCTCATGGTAAATCCAGCACCGAGGACAGAGACTTAAAACAGTTTATTCCTTTAATTAGAAATATGTAGCCAAACCACAATAAAAACACAATTTAAAGTAGAACAATAATAACAAAGTATGAATGAATGCTAATTACAATATAACTATGAGAGAACCACTAATATACAGCCAAGGCTGAATTGATGGGAATTGAACTGAAAGCAGAGTAATAATCAACATGAGAAGAAAGCCTGATACCCTGGAGTAGATAGGAAAAATAGTTCTGCTTGATTAAGCTTCAGTCCGCTGGGATGAGGTAGGATTTGGAAATTGTACTCTTTGGAGACTGTGCCAGAGAATGAATGTACTTCTGGTCAGTGAAAGGCCAGCTAAAAACTACATGGTGTCTGCTGCATCCCAGAGCACTGGGTGGCACATATGTATGTGTAAGCGTATTTATATAAACACCACCACTAGTTATTCCATAAAAAGCTTTCCTCTCTGTGCCACACAATCTTGTGTAGCTAGGCCACTGCACAGACCAGGATAATAAAGTTGCCTCGATAGCAAAGGTTATTTCACGAAGTTTATCCTGCAGTGAGATTACAAACATTGTGATACATCCTGCAGGTACTGATGTGACACTGTGCCAGCACAGGTGGCAGCAGGTCGGGGGACCTGGGAAGTCAGCTGTCCCTTCAGGAGAGGAGAGCATCGCTGTAACAAGGGGATATGTGGTCATGGGACACACACGGAATCACAGAAACACAGAATATTCTGTGTTGGAAGGAGCCCCCAAGGATCATCGGGTCCAGCTCCTGGTCCTGCACAGGACATCCCCAAGAGTCACACCTGAGATCAGTGTCCAAACCTTTCTTGAGCTCTGTCAGGTTTGGTGCAGTGATCCCTTCCCTGGGCAGCCTGTGCCAGTGCCCAAGCACTCTGGGTGAAGAGCCTTTTTCTAATATCCCCCCTAAACCTCCCTGACACAAGTTCAGGCCATGCCCTCGGTTCTGCTCAGAGCTGATCACACGACAGGACATTTCGTAGCGGAGTCTCTCACCAGCGCCTACCCCAGATCGCACAGGGATCTGGTTAATATGTATTAACCAGCCTTGCACCAGCACCGCTTGGCGGCACCTGGCAGGACGCTCTAGGGGGTTCCTTAGGCCATACATGTTTTATTTTCTATTTCAGCCTTTACACGGCGCTGGCCCCGCGTGCAGGCCGTGCCGGGACACGGCCCCGCTCCCGTCCCTCCCTCCCCGGCAGGGCGCTGCTACCGCGGCCTCCCC
>VXBR01002740.1:508103-589842 GCA_013400215.1 Cisticola juncidis
TGCCGGGCCGGCTCCGAGCCCGCCTGTCGCCCGCGTTCCCCGCCGCTCCCGGGGGTCTGCGGGCCGCGGCCGCTCCTGCCGGGGCTGCGCCTGTGTCCGTGCGGATGTCCTGCCACGTAACAGGAGCCTGCCGGAGCACACGCGTTCGTCAGCGTTTGCAGTGCTGCTCCCTGCATGCTGCTCTCGGCTTCCTTGCTTCCCCTTCACACGGTGTGGCAGTTCAGTGCCAGCCCAAGGCAAATTCTGTGTACGGAGGTAATCGGGACGTTTTAGGGCTTGAAAAGACAAGCACTGAAAGTTAAGGAATTAGAGAGGTAAAAGCTGTTCGGCATTAGCAGCAGTCCTCGGTCTATAATCATTATGCAAAAACAATTTTGTTGCAGATTGTTTTCCTCCATGCTGAGTCAAAGGCAGCGTTTGAATAACATATCTTTGATGAAGCAGTGGACTGTATTTTGAAAAGTTGGGAGGAACTCTGTGGAGACAGACTTACAGAATGGATACGCAAGTTTGGGACCAAAATGAGGAATGTGCAAGTGGTTTATAGTAGCAGGGGAAGAACAAGGAAATCTGAGGGTTTTAGGTGCCATTCCACATGCTCTTTCAGCCACAGATTTGTTTGTTCCCTCTGAACAAGTCTTTTGCCCCATTGCCACCAGTGTTACCTCTCCCTGAATTTTGATTCCTCCTCGGTTTCTGTGTCTGTATTTCAAATAATTTACAGTCTCAGACTTAGGTTCATGCCAACCTCTTCATCCCTTTTAGTCTTTGCTTCCCCTTACCTTCTTACTACCAGGGCTTCTTTGCTTTTGCCTCTTCCCAAGTTTGGTTTTCTTTTTCAAAATTCTCTTCCTACTCAAGCCTACCCTCACCTCATCATCCCCTTGCCCTGCTGTGATAGCAGTGATATCATGCAGTGATAGCATGCCATAGCCATGTCCTTTTTTTCCTGCCCTGGTTCTTTGGCTCCCCCTGTTCACAGCTGTGCTTTCCTGATGATCCCAGTTGTTGTCTCTGAATTCCTCACCCTTTCTGAGTTTCCTCAGTGCACTGTCCAGACAACAGAAAGAAGGACAAAGGTGAGGAGAAAAAAGCATCTTATTTAATTTGTAAGAACATCAGGTGAAGTAAGCAGCTGATGCCAGTGGGGATGAGCTGAACCCTCTGAGGGGGACAATGGTTTTAATTAATGGTACTTACACAAACAATGACTTTGGAGAAGAAACAAAAGCTGAAATGTGTTGCTGTGAACACAGGGTGCCTGTTGACAGCTGGTCAGTGAGAAGGAGCATCCTTAACTCCTGTACCTTTGTGACAGTGAGCCAACAGCCCACCAGACCACAGAACATCATTTTATTATGTGAATAAAACATTGAAATGGCAGCTAGAAGAATAAGCTTTATAGTGAAATAAATGATGATTTTACCAGTTTGTTTCAGCCAAATACACTTCAGTTTGATTATGTATGTGTCAAACCCTCTTTCAAATACTTTATTGTAGTCTTTTGATTAAAAGTTTAATTGCTTCAGCCAAGCCTATGCACTTTGGCCTGGAAATGTAATCTTTTGACAGATGCATTAATTCTTTAATGTATTTCTTTTTCAAAAGCTCTCCAAAGGTTAGTTAATTCTTGTCACTGAACAGGCTTTTTGTTTATTTTTTAATCTCAGGAAGATATGAAATGTTTAGTTAGTGTTGTCTATAAAAGTTTTAATGAACGACACTGGTCAGAATCCATATAGGATAACAGTGAAGACCCTGAATAAGCTACACTTAGTCACCACTTTCTTTATGCCATACTTGGTTTCAGAATAGAATATTTCAGTTGGAAAGGACTTGCACCTATCATCTACTCCAACTGCCTGACCCTTTCAGGGCTGAGCAAAGTTAAAGCAAGTTGTTAAGGGCATTGTCCAAATGCTCATGGAGCACTGACAGGCTTGGGGCACCAACCACCTCTCTGGGAAGCCTGTTCTGGTGTTTGACCACCTGCTCATTATAAAATGCTTCTTAATGTCCAGTCTAAGCTTCCCCTGGCACAATTTTAAACCATTCCCAGTCATCCTGTCTCTAGATTCCAGAGGGAAAAGATTGGCACTTTGTTCTTCATGTCCTCTCCTCAGGAAAATGTAGAGCAATGAGGCTGACCCTCAGCTGCCTTTTCTCCAAACTAGAGAAACCCAAAGTCCTCAGTGCAAGTTCTCCATCTGGCATGCAAATATGGAAATAGTGAAATAATAGAGTCTACACAGACAACTACTCCTTTCAACTTTATATTCTGTGTGAGTTTGTGTAACATCTTGCAGGTAGAAC
Source organism: Cisticola juncidis (assembly GCA_013400215.1). Classification (NCBI taxonomy): domain Eukaryota; kingdom Metazoa; phylum Chordata; class Aves; order Passeriformes; family Cisticolidae; genus Cisticola; species Cisticola juncidis. Next base: position 510,417 of record VXBR01002740.1, read on the forward strand.
TGTACTGATGCTGCTTATGCTCCAAGCTCCAGGAGTAGCAGCCAGTTGCTCACAGCTGCAACACAGCTGGAGTGTGGGACTGGGTGGATGCTCAGCTGTAGGATCAGAGATCTCTCTAGCCCATCCCACAGAGGTTCTGTATCACATAAAGTGTTTAAACAGTTCACTGAACTGTATTATGTGATGTAACTATCATACATTGAATGTCCTCTTTGTCCTTTCTGCCCTTGAAGGACTGTGAGTTTTGCTGTAGCATCCAACAACTGTGGAGAATTTTTGGGGGTTTAACTTCTTTGTATACAGTCTAAGTGATGTTTAAGAGGGAGTATTGAAGGTGCTTAGTGTTTGGAGAAGAAGCCAGTAATCCTACACAGCTTCTGTATTTATGGTAGAGGTTCATTGCACCTGGGAGATAAAGTTATAAATTCCTGTTTTACACTTTCAAACTTAACTTGATTTTTTTGAAGGAGGATTGAGGATTGAAGGAGACACAGAGAATGTAGAATATAAGGGTTTTGACTTGAATTGATACTGTGTGGGTAAGCTGGTTTAGAGATGTGTGCTCTCGGTGTTTTGTGTTAATCACAAAAAATATTTCAACATTCTGTATTAATTTGTATTTTTGGAAGCTGGCTATTTTGTGCTCAGGTATACTGCATTGCTGCAGTCTCTGGGGAGCTGATGCAGGTTTTTGCATTTGAGACTAAGTTCTTATCACAAGGATGTTATGAGCTCACCTGTAACCATGGTAATGTTATTCGCAGAGACAGGTGTTGTTACTGATGTTATTAAACTGTTCCATTCATATAAATCCAAGATGAATGTTACAGCTCTGAGCTGTTGAAAGGATTTTCTTTGCCCTGGCATTGACCCATCACTGTTTATTTGATTTGGGTTTTTTTTGGTCTGTCATCTGCCATTATACAACCATTGGGTTGTCTGTAATGTGACTTACGCTTTTTTATGTTGAATATTTTGGCACCTCTCAATCTCTTCACCAGCTGCATATTGACTAGGACCAGGTGAGAAATTATTGTTAAGGATCAACAGGATCCTGTAGCTACAGGAAAGCTACAGTTACAGTGACAGACTTTCCATTACCTGTAATGTATAAAAGACTTAGAATTTGTTATGTGTGTGTTAGTGCTTTTTAGTGAGTTTAAACAAAACATTTTCTTTCTCTTAGACTTTACAGTGACATGATTGTTTAAAATGCAGTATCCAGGGATGTTATCCAGTTTGCATTTCTTCCTACTTTTATATAGTTTGCAGTTTTCTCCTGACTGGATGCCGGTACCCACCAAAGCTACACTATCACTGCCCACCTCCTCTGGGCAGGGGAGAGGAAATAGAATGAAAGGCTCATGAGTCAAGGTTAGGACAGGGAGTGATCTCTCAACAATTGGGTCCTGGGCAAGACCGACTTGAATTGGGGAAAATCAGTTTGATTTATTACCAACCAAATCAGAGGAGGATAATGAGAAATAAACCACAATCTTAGAAACATTTTTCCCCCACTCTTCCCATCTTCCCAGGCTGAACTTCACTCCCAGTTCTTTATTTCCTTCCCAGTGGCACAGGGGGACAAGGAGTGGAGGCTGAGGTTCCTCACATGTTTTCTCTGCTGCTCCTTCCTCTGCAAGGGATAACTCACCCCGTTCCCCTGATCCAGAGCGGGGTCCCTTGCACAGGAGACAGTGCTCTGTGAACTGCTCCAGTGTGGAGTACTTGTGGAGTCCTGCCAGCAAAACAGCTGCAGTGTGAGCTTCTCTCTCCACAGGTCCTGCCAGGAGGTTGTGTGAAATTCCCATGGGGTCACAGCTGCCTGTGGGCATCCACTGCTCCACCATGGAGTCTCCATGGGCTGCAGGGGCACAGCTGCCCTGCCATGGTTGGCACCAGGAGCTGCAGGGGAACCTCCTGTCCCTCCTTCTGCACTGACTTTCATATCTGCAAGGTGTCCTCTCACATATTCTCATTCCTCCCTCCTGATGCAGTTACTGCTGTGCAAGTAACTCACTCTTTCCTAACTCTGTTATCCCACAGCCACTGTTGCTGCTGGCCTCATCCTGACAGTGGCAGGTCTGTCCTGGAGCCAGCTGGCATTGGCTCCACTGGGCATGGGGAAAGATTCTGGCAGCTTCTCACAGAAAACACCCCTGTAGCCAAAATACCCCACTACCAAAACCTTGCCACACAAATCCAGTACAGTTGTTCCTCAGTATGGTGTCAGTTTTGGGATGAAGCTAAATTATTGAAGAATTTTAAAGATCAGAGCAAAAGTATTTAAGTAAAAAAAAAAAAAGGGCTTGTAGTAAGTGCTCAGTGACAAACAAACAGTTCAGAGCCCCAGTTTATGTGACACTGCTTCACAGCTTTACATTGCCTTAAATCTGTTATTTTGGATGTCTTAAAAGATTGTCAGTTTTGCAAAGTATTTGGCATTTCAACTTCTGTTTTAGGCCAATATTAGGAAATCTGACTCTATAGGCTTTCCCTTTTACTTTTTCATGGCAAGTATGAGCAATTTGGAATATAATCTTTCAAATATACTTCTTAGATATTTGAAAATACTGAAGGAACTAGAAGTTTTTATGGTTGCTGACTGTTCAAAATCTGTTGGAGAAATGGAATCAAGACTGATACAGCCTATATACAGAAATAAATATAAATTAATGGTCAAGCAGAATTTAATGGTGGATTTAATTGCAGTCATGAATAAAATCTGTTTTGCTTTGGGAAATTCTCTTCTTTAAGGTTTTGCGAAAAGCTGAAAATGGAAGAAGCATGAATTATTCAAAATCAATATCAGGCATATCTGAAGAAATATCCTTGAGAATGGAAAATTTGAAAGGTTAAATACTTCTAAATCTTTAAATGCAAAATTTCAGAATGATCAAATGTCCCTGTTGGAAGCTGTTGAGCACATAAGGATGCCAGATTCATGAGGCTGCAACATCTGTTATTCATATAAGTTCTGCATATGGATTCTGCAGGATGATTAACTCATTCTTCAAAAAAAAAAAAGGTACAATAGGCCAGTATTGACACAAAAAATATGTTCAGCTGCTCTGTACAAATGTGTAATGAGGAGGAAAAATCCCCACATAAAACTTGTCTCCAAAACTAGTTCTTGTGAGAGCCAGAACAAATGACATTGAATATAAATTTTAAGCAAACCTTTTAATTACAAGGCCACTTGACTTTTGTAGTACTTTGCTTTGTCTACACATTGGTCAGTGGTGACTTTATAATTTTATTTCATTTTTTAATTTTACATACTCTATGTAAAACAGTTTTTCCTGTGGACCTGTGAAAGTGCAACTTATTTCATTGTTTGGAATGCAGCCGAAGGGATAATTTAAAATAGCAGTGTTATTAGAAGAGATGAAGAGCTGATGTTTTGTCCTTGGTGCCAGATTTGAGATATTCCTGCACATTTTTGGATTACAAATGCAAGTAGATACACATTAGTATTTAGAGCATTCCCCTAGGACAAAGGGTAGGAGTGTTTGTATATGGTGTTACAGTTTATTCATTGCCACTGTCACTGCATTAAATAAAGCCTAGAAAAGGCTAAAATGGGGAATGCCAAACCAGGGACTGGTCCCCCAAACTGACCATCAAGGACCACCTTGAATAGCATAATGTAATTGTTGGCATAGCACAGCTAAAAGGGAGTGTTTTTAAACATAAATACTTTCTGATCCCTTTCAGAGTGTTCAGGATTGTTTGAAGAGGTACCAAGAAAAAAATTCAGCCACTGAAATTGTGTAATATACGCAGTGCTAATAGAGAAAAACAAGAAAGACAAGAGCCTCACTGGAAAATTTCTAGGTGTTTACAAATAAAAACTTTGAAAAATATTAGATGTAGATTAGATTAGAAGATAGTAGATGAAGTCTGAAGATCTAGATTTCAAACAGAGTATTCCTTGTGCATAATACAATTCTAGTATGCTAAGAAAAAAATTGACTTGCAAGCTGGGAGGTCCACAGGCTTTTCCATTGCCTACTGGTTTCAAATATAACTTCAGTGATTGGCACCAATGTGCTGATGGAGGGAGTAACACCATCCTTGTTCTAAAAGTAAAAGCAATAGGAAAATAAAAATGCCAAAATTAAATGGCGTATGCATTTATTATTTTGATGGTTTGGAGTCAAGTTCAGGTTGATGACTCCAGAACAGTCAGGTTATATATGAGCTTTTCAAAAGGCTGGGAAATATCCAAAATAATGAAATAGTCAGTTTGTTGTATTAATTTTTATGGGATGGGACATAAATTCTCCAGGTCTAAAACACAACTGAAAGGGTCTTAATCCTTAAAACTTCCAGACCCAAGAGTGGTACCATTGTGGGCAAACACAGGCAGAGCACCAAAGGCTGCATGGTCATGTAGTGAACTGCTTCTGTTGTAATTGAATAGCTGATACTTACCAGGGCTATGAGGGAAATGGCCAAAAATAGTTAAAGTTGTGTGCTTTAATGGTTTTGGTTTTATACTCCAACTAAAAAATTATAACCTGGTTTAATAAGGTTATTTAATACAATTTTTTTACTCTACTGATTACATAAGAATAATTCCCATGAGAGAATATTTGAATGCAGGGGAAGTATATACTGTTTGTGGTGTAGCCAAATTAGTCTCTTTATTAGAAATGAATGACTGTGCCAGATTTTGGACAGTGAGTGATATTTCAGTTCACTTAACTTTTAATTTGAGATAAGTTCTATTAAATTGGGCCCATTGCTGAGGTCATTAGGATTAATTCTGACTTCTTCCATGAACAGTTATAAACAGTCACTCTTTCCCCCAAAGTTCACCGATGTTGTTGCATTTTGTGCTCATTTACATACACATGGGTTTCCCTCCCCCATATATATTTTGCAGGCAGAAAATATAATTTTAAATTGTACGTTTTCAAATAGGGAGTTACAGTGTACTGCTGTCTAATACCTCAGATTTATCTCTTCCCCTGTGCAAATTACAGTTAATGGTAATCTTTTATTATGAGCATTTATTGGTTTTGCTTCTCATTTCCTTCATCCTTGTTAGAGAAGTTTAGGCTGAGGGATGGAAGGGAAAGAGGATAATTTTAATTAGTAGATGAGAAATATCTAAAAAGTTGGTTAAAGAAACAGCAGAGTAAAGATTGAAGAATAAAAACAACTTGGAGAAGAATGAAATGCTGACCTTGTTTAGTACATTAGGACTAAATGCCAAATCACTAATGTTCCCCATGTGATGCTTCTGGTTTTAGCAAAAATCACTTCAGAAACAGTGAGGAGGGTATTGAATGGCCCTGGGGAAAAGTTCTGAACTCCTGCATTTTGGGAAATGTCTGTGCAAATGTCCGTCATTGTTTCCCCCTGCTTTGTTTGTTTGTTTTAAAGTACATTCTCAACTCCATGGGAATTATTTTCTGAATTTAACAGAACAGCAGGATTGAAAGTTGGCTTGGGAGACAACTTTCCTTAGTTGCCTGTTGATTTTGTTTTGACTAACTGGAGCTCATGTGGTGCTGAGGAGTCCAAAAGGATCTCACACTGCAGTCCCCATTTTGAGGATGTTGTCTTCGTCCTCACCTCACCTCCTTCCAGGCTGCTTGTGGGAGTTCTTTCCTGGCTTGGAGTTGGAGGAATTGTTACATCCTGCAGCTGGAGCTGTGAACTCTTTCCTCACTGTGGTGTTCCATTAAGCTGCAAGCTTTTGCAAGTTCTTGCTTTTTTATCCCACCACAAAGGATAATGTTTGTGGAAGTTTGTAGAGCATGCAGAAATGGAAGAAAGCTGAGGTTTATCATAGATTGTCTCCTTCTTTTCTTAAACATAGTTTACATTAGCATAACCTCTGAAGGAGAAGGATGGGCTAGAGGCAGGGTGGTGGGCCCTGAAGTGTGTGAAAAGCTGGAGACACACAGTGGAAAAGACACGCAATAGAAAGTGTGCAGGCATTGCTGGAAGAAAATGGAATGATCCAGTTTGTAGAAGAGACAGACTGACATTAGACATAGAAATACGAGTAAAAAAAAAAAAAGAATATCAGGAAATGATGTGAGGTTGTGATATAGTTCATCCAAATAGGGAAGAGAGAAAGGGAAGTGAAAGAAGGGACAAAAAAGATGGAACTTAATATTTTAAGGTTAGTGAATTTAGTAACTGCTGCGTTTACACTTTTTGCTGTTTGTCTGAGTTCTTTATCAAAGATTTTGAAGCAAGAACAGCTCATTGAGTACTTTGGTGCACTGCCATTGCACCATAAACTTTGGGTTCTATATTTATGTATTTTGAAATATAATCTCTTGTTTGGGACAGAAATGAACATAAAAGTAAGCAAACTCAAAAGAATATCAGTGTGGTTTGTTAAGAGATGTAACTGTGGGGTTTATTTTTCCAGCTATTAATACTGAGACCAAAATAAAGCTGATTTCCCTGCAAGTTGGTAACTTTAAGGTGTTTGATTATTCTCTGCTTTTTTGCAAATAGAACAAGTTGGGTGGATAGCAGTCCAGAGGTCTTAGCTGTGACTGTTCCCAGCATCCTGCAGTTCTTTCTGTGTTCATGGTGTATCCTGCTGCTTTTTTTAAATAGAGAGGGATGTTTTTGGACTCACACTTGTATTTTTGCTAATTGAGACTCATTTTGGTCTTCAGGTTTAGTTATTGCTGTAATGCTGAGCTGATAGCTTGTGATTTTTTGGTAATGAGTCGATTAAGTTTTTGTGTGTTTCACCATAGACTAAAGGATACAATATTTCAGTGAATAATTATGTAATTATATGCTCTGTCTTTGAAACTTCAGTCCTCTATACTTGAAAATATTTTTCAGACTGGCAAGTATTAAAACCTGCCATGATAGCTTCAGCAGTGAGAGCAATTAAAGGGTGAAAATTGGAGGTATGAATCATTTCCAGTAATTTGAGGAAAATGTTCCTTAGTGTTGAAAATATTACACTGTAGTATAATTGCATAGAATGTGAAATGATGGATACTTTTTTGAAAATGTGAGTTTCCTGTCTTCAGGGTGGTGTGTCAAAACTTTCTATTTGGCACAAAAGTACATTTTATAGTGATCAGGAGTTTGTTGTCCCTTTTTACCCTTTCATTCTGACTCTGCCTTCTCTGTTGATGGAGGCTGGTGAGACCTGCAGAAAAGTGCATGTGCTGCATCAACTCAAATTTGCATCTATTCCATTTCTGTGGGTATTGTCCAGCATTTGAAAAGCAAAATATAAACGAGATACAATTAAATGTAATCCAACTTCCTTTCACTCTTTGATTTTCCATTATTAATGGATTGTTTGTCATTTCACACTGGGTATATCTCTTTTTTTTTTTTTTTTTTGGTAGACTTTTAAACAGTTTTACATACAGATGTAATCTCACTGATTTGAAATTTAATATATCATTTATGTTGAGAAATTTCTGTAGATGCAACTGACTGGTGTTTCCCACGTCTCTAATTTTTCAGTTTGGTAGGAAGAGTGAAGTGAGTTTCAAGTGAATGTTGGTGGAGGTTCTGTGGGGATATCCATAAGCTCTCAACTGTTGTGTTGGTTAATGGTGGCAAAAAAGAGAGGGGGTCTTGGTTTTACTCCTAAATTTATTTGACCTTTAATATGAAGTATTGTTCTAATATTCTGACTAGAATAACTATAATTTTACTAATATCATTCTGTGAATTTATTTTTTTTTTCTTATGGTAAAAAAAACCCAAGGCCTCCTGTGTTTAGTCAAGGTGCAAGTAAAATCTCACCATGTTTAGAAGACCATAAATAATCTTGCTGCAGGACTTGTGGGGATCTCTGGAATAAAAGACACCGAGGTGTGTCAGGTGAAGGAGGAGGTGCGAAGGGAGATCAGGTTGTACGGGAGCCCACCATGGGTGTGCTGGCAGCAGCGTTGCCTGTGAGTGCAGAGCAGCCAGGTCTCAGCCTCCAGAACAGGGGAGAGGTGATTAAGAGGGTAGGAAAACAGAGGAGTTTGTCAGTAATGGCTTGAAACCAAGGTCTTTGGTGTTTTGGGGAGGAAAACAGACTCTTGGAGATCTGAGTTTTTATGAAAGTCTGGTGTCATCTGCTGGTTTTCAGATTGACGAGTAAAATCCGGACATAATTGCATGATGGATTTCTTTTCTTTACTGTTTTCAGGTTATTTGGATGTTTTAAAAAACAAATTTGAATTCCCAGGACTTCAGAGATTTCTCTCTCTTAAAAATTTCTAGCCTTCCATTGAGAGTTTTTGGCTGAGATAGTGGTCTCACTTTTCCCCAATCTCCCCCAATTCAACATTGGGTTTTTTTCCTGCTTTTACTCTAGTTCTTTCCTGGAAAAGAAGGAAAACATTGTGTGAGCTGTAGAACATATGGCTCTCAGGACGCTTTGTGTCTGTCTTATGGGTATGTTATACATAGTATCTGCATTTTTATGACTAGTTCAGTTATATAAAAATAAACACTGATAGCAAGCAGGCGTGAAAGACAAACATGTAGTGGTGATGAAAAGCATTTAATGATAGGAGAGAAACATATTTATTGAATATAAAAACCATGTCTAAAGGCTCCAATGATGACTTGAAACACTACCATGTTGTGGTACTTGCAGTGCTGTATGTTCTGTACAGTAGATATTGTTTAAAATTGCTTGGGAACTGGAGCTTACAATTGTGAGCTTGGAATGTCCTGCAGATAATTAAGTTGTGGTCAGGCCTTACAAAAATAAAAAGTTCTCGAACTATGATTTTATAAACATGCTACAATAACATTTCTTTATATCTAACAGTTTCTTACAGAAAGCTGATACTCTCACAAGGAATTGACTAAAGGTAAAACATCAAGAAAGAAAAAATATTGAATTAAATCTTCACTTAGGATGTTGACAGTTTGCTTGTAATATTAAACAGATGTGTGTGTTCTTGGGATATTCTTCTTTCAGAACCTTGTTGCATACTAGTTTTTAAGTGACAGCAACAAATTTTTGATTAACTTAAAATTCTGCTTTCTTCAGTTGTCTTTGTTATATGTTATTTTCTTTGAGTCTAGTCAGCTGGACAGGGTAATGCCAGCTTGCAGTTTCTGCTGTGATATTTGAGGGAAAGTGTTCCTTTGTGTAGTCTTAAACTGAGGCATTCCTCATTCAACTATATAGAAAAATTATTACATATATGCAAATATATGTATTTGAAATACATATATGTATTTCTTGGGCATGATACTACCTTTGCGTGTGTGAGGGTGGCATGTATTGGTTCTGGTTGTGGGTGTGGTAAGGCATAATTTGGCCTTTTGGCTCCTAGTAAATGCTGCACATAGAAGCCAATACCAAAAGGATGAAACTGAAGTTTTTATAAGATGTGTATTTTATGAAACATAGAGGGAATTATCTGTTAAAGGGAAAGTGTATAGCACTATTAAAATTATAGAATGTTGTGTCCAGTTCTGATACCAGCCTTTTCCAGAAGTGTGGTAGTGGTGGGATGTTGCTTTGTTGGGATTTTTTTAAATAGAAAGAGTTACTAGAATGATCTAAAGTCTGAAAAATTTACCTTGTAGTGAGAAATCTTTATTTTGTTACAACACACAATCACAAATAAAAAAGTCTCTGATTTCTTCATGGATCCTATGAACAGCAAAATAAGATACAGTGCTGCAAGTAGTATTTGAGCATTATTTGAGGTGTGATTCAGCTGATCCTTGATTTGGTAAATTCTGCATCGCTTGGAATATCTTAAGTCAGATTTGTGTATTTCAAAATACATATGGTACTCAACAAGTAATGCAGCAGTTAATGCATAGAGATGGTTCTGGAATTCCTTTTTACATATGGGACACTGTTTCATACCAAAGCAAGGAATTGGATACTGGTTTTCCAGATCCCAGACTACTGCTCCAGTGACCTGTGACTCTGATCAGTCTGACCTTGGACTGTGCAAATGTATGAATGTTCTCTCTTCATTTTTAATAATAAATGCACTTACCGGAAACAAATAACACTAGAGTATTTCTGAAATAAAATAGCTGTATTTGACTTCACAGGGTGCTTAATCTACCACAGAAGTTTGTTGCTGTGCAGTAAGCAACCACTTTTTAATTTTTTTTGTTGTTGTCAGATTTCTTCCCCACAGATTCCAGGGGATGAGTGATGTACAAAGATGGTTAAATTATATATATGTATTTTATTATTATTTTTAGGACTGAAGGAATCAATATGAGGTAATTGTTGATTAAATAGTGCCACATTGCCATAATCTGCATACTGACTCCATTTAATATACATTAATAGGGTATCTTTCTTTTTTTTTTTTTTTAAGATTGTGTAAAGACACAAGGAAATAACGTAATATGACTGAGACTAGCTTGTAAGAACACACTTCATTTTTCTTGATGATGTTGCTTTCAGTTCACATAATTTTTAGCTCATTGTGGAATCCATTAAAGTATAATGGAAATAGTTGCAAGAGCTCAGATACTGTTTCTTATGGGTTTGAATATGATGTAAAGGACCATACAGCGAATACAGGAAGTTACTTATTACAGACAGTGAAAATGTGAAGAAGAAGAAGAAAAAGGAAAAAAATATCAAAGAGCCGATTAGCTGGTTTAAAATGTGACCCAGTATAACTTGTAGTGTATTTATTTTCTGCCATGTTACAGCATACAGAATGTGTGGTGCAAAGGCTTGGCTATTTCATTTACTTGACCATTTCTTCACAATTAATTGTCAAAAAAATTACAGTAATTTCAGGAATAATTTGTGGGTTCCCACAATACATTTGAAATACTTATAGTTTAATTTTTTAGCAGAAGTAAGGCATATGTATTTTTTTGAAGGAAACTTTTTGTTGCTTACAATGAGGGAGAAGAAGCCTTTTCTATAAAGCTCTTAAGTAAAGACTGAGACTTATTTTACTGAATTAAGCATAAGCACCTAATGCAAATTCTACATATAAGTGCTATTACAATTTTACAGAAACATTTAAAAGCATCTATTAGAGATGTGGGGGAAGAAGATAATGCAAATATTAATGGATTTTATCTTTTGAGTAAAATTGCATGCTTGTTTCAAAGGCAACTTTAATTTGCTTTTACGTGGTTGCTGCTGGTGCTCTTACATTTAACAAAGAGCTACGATTGCAGAAACCCATAGCCTGCTTGCATTTTATGGATCGAAGTGTCTTGAACAAACTGATTTGTGTCAATCAGTTCTTAAAATGAAGAAGTTATTTCTTCTTTTGGTGAGACTTGTAAGTTGTGGTGGGATTTTTGTGCAACCTGGTGATGATGGACAGGATCTTCTGTCTGAGCAGGCATACAAATAATTCAATTATTATTGCTGCTGGGGCTTTGTGGTGCTTGGTTCTGCCTTCAGGTTTTGTCCCTCTTGTGGACAACTTTGAAATAATATGAATAAAATATTAATCATGGAAATTACATGAGATAACGTGCTTTTTCATTAGCCCACTCAGATACAGAGATTATATTAACATAGTTCCAATTATCCTTATTGCCGGTGCTTGAACACTAAGGCTGTTGCAGAACAACTCTACAGATGTCTAGATATAGACAAAGATAAATTCTACAAAGATAACTTCTGTGACTGAGACTGTTGCCAGTAAGATATTGTAGTTGATTAAACACAACTGTATGTCTTAACAAAAAAATATTTTAATTGGAATTTTGTAGGGAAGAGGATTGTTGCAGTACAAAGAAACTGAAACTCTTGAATAGTAAGTTGTTTGGAATTAAGTTTCCTGCCTCTTTTAAGACTATGAACTGAACTATTATATGGCTGCCTGATTGCATGGTGTATTTTCTGCTTTAAATTGCTATTACAGTAGCTCTGAGAGTCCCTAACTGAGAGCAGAGCTGGATTCCCTTTGCAGAGCGTTTGAACTGTTAACTAGGCAAGACTTTGAATGATGCAAGATGAAATCCTGATTGTACTGAAACAGGCTGCAGAGTTATGGTTGATTTAATTGAAGAAAATGCTGTGCAAAAGTTCATAACTGAGTGAAAGTTTAATGCTTGCTCATTGTTTGTGCCACATTTTATCTTGACTGAGAGTGATGATGAAGGCTCAAATAAGAGATTATGGAAAAAGAAGTCTCCTCAAGTGTTCCTAAGGATTTTTTAAAGACATATTTCTCGTTTGTTTTTGTTTTGCAAGAAATGAACGGATTCAGTTGAAACTATTCAAGTATTGTTCACTTGGGTCCTGAGAGAGCATTCCCCAAATGGGAAGGCATTATGAGTAAGGACATTTCTAATTTGTGTCACTTATTTGTATTTCCAAAGATATGCTGTATCCTAAACCAAAATAATTCTGAAACTATTTATGCATAACAGTTGTTGGGTAAAACTAGTAATTTTCTGAAAAAATGTAGTTTTGAAACTCTCTCAGAGTTGTAGCAATTAACCTACATGCACATTTATAATTCTAGAAAATGGACAGCATATTACATTCAAAGACTTGATCTGATAGACTCAAATTGCTTAAAACATCAGTTATTGAAGATGTCCCCTTGGGACTTTGAGAAACTATTTAACAGATGAAAGTACATTTTGAAAAGTCTGACCTTACAGGCAATCATAAAATGAATCAAAACAGTTCTTTCCTCCCCTGAAATGTACAGAGCCCATCTGTATCTAATCCAGTAATTATAGACTGAGTTCAATTACCTTTTCAAACTTGGAGCAGACTGGAGACTAGGCAGTGAACAAACATCGGGTTTTGTCTAGACCTCAATTGACCACAGTCTAAAACTTGAATTTAGATCTAATTTTATTTTTAGCGTTGTTTGATAGTTTTTAAAGGATTTATTTTGCTACCTAGTTGCTAGATCGTGAAGGTTTTTGTTTGTTGACTTAGTGTTTATGGCAACATTTTTTATTCCAGTGAAGTTAATAAAATGGCACCAAGTCCTAAGAGTTTACGGTATAAATAATATTTAAATTTTTAAAAAGTGGATTAAACAGCTCTTTTGAATCTTTAATATTGCTGCAATGAAATTATGAAAAAATCTGAACAAAATTGTAATTTAATGTCTGTGCTCATATCATATATTTAATATTCAGATTAAAACATCTGCCTTTGATGGTTTTGACTCTTTCAGAAAAATGAACCCGACTACCTGACTGCAATATTACCAGTAGTTGACAGAGATTAGAAACTGTGCTGAAAGTAGTTTTTCAATTATTTTATTAATGTATTTCAGTTAAAGCAAGTAAACTATCCATTCAGCCACACAGGCAATGTTAGAGAATACATAGACAGTTACAAGTTGTAGAAGTTAATATAAATTACCACTTTGACCACCCAGTTGAAACCCAGGCATCTTTTTCTATTATCCCACAAGCAGAACAAACCACATAATATATAATATAATATGCATCTTGCTGAGAGGAATCTCATGCTGCATTCACTGTCTGACATAGCATTTCCAACATGATGGTGTTATTCTTTTTAGGACAGCTTTGAGCAGCCTTCTCTTGGTAGGTGTTCTTTCCAGCAAAGCTGTGTAGTTTGCAGAACTCAGTGCAGTGCACAGGACTGAGGTTGTTACAGGAGAACATTTCCTATCTCTTGGGTAGCAGTGGAGGAGCAGTGATTAAGAACAGAATAAACGCTTTATTTTTAACTTTTAATTGTGCAGTGTGCTTTTGATAGAATGGTGTTTCTTGGCAAGTGAAGCCTATGATAATTAGTGCATATAGTTTAACTTACTTATTCTTAATAATAATCAGTATTTTGTAGCTGTTGCTGTAATTAGTTAAGAATGTAGCTCACGATGACTTCCAAGTCAACACGTATTTGATGAATAAGGCATACTGTTCCAGTAAGTAGTAAATTTGACATGACAAGCAGGAGTCTTTTGATGTTTAATTGGCTTTCCTTGTAACACTTGAGGAAAAAAATGATCTAATGAATGTTGCATTGACCATAAAGCTGAAGCCCAAGAGATTGCATGGAATGTATTTTATCTCCATATTTTGTAGGCATGGGAAAAGCTCTCTAATATTTCTCTTTTGGTATGTTTTTCTGCGTGGGAGGTGTTTGGTTGGTTTGTTTGGTTGGTTTGGGTTTTTAGTGTATAGCAGTTTTCTGGATGAATGATACTGTTCTGGAGAGGTAATATGGAAATGTATAAAATTATATCAATAATCATATTTTTAAGCAAGATTTGTAATAGTGTATTATCAGGAAATGTAGTAGTATATAATATCAGTCTGGTTTGTTGTTTTGGGTTTTTTCCCTCTCAGAAATGAAGGTCTGTCATGCACTTGGAAATCCAGTTTAAAATTTCAGTCGTTCATCAGAATCTTATTTACAAAAGCATTGAGAAGTTCCTCATTTCTCCCTGCCTTAACTCCACTTCAGGAGCCAAGAAGACCTTTCAGCTGTTGCTGATAGCAAATGTCATAATCTGATGCACAATTGTATTTGTATTAGTAGATTTATCATAGAAACTATGATCATAATCTGCTTCTAGTCCGCTAGCACTTGTTTTTCTTCCTCCTTACCATTATGACAATAAAAAATAAAATTTGCCTAGAAATTCTATAAAAGTTTGTGCTGCCATGGACGGTACCACCAGACTGCAATGGAAAGTAGGGATCGTTGGTGTAAGTTTCTGAATTTTTAATGGCTCTGTGTTACAGCTTCATAGGAAAAATCTGCTATGACCAGGATATGGAATCTATTTCCTGTGCTCATTTCATTTTACATGGCTTCAGTATTGCACAGAACTTCAAAAATGAAAGCATTTAAGACCAACAGCTGAAATGAGTATGTTCTGAGAGTAAACTAAGGCAGTACCTGTGGCTGGCAAGTTACCTGAAAGGAGAAGTCTAGATTTAGCACTGTGTTTGGATCTGGATAATTTTATTTCTAAGGGATAGTGACACTACTGACCCCAAATTCTAAGTTGCTGCCAGTAACTTAAGAATTAATCCTGGCTGCAATAGAAAGAAGTTCTCTTACAGGAAAAACGACTTTTGTAGTCTCAAGATTTTTCGTGATCACATCAAGTGTTTTTCCCAAATGAAGGTTGGTTGGTTCAGTTGCATCTCTTCGCTCATTAGAAAAAGGACTTTGTTTTGTGACTGTTGCAAGAAACTACTGTTAATTTTCAGCTGCATTCTGACACTGCCGGATAGATTTTCTGCTGTGTGCATTGCATACGCTATATTTGTAGTGTAAGATAAAAACAATATTAAAAAAAGCCAGTGTTTTTAGTTTAATAGGAAGAGAAATTTGAAAAGTGAAGGCATTTGTCCTTTGTGCTTCAGTGGATATTTGAGTGTTGGCTGTTTTCAAGCCAGATCCCTTGAGTCAGCTCTCGTAGTTGTACGTGTCCCCTGCCTTGGAGCGGGCGCTCCAAACCCGGCAGAGAACGTGAATCTTTTAGCTGCCTCTTCAAGAAAATATATTGAATTTCCCTTGTAAGAGAATTTTTAAATCTAAAGGGACTATTGACTTTATTATAACCCCAGGTATTCATTATGAAAAAAATAGAGGTTCTTCAGGAGTCACCCTATTTTCTCCTGTTTCACTTTTTAAAAAGAAGTAACTTTCTTTTGCCTTCATTTGGTACTTACATTTTTGATGTGTGCTTTTCTTTCTGGTTCTGTGTATGGTATTTAGTCATAGGTTTCTGTTGAAATCACAATTTTCTGATTTCTTATAGTTGGTATTCTTAATTTGCACTCCATTTGATTCCTTTGTTACTATATTTATTTCCTGATTTTTGGCTGATTTTCTACACATTACAGAATTAGTAGACATTTGTTTATTTAAGTGGTAAGAAACTCTTAACTACAAGAAGGATAATTTGGTTGCCTGCAAATATCTAGTCAGTTTAACTTTCTGCAGTAGAAGGGAGGATTTTTCCGTTTTGTTGTTACCTAATTTATTGTATAAGGCAAAGGAATTCTAAGTGTTGTCTATGTGAAGCTTAATGTTTATAAATAATTTTTCCTTTGTCTTTTTTTTTTCCTGTCTTATCCAGCTATTGCTTTTTGGACTTTTTCTTGACTCCATTTATGCCATTAATGAGTATTAATAATGGCTACTAATTAAGCAATAAAAAGATGCTTGCGGTAATTAAAGTTATGCTTTTTAAAAACTTTAAGTGCAAATTCCTCAAATCACTAAATAAAAGAAAAATGTTGCATTACTTAAGCTACATAAGAAGCTACAGTACAGCTAATTTGATACAGTGCAATGAGATAGAATTAAACAAAGCTATGTGAGTAAAACTTTCTGTTTAGGTACTGGGCTTTATTTTCTCTTTATTTTTTTATCCTTACTCATGTTTGTCTCTTCCACACTTATTGATGCTGTAGCCAGACAGAAAATTGAGTTGCTTATGCAGGAACCCCATTTGAATTGCTCTGTAGTGGACTGAAGAACATTTAGGACAAAAATATGAAGTATCTTCAAACTAGTTTAAATATTCTGATTTTAAGGGTGCGTCACTGCTATACACTGTGTTCAACAATATGTTCTTCCATTGATACGACATCAGAGCTACTGGCATTTGGAATTGTTGTGTGTTTCTGTGGGGAACATTGTAATTTTGGAATGCTCTGGTTCTGATGCTGATGTGCCAAGGAGTAGAACATGTTATTAAAACATGAGGTCAGGTTAACCCTTTCCTTGCTAGCATATATTTAGCATAAAGTCTTTTGCTTCAGCTATTTTGAGCACTTTCAAGGAGAATATTTTACATCCTAAGAGATTTAATAATTGGTTTGGGGCATTGTTTTGTTCCCCTTTAAGTGTGGGGTTTTGTTTTTTTTGGTTTTGTTCTGGTTTATTACCCTAAATAAGTGTCCTGTTCTTCCAATACATGGTAGGCTCTTGTGTCTCTGATATCCGTCTCTCATTTGCACTGTAATTATAATTACTGCTTTAGCTTGGGTAAAAAAACCCTTACTTTTCATGTTTTTTCACTCTCTTCCTCAGACCATGCCCTTCTGCTTCTGTTTGTTACCCTTTCCATCTGCAATTCTTGCCCTCCTTCACTTTTCAATGTTTCTCTTATTTTTGCATGTATATACATATATGTATATACATATATGTGCATATTGTGTCATAATGAGCTTTACCAGCTCCTGTTCCATTTATTCATACAGTCAGATATCTCTTTGACATTTACCACTTAATCCTGACCAGTCTTTATGGTAAATTTTCTTGCTACTGTTAAGTTTTCATATTCTAATTGTGATTCATAGCCATAACATTTTCGTCTTAAAGTTGCTAATGAGATAGCTCCTCAGCAGGGAGGTACTTCATGTTTACCTTTCTCTCTTCCTAAGCTCATGCCAGTGTATGAGCAGAATACTGAAATACTGATGAAATGTATTTCAGTAATACTGACTCATCTGTAATGCAGAGCAGAGCTGTGGAGCAGTGGAATGACATTTGTAACCTAAACAGAAACTGGAAAATGTAGTATCACTTCTGTCCTTGATTTGAGAGTCTGTTGACTAGTTGGTGTAAGAGCTGAGAAACATTGTGGCAAATTGCAATAGTGTTTTACTCTAACCTTGAGTGAAAATTGTACACCAACCAGTATCCATCTTACAAGAGATACTTCAATTTCTCTGTATGCTTGTCTGCTGAAACATATTTTTCATCCAGTTGTTCTGTTATTTGCCCACACAATGGAGTACCATTCAGCTACTGAAATCCAACCTGGGCAATCCAGTTGTTAGGGCAAAAGACGGAGGTAATATTGATATTTTTTCACTGTGTATGGGTTGGTGAGATAAAGTGAAACTCAGTGTTTGATAGACACTGAGTATTAACACAAAGCATTTTAGTAAGTTTTACAGCTTAATCTGTAAGCTCCTGGACAGTTTGTGTGTGTTTACTTGTTGACATGGTGGTTTAGTTACTTGATGGTTCCTTCTTGCCCTGCATGCTACAGCAATGGCCAAATGGATATCAGCAGAAAGTTGTGAAAAGAAGATCTCTATGAAAACAGTAGCATCTATGAAATGTGTGTGCCCCAAATTGTTGAAAAACTGTGATATTGCCTATAAAATAAAGTTGGACAAAGGAAAGTAGTCCCAGTTTTATTCTCTCTAACAGAGTGTTTCAGGTAAAATAAGACCTCAAATTCATTTTGTGAAGTAAGTATTTTAACAGATTTTTGTCTTCTGAAGCTCTTCTGATTCACCAGAGTTTATAAAGTAAGCACAATCTTTTTCATTGCACTGGTGGTTTCTGTAATCTTAGTGTACCTAAAGGTGCTGGATAGCTGATGCAGCTCTCACCTGAAAGTCCTTGTGAACAGGAATCTGTCAATAAATACATGTCACTGTTTCTGTCAGAGTCTTGTTTCCTAAGATTGTCTCACAGCTGGCTGGCCACTTAATAGTTTCAGAATGGAGACTGTGTTCCTTTCCTGAGCACCCATGAGGGTAATGCTGTAGTTTACAGCCCTCTCTTTGAGGAGACCCTTTGGAGCTGACTGCTGATTAGAACCTCAGACTTAATGCAGCAGTATACAGTGGTGGTATGTTTCAGTACAGATGCTATTTCATTTTGTTTCAGCCAACCCTTTTGTTTCCTTTTCTCGTGCATCTTGGTTTTGCCTTAGTTTTTGTTTGTTTGTTTCTGTTTCTCTCCCTGTTAACGCACTGTGTGTTTTCTTTTATGTGGATGTGTACCATCAAAAAGCCACCTATTATGTGAAGTTGTGGGTTCTTATGAATTTGAGACTTCCTAGAGATAGATAAAACTCTTTCAAAAATTAGTAACATGTTGCAGGGAAAGGCAGCCAATTACAGGATACAGGTCAGTTAGCTAGGAGACACAAACAGATGGTTGTATTTTGAGGTGTCTTGCATGGTCTTGCAGAGTTCACTTCAATGAGTCTCTTTTGGCATTTGTATTTCAAACCAAGCTTTGTTATGTCCATGTGAGTCTTGGTTTGGCTGAGTCTCCTAGATCATTCTCTCCTACAGGCTGAGTTAAGAGGAGACCAGAAGTTCATATTTCTTGGGTTTTCAGAATTTATACTCTGGCTTATGAGCAGTTACTGTCATACCAGAAACTTTCAGCTTCTAAGCAGCTTGAGTTTTTTTCTTTGTTTTGTTTGATAATGTTTTTGTCATTGTATAATAAAATAATTGAGTTCACGGCTTAGTTGTAAATAAGGCTAAACTTTATTATTTAATTTTATTATTTTCCTGATATGGTTTGATTATTTCCTATCGATATGGTCAGGGAAGGCTTACATGGTGACTATATACAGGTTATATATCCATCAAAAGTGCCACGGAATAGTTTATTGTAAAACATACAGGAATTAGAAAGATTATCTGTTAAACTGTATTTTTTTTTTTTTAATCAAGTTTCCTTCTACTGCTAATTCAGTATTTTTCACAGCTATGTGGCTATGACAGATGTTCCTACAGGAAACTTTTTCAGTCTGTTGTGATGTGAATTTTTTTCTAGATTTTGGGCTATGGGGTTTTTTTGTTACATTGTAAAGCACATCAGTGTTGCCTCATGTGAATTTCTTTTCCTTGCTTTTTGAAAATACAACAAACGCTGTTGCTCTTTTAACTCTTACTTAACTAACCTATAAATACTTAATTAGTTTAACCTTGAATTTCTTTATGTACCACAATTGTTGAGGGTCAGAATGCAAACATGTAAATAAACTTGAGGGTCAGTTTCAGGCAAACTTGTAAATACTTAAGTCTATAACAACCACTATTTCTGAACATTTTTTTAGCTATGCTTTCTAGTTTGTGCATTTTTATTCTTTCCTGCTATTCCCAAACTTTTTATATGAGAAACTCATAAAAATTTTTGTGCTGTCTTCCTGTTGGCCTTGCAATGTCAAAGAGGTTTCTCATGATTGCCCTTATCATTAAAAATGTTCCATATATAGCTTTTTAAATCTGAAAATACTTTTTTTTTTAGTGATTGGCATTTATATCAAGTAAAATTAAAACTCAGATATCTGAATACTTGGTTCAAATTGGTTAAATGAGTGTGATTAAGTTGTAAGAAGTAGCCCATCAAGTAAAATCTTACAGTTGCATACAAAGCTGCCTGTTGAATTAAAAAAACAGAAACTCAACTTTCATTTGCAATAGCAGTGTTCTGATTTTCATTAAATAAATTATGTTTTACTCTATTTTGTTTAAACTCTAGATTAATTTCTATGGTTACAGTGAATATAAATCTCTAGATTGCCTTTAAAAGGGATTGTTTATTCAGAACAGGACTGACAGTCTCTCCTCAAGAGAAGCTATTACTTAATTTTATTTTTCTAAGTTTGAATGCTTAAAAAATATTTCTAATGATACCCCAAAGGCATCATAAAAATGTAAAAATAATTATACTCTAAAATTACCAAAATTACAGGAAGTGGACATTTAAAAAAATCTTGCTGAAATTCATGGCTGAGAAACAGTGAGGAAGGAAAAGTGCCTTACTTCAGAACTTGAAATCTTGTCAGGGATTTCTTCTTTCAGTGATTAGAAATAATGTGTTTGAATTGTCAGTATTACTGAGATGTGAGAGAATAGC
Organism: Cisticola juncidis; assembly: GCA_013400215.1. Taxonomy (NCBI): domain Eukaryota; kingdom Metazoa; phylum Chordata; class Aves; order Passeriformes; family Cisticolidae; genus Cisticola; species Cisticola juncidis. Next base: position 530,968 of record VXBR01002740.1, read on the forward strand.
ATTGATTTCCTTTTTAATTATAGCTTAAACTTTCCCCTCACAAATTCTGCAAGCACTGTCTAGAGGGAAATTTTTATGTGACAGTTTTTTTCAGGTAAATATAATTCTCATGGTGGGGGCATCTTTTTCATAGGCAAAACAGCTGGCAAATACCCCTAGGCAGATGAAAACCAGCATGAAAAGCATTTTGTGATGAGCAAATCGCGGGGTTCAGAGATATTTTTTAGGACACTTCATAACTTCATATGTTACCTTGGGAGTGTAGTGGTCATTTGGTAGTTAACTTAATGGAAATTTGGAAAGGCAATGTGCTCTAAAGGAAGAGGTTCTTCTCTTGGGCTTTGGTCATGTCAGAAGATTCTCCAGTGGGAAGAAGACAAGGTGTCTTTGTTCTGTGATGCTTTTAGTCCCACTTGTGCTCTGGTAAACTTCTAGCCCTTGCTGTAGAGTTGAGAACCTGTCATGGTTTCCCTTGATAACAATTTATAAGACGCTCGTTTCTCAGAAAAGGACAGGATGAAGGGACTTGTGAAGGGACTTGGATAATACTTGGATTTCAAATTGACTGTTAGTATTCCATTCTGGTCCAAGAGTTATTAAAAGGATTCGCTTTTTTTTTTTTTTTTTGGTGACTATATTTTTCCTCACCTCAGTTTGCTGTTATAAGAACTAGTGGAGAAGAGTTATTTTCCCCAGGGATGAAGGAGGTATTTTTTATATGGTTCTATTTCCTAGGTGCTCTAACAAAGGACAAGTGGCTTGCTCAGAAAAGGCAGTGAAGCAGAGCATTTGAAGTGGGGCAGAGGAGGAGATGTGTGTGCCTGATGGAGCAGCTCTGTCTGGGTTTCCTGAGGATGTGAATGCCTCTCTCAGTGCATCACTCTGCATCAGCCATGGAAGAACTTCTGGCTACCAGGGCCAAGGAAGTTCCTGCCATTAGGGCAGAGGATCAGCTCTTGGGGTTTGCTGTTACATGATAGGAGGGAGCAGAAAGGGCCCCTTGTCTTAGTTTTTATACTGATACCATAAAGCACTTGGATTAAAATCTTAATATGTACAAAATTGACTTACTTCCAGTATATTTATTTATTGCTTTTGTGCCTGAGCTATACATGTTCTTTACATAAGGATTAATAAACATCTCGTTTCTGACTGGGTGTTTTTCTTGGAGTTTTAGTGGGAAAGAAACTTATTTTGTATAAAGGCTAGAGCAACCACTAAAGTAATGTTCAGTCTGTATAATAACAGATTAACAATCTGATTAACAGATTAACAATAACAAATTAAGGTGTTGAAACATAGTGTAAGTTTTTGCACTAAGAACATTATTGTACCAATGATGAAAATCCAGGAAAATACTTGTCCCTCTGCATAGTATTTGACAAGAGTTGTAGGATTTTGAGACAGAATAGGTGTTCGTGCTCTATATCAGTATGGGTGTCTGACTGTACATACACCCAAAATGCAGAGCTCTGAGAGGGAAGGGCCTGGCAGAGGGACTGCGGAGCCCGAGCGAGGCTCAGCTCTGCCCGCAGCTTCAGGGAGCGGCGGCGGCCCCGGGCTCGGCCCCGGCCCCGGGCTCGGCCCCGGTCTCGGGTTCAGCTCCTGCGGTGCCCTGCAAAGGCTTAACGATGGAGCAGATTCAGCTTGGTCCCAAAGTGAAGCACATGTGCATGGAGCTCTGTGAACTGCACTGCAAAAACCTTTCAGAAAATCAAAAGATTTAATAGTAATGGTCAGAAAGAGTAACCATTTATTTCTGAGTATCTGGTAAATGAGACTGGACATCTCTGTATTGTAGACCATCTTTCAGTCAAGATGTACTAAATGAATACTAAATGCAGTACTAAAATGAGCTCAGACTGTGAGAGCAAGGGACAAGGGAAATATCTCTTACAGAAAGACACAAGCAATGTTGAATGCAGTTACTGAAAGGTTGTAAATGGAGCATTTTCAACAGCAGTGGTAAAGGCCAATTATTGCAAATACGTATTTTGACCAATTTCCCTGTATCTCTCAACCAAAACATTTCCCACAATTGTTGTGGGGTATATATTTTAGTCAATGAGGTTTTGGATGATTGTGTAAAAATATAAATGTTAAAGAAAGTTACGATTAGAGTTTGACAATGAACAAGAAAAAGGGAAATAGTAAGTTTTATTAATGTCAGATGTGCTCCTTTTTTAATTGAAAGTATTTGTTGCTGCTGACAATAAATGAAAACTAGTTACTAAAACCATTTAACATGATGCTACATTGTAGGAAGCCTACTGTTAATTTTTTCAGGTCATCTCATGTTCCTATTGACTGTCAACAGACCATTTTCAGAATATCTAGATGTGTTTCTGTATGTGATGGTGTCAAACCAGTGTGTTCCCATGACAGCTAAGGAAACAATGACAAAATTAATACAGATCTCTGTCTTAAGGGCTATGTGTATTGCATTTTTCTGGTTCAGAGCTGGAATTCAGTATTTGTAAGTAACTACCGTAAAAATAAGACTTTTTTCTTCTTTCTGTTTACAAATGCCTGAAGTACAAAGCATTAGAGACAGTTTTAAGGATACACAATATATTTGAGGTTAATTTCCTAAAAATAACCCCAAAAAACAGTGACTTCAAAGTAATTTTTCTATACAGGTGGAGTTTGCTGCCAATACCACACACATTTTTAAAACATTTATCATCCCAAAATCCCCAAATAACACTCCCATGAAACCTTCATCCAGTGATAACACTGGGTATTTTCAGTCTATATTGTGATCAGTGGGGAACTGGAGTATTTGAGCTCTTGGATCTTAATTTTGTTTGACTCTTAGAAGAGTCTTGAACGACTAATATTAGCAGTTGTGTCACAAAATTGCAAGATTTTTTTCTTAATATATTTGACTGAATCTTGCACTAACTCTGGATTATTTTTATAGAAAACATAGTAAGATGAAATGGGAAGCGTTTAGGGTGATACAGAGTTATTGACTACCAAATTTCCCATTGCAGGTATTAACAATGAATAAAAAATAAAAATAACCAAATGCAGATCTAAAGTGTACTTTAGAGGCAAAGTATTTAAATGTAAACTGACAGTAGAATAAATCAATGAGACAATTACAGAAATATGTTAAGTAAAGCAAAAAGTAAAAAAAGAAAAAAAAAGGTCTAGAGCCAACTGGAATTTTTTTGTTGTTGTTTGTTTGTTTTAATGTACAAGACAGTGCTCTTTTTCCTTTTTGACAGTTTGATATTAAGCAAAATGAAATGTTTTCTGCTCCGGACGAGGTGTCAGGAAATTTGGCTTTGCTTCTTACTGGAATTTAAAGGTTTCTTAGTCACTTTGTTAATGTGCACCAAATACTGCCTGTGGTATTCTGCAAACAGGCTTTAACTTCCGGTATTCCACAATGACTAATGAAATCTTCTGCGATGATTCCTTAAAATTTTACTTTCATTTTATATTAAAAAATTAGAAAAATACTGATAATACTAAACATTTTTTTAAATATTTATAAAATTTTGTACCATCTTTACCTTGAAGTTTCAAGTAGCCTCACTCTTTCTTTGCATGACTTCTAAATGAATTAATTCAGTTTTCAATGTTCTTATCCCATATACCACACATTTTGGTAACATGACCCCCCCCCCATTCTTGGTTAATTCCTTTGCAAGACTACTAATAAAATGCAATTAAAAAATGTTTCTCTGCCCGTTGCTGTAATGTATATGCTGATATAAAGCAGAAACTGAACAAAGTCACAATTTTCCTGAGATTAGAGGTAGCCAGGCTGGCTGTCTCCCCGCTTCCAGCTCCGGGCCACCCCCACGCAACAGTTTAGATATTATTTGCTCTTTTGGGTCTCAGATTACGAGAGCAATTGATCTGCGTGACCTATTTTAGAAACTTTCACGTTTGCTGGGGAAACCTAAACCAAATGTATCCCCTCAAGAGACAAATCAGCTGCGCAGTGCCCGGCTGACGTGTGCGGGCAGGCAGCGCGTCCCTGCCGTCAATGCTGGGGGCACAGCTCCACCTCCTGGCGTGCGGGGAACCCGCCTGCAAATCCTCTAAAGAACAGCGACTAAATTCAGATTCCGGCTCCCGATCCAAACTTGGGTTTCATTCAGTTGGCTTAATCTCTGTGACTTGTCACTGTCCCAGCCATTTATACAATTTCTCCTTTTGAAGGTTCCAGTTCTGAAATGTAGACTCCAAGTACCGGTGCTTTAAATACAAAAATCTTGTCAGTCCTTAGCAACATCCAGCAAGCCTGTGTTGATTCAATGGGCTGACAGTGCTTAAGATATAACCTAGGTAAAATATAACCAGTGTGGAGCCTGGCCTGTCCTCTGCTGTATTTTTAAGAAGTTTATATATCTAATCAAAGGTGGGTTGTACTGGAAAAGTTTTCTGTAGGAGAATTTCTGCATCAAAATGTTTCTAACTAGTTTTCAACTGTAATACTTTAGGTAAGAGCCAAAGATCTTATTTTAGAATTTATTTAATATAAATTGTGCTTCCATTTACAGTATTCTGTTTGGATTTTACTTCAAACTTCTGAAAATATTTACCTTCGTTACATGCACAAAAATACTTTTTTATGCACCTTCATTACCATAAAAAAATTCCTTTTTTTTTCTCTTTTCTTTTTTTTTGGTAATTTTTTGTTATTATGATTTAGACACTGGAAAAACAAGATTATATTCTTGCACTAATTATTGTATCTCTTCCTAGTACTGAGATTATACTTTCTTTGGTCAGAAACATGCAGTTCCTGTTCATAAGCTGATGTCTCACTGAAATTCAAAATTTCCCCCTGAAACAGGCAATGGGTATGTTCAGCTTGACTACATGTTTGGAATTGAAAACATAATAGACGTCTAGATATTAATATTTTAACAATCTTAAAATTTCCACTTTTTGCAAATGGGCCTGTAGAATATAGTCCCTGTTCCATGAAGCTATAGATGGAATCTACTTAGGTAAGACATTGGAGATAATGTTTTTCAGACATACTGGAAAATTAAATGTAAAATTTTGTTTAGGGGTTCCCCCCCTGTTTTTAGGGTTACTATGGCACCATAGTCAGCAGTGCTTGTTAGTGCTGCTGAATCAACAGTAAATACACTGTCTCTCACAACTTCTACAAAAGCCTTTCTTTTGTGTTTTGGTTTTAAGTAATTTTTAAAGTTTCTTTTAACAAAGTACACCCTTTAAAAAATTCAGAGTGGCAATACAGCGCGAAGTGTAACAGTCAATTTTATACGGTAGGAAATGGCTGTACATTGTTCTGACGGAAGAGTAAATTTGATAAAACGCTATATTTGTTCAATGGAAATGACTATTCAGCACGGTTGAATTCTCTCTACAATATGTCACGGGAACCTACTCCAATCATTTTAATCGTAAACAATGCTGCTGCTTCTTGCAGTGGGTTAAATGCATGCAAATTGGAACCTACTGTTTCATGAGTGATCAATTCTTTGTTGGGAGTGGGAAGCAGTGCTGTATGTATTGCTGAGCGACTGAGGGAAGTGGAGTCAGCATCTTCGTTCTAAAGTCTCTGTGTCTCATCAAGATGCTGCTTTAGAGGCAATGCTTTCCTGTTTCTCATCTTTTTAAATAACTTAGCCTGCTCTGAAATTAGAAAAATCTCTAAACAGAGGAACATCTACCATTTCTAGTGCAGACCCCAAGTATAAATAGAGCTGTGCATGCCACCTGTGGTAGCAGATGGCATCCATTCACAGCTTCCTTTTGTGTTGGACCGGCATTAGATGCAATAATTGCTTTTATGATTTAATAAGAGCTGTTTAAAAAGTCTGTAGTGGCAATAAAACACAGGTATATGTATTAAAGAGATAGTTTACAGAGAGGATCATGTGGAAACTGGAACCTAAAGTAACTTTTTAAAAGTTACGTTACAGGCTTTAATGTGAATTTATAGTGTTTTTCACTTGCATTATGTTGATGCTTTTGTTTGCCACATAGTGGCAAAGTGCTGCTGCTTCACTGTAGAGAATCAATTGGGTTTTCATGATGAGAACTACACTTGTGAGTTTTTAAATAACACCTCCCCAGATGTTATATCTCCAGATTCAGTACCTGAGCCTAGGAGGTTATCATGTTGAATTTTTAAGTTGTAATTAAACATACCGTATCCATTCATGGCAGATGCCTCTTGTAGGAAGTTCCCTACTGGTGCTTTTCAGCTCCTGCCCTCCCTTGTGCTGATACAGGTATTTTTGGAGCTGTGAATGGAAGAAATGAAATGAAAGAAACCAATTCTTTCCAGAGGAGTAATTAAAAAAAAATTAATTTCATTGGTTTGGGGTGTGGTATTGGGAGTGAACAGAAGCTCAAGAAAATGCTGTTGCTGTAATGATAAAACTGGTGCTCACAATATTGTGAGCATTGTTCCCCTGATTCCCTTAGAAATGTCAGTTGTCTGGAAATTCAGCAGTATTCTTCCCTGTAAGATTAGTAGTTATGGTGGTGCAGGAGTGCTGCAACTACGAAGGGCTTTTCTCTAAGCCCTCCTACCTCTGTGTGGGTGGGGGGGGTAAGAAAGGAAATAATTTCTTTATTTCAGTGTTGAAGGAAAGGCTTATTTTTCTGCTCCAGACTTTCAGAGAAAAAGAGAGTCAATTTCCAGATGCAAGGAATGGGAACCATGACGAGAGGCCAATACTCAGATGTGTTTGTGCTTCTTCAAATTGCTCTCATCTATCCTTTTGACACCTGTGTCAACTGGTGGTATAAAGGTTTTGAAAACAGGCATGTAGAGCAAATTGGAAGTTGCAGTTATGATAGATGGGTAAATGGAGTGGAAAAATGGGTGTGCTGAAATGCAAGTGGGATTTAAAATTCTACTGCATCTACTTGAAATAGTAATTAGAGAAGATACAAAAATTTATCACAGAGGCAGTGGAAAGCAGGGTGATAAAGACAGACTGGCCAAGAAAACTTTTGCAGAAGAGAAGACTCTTTTTTTACAGAGATAAAGTTAGCTTCGGCCAAATTCACAGTGTTTCTAATGGTATTAAAACCCTCCTAAAGTTAAAATATTCTTTAGTTATTTTAATAAAAGAAAAATAGCAGAAAGCGTGGATTTGTCATGCACTTGGAATATAGATGAGGAATGGTTTACTCATGGACTCTACACTAAATTAATAAGGAAAAAGCCATGGACCAGTGGGGTAAAAGCAAGATACATACTGGGACCTAGAAAAAAATAGGAAGAAAGGTGTTTCCAGCAGAAATAGTTACAAAGTAACCAAGAACAGTGAGTGCCTTTGTAGTTATTTGCATTGGAAATGCATGGATACAATGAAACTAATGCAGAGGAAAGCTGTGGGTTCTGCAACTTCAGAACCGTTTTGTGAGAAGGAAATAAAAGCTTGGGGTTATTTGTCTGGTCTATGAAAGTTAGAGATAGATAGGTAGATATAGATAGATAGATGGATGGATGGAAAGAATTACTGAAAGTCAAACACATGCAGGGAAGCAGACCTTTGAAGGGAAAGGACCATTCTGAAGCAAGAAGAGATATATGGAAGTTGGTAATTTGTAAACCTGGAAATTAGACAATAATTTGACAGTAATAAGAGCAATAGGATTCTAATAAAGCCACTCAGTTGTAATAGGGAGAAGCTTTATTCCTTTTAGGCTGAAGCTTGATAACTTTGTAAAGAGTATATGGTGAGCCTCTGATAACACCAAAATAATTGCAAGCTGATGACCCTGGAGATACCTTCAAGATTTATGTTTGTATAATGAGGGATATTTTGTGTCTACAGAAAATTAAACATCATACAGAAAACCAATCCACTTTTTAAAATAAAATTAACATTCCCTCCCTTTAATACTAGAGAAACCTTCTTTTTAATAAAAGAAGTTAATTTTGCTCATGTGGTTATGACAAAATGAATTCAAAGCTATGCCATTTGTACATGGTAACAAAAGGCGAAAGAAATATCTGCAGTGCAGGATTGCAGGAGATGCTGTTAGAATTTGAGGGAAACTAAAACAAGAAGTCTCACTTCTGATGCAAATCTTGGGAACTAAGAGCTTGATGTGAGTATGGGCATAATGGTGTCATTCTAAATTCATGAAAATAGCTTTACAAATGGAGGAGAGGCAAAGTGGGGTCAGTGCAATTCAAACACATGATGACAATTTCAGCCTAAATAGAATGCTCTTTGTGACTAGATGAATTAATTACTGTAAGACAGTGCTCTTGCTTGTCATTCTGATTCTTTCTGCTTGTTAATCACTCCTAAATTGTACCCATTGCAGTAATATTAAGATTTATTTCTTACAAAATTTTGCTTATCTATATTCTAGTTTAGTGCTCGTGCATTAATGTAAATGTTTTGGAACTTTTCTTACTTTACATTTGTTTTGTCATCTGTAGTGCTTTCTGCCTATTAAGTATTACTGTTCCACTGGAACACTGTATAACTGTTATAGATGTTTTGCTTTCATAGTCAAGCTTGATTTATCTGTTCAGCAAATTTGATGACATACCAAGTCTGAGCTGAGAAGGAGATTATACAATATCTGTACAAATAATAAGTTCAAGTGGCAATGAGAAGGAACATCTGTAGAATGATTTAGCTTACTCTTTGTGCCTCATTGGTCCTGTAGCAATTGCAGTATTTCCCTTGCTGTGTATAATGGTGCTAATACACTTTGGGAAACTCCTAAGGTACTGACAGAACTCAGTTTGATATGAATGGGATGAAATTTCCTGTGTTAAACACACAGAAAACTTGAAACATGAGGACTGGTAAAATTCTTATCCAATATGATGAATTATAGTAAAACTGAAACAGAGCAAATAATAATAATAGGGAAATGGAGACTTACATATTTGCACAAGGGAATACTTATCTTGAGTTGTACAAATTACTGTGGTTTTATTAAGTAAATTTTTTTCCTTGCAGAGTTTTTCAAAGAGCTGCTTTTGAAAAAAATAATTGGGGGAATTAATCTTCTATTTATCCAAACCATTCTGTATTCTTTCTCTGCGGTTTTTTTTTGTTTGTTTGTTTAATTGCTAAGTTCATTTGCATGAAAATGGAATTTGAATAGTTGAACAGTTTCTGATACTTTTTCCCAGATAGATGGAATAAACTGCATTTATTGTAAAGGAAAACAACTTTCGTTTTGTAAAATTCCTTGCATGCTTTGTTTACACAGAATAATTAATTAATATTTGAGAATATAGTTTTTAAAGTTGCCTTGGTATATATATACTGCTAATGTATAGAATTCTCTTCCCTTTTCCCCTCCCCATCATGTCTTTTCATTTCTCTGGTGAATTAAGCTACATTTCTGTAGTTTCTCCATTCTCTAAAACAAGCAGCATCTTATGCTACAGCAATTCTTTTAAATCAGACTGAAGTTTGCAAAAGTTGTTTCAGATTTTTTTGTTTGTTTGTTTTGTTTTTTGGCTTTCCAAAAGATCTTTGTCAAGATCTCTTAACAAAGAGAATAAAGTGATTTACAGTAAAAGTTATCCAGACTGAAATGGAAATTTGATTGGGATGTATAATCTGGCAAAGCTTACTAATGATTGTCAGATAGTAGAGATACTACTGCAGTTTTGGGACAAACTGGTCACTGTATTATGGCAAAAGTAGAAGCAAGAGGGTCACTACCTTGCCATACAAGTTTTGCTAGCTGAACTTGATTGTGTATATTTGAAAATTTTCTTATGTGGTCTTCCAAAATGAATTTATTTCCAGACCGGTTTCATTAAATTTAGGATTGATAATGTTTTTATAAAAAATAAATAATTAAATAATTTTAGATAATGTTTTGTGTTACCACTTTTAAAATTTTTAATGTTGAATACTGTAGTTATATTTACTGTTTAGTTTATGCATTTTGGGAAGAAGATGATGTTTTTACTACTCTTCTCCTAGGTAGACCTTCATACAACAGACCCTTTTTAGTTTATTTTTATGTATTGACCGCTTGGAAAATGTGAAAATTGGAGTATGAAAGAGTAAATTTTATGATACTATGTAATTATAGAATAAGAAATTTATGAATTCAGGTTTGAAGTGTGGAATACTGCACTTCAAACAAAATTATCAGTTATCTCAAATTAATTATGATTTTCTATTTATTTAGATTTCTCATATTGGAAAGCTGAAGGATTTTCTTCTACAACACAGAAAGGATTATATTAATGCTTACAGGTAAGTCTGCACTGTGCTTAAATGGGTTTATATATTATTTATTTATTTATCTTAATGCTTATAAAGTGAACAGCTTTAAAATCTGTAGGCATAATGACTAGAACAAAAACAGAGATTGTTATTAATTGGCTTACTGTAAAGCTCTATAAGATGGAGGAATAGGGCTGTCCCAAGAAAACAGGGCACCTGAATAAAATGAGACTCAGAATTTGAAGATGATCTCTGGCTCTTAGGAGTTCTGAAAGAAAACAGCTGGGAAATCGAAGTCCCACACCTTTTAAGGACCTGCAGAGTAAGTTTCTGAAGGGGTTCCTGGGACAGCAGGGTAATCCAGGTTTTCCCTTTTACTCTGTCATACTAACCCTACTTGTCATGCCAAAGTATAAAATCAGTAGCATCAGCAGGTCCTGGAGGAAAATGGTGCAAACTCTTCAGGCTCTGGAATTTGAATTTCCAGATAAGGGTACCAGTGGGGAGAAGGTGTCAGAGGACAGCAGCACAAGATTTGTTTTTCTGTGACAAAGACAGTAGGCTTCAGCTTTGGTAGTTACTATTGTGTGAAGAAAGTTTTGATTCTTTTGAGCCACTAGGAAGCACTCAAAGCTTCAGTATCTGTTTACTTATTGGTAACTTTAGTAGTAGGATTTTTAGAAGATTACAATACAAATTTACAAGTTGATGTTTGTAAGAAAAAAATAGTACCTTCTGGTCTGCAGATACTATATCAAGTTATCATAAGATCTGAATATTAGTGAAGCTTATTTTGGTGAACTGAGTAGCATTTCAGAAATGTAAATTTGCTTTTTAGGGAAACTTTGTTACATGCAAACCAGGTGAATCAGTCCTGTCTGCATTTCAGTTCTGACACACCTCTGACTGAAGCTGATTCAATCAAGGTAGATAAAATGCAGCCTAAAATCCTTTTGGGTTAAAAGTTTCCTAGATACCAAACAGAAGTGCTGTTCAGACAGATATCCTTTCCCCAAGAAAAGACAATAAGAATAGATGAGCCATCTGCTATTCCTTAGGCTCAATCCATATTGGAGGAAGAGTTTTTGAGAAACAACTCTAATCCTGAAAGGGTCTGTCACAGTAACAGCAATACTACGTCATCAGTGGGATCAAAGTGTGTTCTGAGTGAATTATCAGAAGACTTTTGGCACCCTTTTTTTGTCTCCACAAGAGTTTAAAAGCTGTATTTTGTTATTTTGAAAACAAAACAAAAATGGAAGGTGGCTTCTTTTATCCATGAGAGGCGGTGGGAGCTGTTTATTCAGTGCTGGTGAGGATGCTGCTGGGGGTGTGCACAGTGCTGTGTGTGAGGTGGATGAGGGGTGCTTGTCCAAGGAGCAGGCAGAAGCAGGGCACAGCTCCGTGGTGTGACTGCCTCTCTGCTTTTCAGTGCCTGTTGGAATAGGGCATGAACAACACTAGGTGGAGCCAGCAATTTATTACTGACAGAACTGCGTGTACTGTATGAAACTGTGTGTGCATGCAGAGAAACTGCAAATCATTCCAGTAAGAGCAGTCAGTAGTGATTAAATTTTGGATAATGTTTGTATTTTATTAACAGTAATGTGCATAAAATGAAAGAGATTAGAGTAAAAATGTGTCCAGGTTATTTTGATTTCCAGAAGTTTTTAATGTTCTTTTTGGAAACAAGTTGCAACAAGTTGTCATGGTAATTCTCAGTGCTTTTCAGCTTCCTCTCCCCCACCCAAGTCTTCATTAAGGAGAGGAGAGAAATGTCATTTCCTTTATTAAACCATAAAATAATGCTGCAGATCTTATTTGTGATTGCAGTTGATTTTGTTCTTAATGGTCAAATTTAAATTGTTTATGTTTAATTTGACATAAAAATGTCAAATGATTACTTGTGCTATTCTACTTCATGAATGCAAGGAGCATCATAGCATCTGGGCTGTCAGTGTTGCAGTCTTAGCAAATGCCTCACTCACTCAAGACAGCAGTTTTAACTACTCTTCAATACTTAAGTAATGAGGACTGGTTTTGAACAATTTAATAGTGAAAAGCTATGCTGAAATTTATGTAGATGTCAAGTTTCATGAGCAAAAATACTGCTTTGTAGTTTGTCAGTCCTGCTGTTTGTTTTCCCAGCTATTGCACAATGTGTTGGTGAAATTGAGCTTTTGAGTTACCAAGTTGTATTATTATATGCCTTTTAAATCTTCTTCATAATGTGTTACAACCGGGTTCTTGATTGTTTCTTTGACCTTACCTTTGAAAACTATGAATTTTTAATAATGGAGTTTTATTTTTGGGATACATGAAATATCCTGCTAAAGTGGGTATGCCTTTAATTCATTTTTAGAAAAAAATTTTTAGCAGTGAGAAAGTCAGTTGAAAGAATGGTTATTTGAAACCAAGGCCCTGACCTATTTTATCAAACTTTAAATACTTAACTGAAATACCTAAACTGACTTAGTAATTGCTTATTCACCTTCTTTCTTCTTTATTTGGCTATTGCCTACAAAATATCTAAGTGGCAAAACACATGAAATTCTTGATGTAGTGATCTAAGCTTACTGGTTTTCAGGCCACGGCACCTTTATCCTCTCTTGTTTATTAGGATTTTTTTCCTTTCTCTTACATGTAGTGTTTTTGCCTTCTGTGATAAGGAATTTTTTGTTATGGTTTTAACTCCAGCTAGCAGTTCAGCCCTACAGAGCCACTTGCTCACTGCCTCCATAGTGGGATGGCGGAGAGAATCGGAAGAGTAAAAGTGTGAAAACTCATGGGTTGAGATAAAGGGAGTTTAATAGGGAAAGAAAAAGCCACATGCCCAAGCAAAGCAAGTAATTTATTCACCATGGGCAGGCAGCTGTTCAGCCATCCCCAGGAAAGCAGGGCTCTATCACACGTGACAGTGACTTGGGCAGGCAAATGCCCTCACTCTAAGTGTGTCGTCCCCCCTCTCCCTGCTCCTCTTTTCTTTCTCCAGCTGTATGTGCTGAGCATGGAGCCAAATGATCTGGAATATCCCTGTGGTCAGGGAGGGTTAGCTGTCCTGGCTGTGTCCCCTCCCAGCTCCTCGGGCACCCGCAGCCTCCTCACTGGTGGGGTGGGATGCAGAGCAGGAAGGGCCTTGGCTCTATGCAAGCACTGCCCAGCAATAACAAAAACATCCCGAGTTATCAGCACTGTTTCTAACACCAGTTCAAAACACAAACCCTGCACTTGCTGCTGGGAAGAAAATTCATTCCATCCCAAGCAAAACCAGTGCACCAAGTTTATCACTCTTCCTGGAAAGGAAAAGACAGAGACTCTTGAGGCCTGAAATTGTTTACAAAATGTGGGTACTTTTTCATTTCTTGTTATTAAGCAATAACTCCTTTCAGATGAGGATTTCAGATGAGGTCTCATTTTTAGTATATTGACTGTTATGCATTCTGTATTCTTCCTCTCAGTCCATTTGCTTTAATGCTTTCCTACATTGCTTTTTACACTGTGCTAGGCAAGATCCTATCTTCAGTCTTTGGTAACTTGTCTAAAGTCGCATCTGTGAACAACTTGTGCCTTTCCTTTTCATCATCAGCTCCGCCGTGTTTTTCATCACTGAACCATGAAGACAATTCATATGTTTGTGTTAAATATATTTCAGGGAACTAGCTGTAGTGCCCTAACACCTGGAAATTTGAAATGATCCTCTTGGGATTCCTTCACAGCCTTCAGTTTCTCTGAAGGATCTTGCAAGGTTTAGGCAGTTTTAAGACCAGTCATTATTCCTACTGTTTTAATGAGAATGTTTAATTGGAAAGGAATTGTGAGATTGCTAGATTTTTTACATGTAACACCTCATACCTAAAAATACTTGAGAGAAGAGCTTTCCATCTGTTATTATTAGACATCTAATTAATTGTGTTTTGCAACTGCAGAGATACTTATGTAGTTGATCAGTGTAGTGTAGATGACTTTGGAATAGAATTTTTTTGCATTTTTTGCACCAGAAAGGCTGCTTGGGTGGTTTTTGATGCATTTTCATTACATGCTTCTGTGGTCCTTCCATGCAGTTAAGTGTTTGAACATTTATTGTTAATTGCAAATAATATACCTTGAAAAAATTACTAACACATTATCTTTCTGTCTTGAAAAATAATGGTAGTGCCCAGTAATTATGCCTCCTGTCCTAGCATTTATCTGTCTCTATCTTAAGGCAATAAATCAGTTAGGTCATTTGCTACTTAATAGAAAATCATTGAATGCTTACACAGTGTTTTGTGGAGAGTGGTTCCTTGTATTTAATGATAAAAGAAGTAGCCATTAAGGGACTCTAAAAATAGTATTTTACTGACTCATGTACAATGCCAGGCTGCATTCTTTTCTTGACTTACTCACATTTTTACAAGAAGCAAGGCCTGCTTTGTTATATTGAGGTAGTAAAACATGTAGATAATCTGTAAAGACTTTCTTCCTGGAGCAGTATATTTTTCTGTTCTCCAGGGAATTATTTTCAAATTATTTATCTTATTTTTATTTTTTTTAATTACACTAAATTCATATATCACATTTCAGAAATAATAATTTTTAACAGCACTCTGGAATATCTCAGCAATATTTTACAAAACTGAAAATACTAATTCAGGTATGCCTGTATTACCTATTCTAGTAGCTGAGGCTTCCACACAGAATTAAAAAAAAACTATGTAAAAGTTGTTGTGGAATGTTTTGTCATTTGAATCGAGGACCTTTTAGCTTGGATTTATGTCAGCATTTGGATGGAAAAAGGCAGTAAATGAAAGTGCATAAAACTTAGTTAAGTAAGAAATCAAGCAATTTAAAATATACTAGATGCTCAAAGAGAAGAATGTGACTGCAGTGTTTGCAGCTAAGGTTATACATACTCATATGTGCATTTAACACATGGGGAGCATTTCTTTATGGATTTACAAGGCAGTATCTGCCGGTGGTAAGTTGGGCAAATCTCTACTATTTTACAACTGATTTAGTTCTGCTTATTGCGTCTATCTCTTTTGTAATACACTGTTGTAGAAAAATCAAATTTTTCTTCTTGATTTTTTACCTTTATTGGATTAATAAGCAGAAGATATTTTATGTACCAGTGGAATTACTAATTCCAAAAGCTAATGTAACATCAGCTTTGCTTCCTTGTGCTTTGCTGACAAAATAGGGTCATAGAAGTGTTAGGCTGGAAGGACCATGGCTGAAACATTCAAAAAGAGAATGTCTGGTGTTTTGCTTGCTTTTAAATATTTTGTTCTGTGAAGATTTCATAGTCTCATTCTGCTTTTTCCTGTTTCCCTATCCATGTTACTAGAATAATGTATCACATTGTAATGATGACTTTCTATGCAACAACTGGTTTATGGTCCAGTGTGATCCCAGATGACTTTTCTAAGGAACTGTTCCCTAATCAGTTGTTCCCCATTCTCTGTGGGTTCAGATAATAGTTCTAGGTGTAGCGAAGAGCTGCTGACCATTACTTATTCCAATTCTTTGTGTTATTTCTCCAAGCAATATTGTATTGAATTGAAGTTTTGTTCTCTTGATATGGTTTTAGTTTGCTTAACTTTATGCCTCTGAATGTTTAGGAAGTATATACACTATTCTGCTGAGTTATTAATGAAAGTATTAAACAGTGTCAGATTCAGGACAAAATCCTGTGAAACATAGCTCAGTGTTCCCTTATGTTTTGGTGTATAACTATCCCTGAGTTCAACTTTGCAGTTTCACATTCATTTGGTGCTTATTTCTTCTAACTCATTTATTCGCTGGGAGCCTGTGAGAATGTTATGTGAGATGATAACAAGAGCCATATCAAAATATAGCAGTGATTGCTTTTCATCCATCCATGAGACTGTTACTGCATCCCAGCAGTAAATTACACTGCCTATGATGTACTACTGATACATCTTGGGTATTGGTAATCTTTCTGTTCTTTCTAAGTACGTAAATGGGACTTATTCATTCCTGTATTTTTCTAGACTGAGTGGTCTACAAGTCTTCTGCGCCTTTTTTTTGGCCCTTTAACCCTATTTTCAAAGACAGTTGCTAATCTTCATCTTTTTATCAATCTGTTGTTTGCTTATTCTCTCCTAATTCTTAGCACTGAGGATCCATTTGATGCATTTCCCATTTTATTCCAGGGCTTGCTCTGCTGTCCCTGCACACTGTGTGAGTGTGCATACGCCCTGGGCTTTTTTGGAAGTTGGTTAGTTCCGTTCAAGAGCGCAGCTTTGTCACACACATAGGAGGGATATGCACTTCACCAAGTTACCTTCAGCGTTGTCCCAGGAGCCGCTGCACCTTCAGGTACACGTGTGTGCTATGGCCTGGTTCATGCAGCTCTCTCACACACTGCTCACTCAGCTGCCTGTTGACTGATACATTATCTGACACTGGCTGTTGCTGATCATAGCATCAGCATTTAGCCCAGATGATTTAGAAGCAGTAAACAGCATTAAGGTAAAAGGAATAGTAACTGGAGCTTTCAAGTGACATTAATGATAAAAATTAGTGCAAAAAACACCCAAACCAAAGCAATAAACATCTAGAATTAATTCATACTCTGTATATGATTTTACTTCTCTGTTGAGTAACAAACTGAGACCACATTCTTAAGTGTTTCTTATAGTAGTGTTTGCAGAGCAATCTCTTGTTATCACTGGTATCCCTTCCCAGTTGTCCCATCCTGCACTTGATCCTTTTCTGTGTCCCTGCATGCTGTGTTCCTTTAGACTTGCCAATAGAACTCAGAACTAATTTGCACTTTGTATTCTGATCTTTGTTTGAGCTCAACAAAACTCACTTGATCTCTCACTGTATTGCCTGCTCTTCCTTTTCATCAAAGGCAGAATTGCACATCATCATAATGTAATTTCTATATGAAAGCTACTAGTTCATTTGAATTCTTTTCTGTTCCTTTTTAGATCTGCATTTTCTCTGCAATTTGATCTATTCATTTTTCTAGACTGATTAAATCTGCCTACTTGATGGTCACTGTCTTCACTGTACTCTTCACCCACTGGTAAAAATCTCAAACAAACCAAGTTGCCTTCTAGCCCAAGTTTCTTATGAAATTTTCTCATATTGGCAAGGATGAAAATCCAGAGGAATTTCTTCTCCTGCTTTCACCATTCTTTATCTGTGAATATCTTGCTAATGAAAAAACCTGATATGCTTGGCCCTTCTTGATTTAGTGATGGAATAGTCCACTGCTGTGGTACTGCCACTGCACTTCTGAGCATGCATTTGTATCTCTGACATACAAGACACAGCTGGATTTTTTTTCCTGTTGTGTTGGTTTTTGTTTGATGTTTTTATGTGGTTTTGGCTTTCTTTGGCCTGTTTTATTTTAATGAGCGGTTCCTCTTCCGGTAGAGGATGGTGATTAAGTGGATTTTCAGTATAATCTCCATGTGCAGATTTACTGGGGAGTGCAGTGGGGAGTTCAGTACCCTGTTAGTACTAGTGGATGCCATATGTGTTCTGACATAATGGGATGTGATTGTATGACTCCATTCTTGCCTTCCCAAGGAGGTTGGGTTTCAGGTATCCTTCCCTCTGAGTGGCTTGGCCAGCTCATGTTCAAAAGCACTGGTACCAGACACTATGTAAGCTGTAAGCAGTTATAAAAGGAAAAGTATTCTGTTTCTTGTTTACTGGATTAAGCTGCATTTAACTAGCTTTGAAGCTGTGAAACTCCTATTTAAGAATTTGATCTACCCTGTTTTTCTCTAAGCAACTAGGAAAAGTAACTTAACAAGTTGGTTCCCAATGTTAAAAAGCTATTGCAATTATCCTCAGTGTATCACTACATTACCACTAGTTAAAGTGTTAGTAAAAAATGAAATGTGCCTGAGGCAAGTTTATTCGTATTTATTTGTAAGTCTGATTCAAAAGAAAATTCTGGTTTGCATTTTGTAATCTTTATTTTACCCTTTTATGTTAAAAAGTGCATGGAAAGTGTAGAGCTCTGCAAATACTACAAAGCTGGGAAAAGTACAAGAAGCTAGACATAAACACAAGAACTTTATATCCTGTTCAGTAGCAGACCAGCCAGAATTTATTATTGTAATCTGAAATAGAAGAGTGCATTTTTTCCTTTGAGGAGCTGTCATGCAGCTCCATGCATGTTACTCCATCCTTATTTCCCACCATTCTGTGTGCCTCAAAATGCTCAAGTAACTCTAGGCTGAGATTATGAATTATGTCATACCAGATGGTCCTAAAGGTCCCCTTCTGTCTTGGCCTGTGTGGAGATGGATGTAGGAATGAATTTCCTGGGTTTACACATGCTTAGAATTTGCTTATCCAGCAGACTAGGAACAAAAATACCTATACAAGCTGTGCAGTGGGACTTGGGGAGAGGTCTGCCCCAATATATTTAACAATATGAGTTACCTTACATTACATTATATTTGTAACTGCTGATGTGTCATCTTAGCCAGGTGGGGAAATCCTCTCTTATCAGCTATTTCTAAAATCAGGCAATATCAAATATTTCATCATTCAGGATGCTTTCTCAGAAAGTGTGATTCAGAGTTACAACTTTTAAAAACACTGATTATGGCTGTGATAGGGATTTTGCCACAAATTTATGAAACCCATCTGTCCTGAACAAAGGAGAGCAATGCAGCTACTTAAAGATAAACGGAAACACTACATATGGCTGTCTTTCTCTAAGAAATAAAGAATAATATTATGATATTTAGAATAGTTTTAACCAGAGGAGGAAAAAAGCCCTGATATTTAGATGTCAAATACATGGCAGTTTTGGAAACAAACATGTAAAATATAGAATATCACTTGTAATTAGTTTGTCTTACTGTTTGCTTGCTAATCTGTGCTTCTGTACTAACTGCCCAATAAGCAGAAACTAATTTTCAGATCAGATGAACCATGTGCTGGTTTTTTATGTAAAACCTGTAATATGGGATGGGAATGAAGAGATGTTGGTATAATACTTGAAGCCTTTAGAGTGTACTTAAAGCTTTGTGGGGGAGATCTGGAGCCCTGCTTGCAGTACACTGGTGATGCAGGAAGGATCTGCTGGGTTTGTGGAGGGTGAATTGATGGGATGGGGTTGTGTGCACTGGTTGTGGGCATTCCTGCAGCTGGGATTGCAGCAGACATGGGAGCTTTGGCATTATTGCAGTGAAGTGTGGAAGAGATCTCTAGAGATATCAGGCTAAATATTGAAGATCCTCTCTTCTTGCTTGTATTACTGCATCAATGTAATTGCATTACACATAAGGAAATTTTCACATTTAAAAGTAATATGCAGATATGGGTTAAGGTTTTCTTTCCTGTTTTAAAAAGCAGATATAATAGGCTGTGATCACTGCATCGTCAGGAAACCCAAGATGAACTTTTTTTTCTGTAGCAGAATTTTATCACCCTGTCACCTATGGCTGTGTAAACACTGCTAAATACCTTAATACAGTGTACTTCTCTGCTGGTTACCTACAGCGAGTTAATATTTTGAGGACAGGCCTCTATTTTTATTAATTGACAACCAAAATACATTAGTCTTAGAAAATACTAAATGCATAATGTATAATCTAAAATAGAAATAAACATAGGGAACAGTTTTTAATAAATAATATTGCAATCAGTACTAAATAATATTGCTATTTGATATTAAAATTGTGTATTATTTTCCAGTATTCTTCCTCTAGTTTGAATTCACAGTTTCATAGTACAGCTACTTTAAAAGCATTGAAGCATTATATTTAGGATAATGAAAACATATTTAAGTAAAATAAGTTCCTTTTTTCCATACTTCTTTCAGTATTTGAGCTATTCCTTTATCTTAATTGGTTTTGTGTTTTTAGGACACTTTATTGGAATAAGTACTGAGGGCAGTGATATATTTTGTAGTTGTATTTTCACCTTATTCGCTCTGTGTTTGCTTATGTACAAGATGATAGGAGATACTGCTTTTTCACTAGTAAAAGTGTTCTAAAAAAAAACCTCCCAACTTTATAGGAGTGGCATTTTTATCAGTGGTAGTTACTGTACTTTTTATTACTTTTTCTTTGAAAATCAGTGTTGCAGAAAAATCCTTGCAAAGATGTTGAGTCGGAAGAAGGTCTAAGATGTACTTGTGGATTTTATGTTGGGGATTTTCTAAGTGACAAGTTTGTCTCATTTTTCAGCCATATCATGTCTGATTATGTGAGGATGACGGACACAGAGCGTGACCAGATAGATCAAGATGCCCAGGTGTTTATGAGGACATGTGCTGATGCCATTCATCAGCTCAGAACAGGAGGTAAACTAAGCAGCTCTTACATGGCTTTTTTAGTTCTTGATAAAGGCTAAGGTAATGTTGAATATTGTTGAATAATGGTGAATCTTAAATGCTTTAGGAAAAAGATTGGGGAACTCCCGTTGCTTTTTTGTTTGCATTGGTGTAATCCCATTGGCTGATTAGTACTGTAATTCCATTTTCTTTAATAATAGTGAAAAGAACATAGAATTTTGTTTATGTATTCGAATACACAGTTAACAAGTGTAAAGAAAAATCTTAAAATATTTGCTACTTGAGTAGTAATTCAGCACTGTGGCACAGAGGAGTAAACCAAAGCTGTCTAAATGTGATGGTTGTCTTTTACTAGCTTGTCTACCTGTAAGGTATTACAGGCATAATACTTCCAAATCTGAGATCATTAAATAACTTTAACAGAGTCCTTGTAAATTAAACGTGGTTTTGGCAACTTGAATATGGGATCATACCTTTACTACACTGTCTTGTAGAAGTTGAGAGAAAATTTCTGTGTTGCCGTTTTCAAGCTGACTTGCTGCATCTCTGTATTTTATTGATACACAAAAGATTTTCATCAGCTTTAAAATGCTGTCTAAATGTGGTTGTAGCATTATTCAGAATCATTAAATGTCAGTCATGCATGGGAACTGTATAGTATAAAAATGAAGAATATCTATATCTGTGAATTAAAGGGATGTTTGACACAATAAATCCCAAAAATCCCCACACAGTCTGTACATGGAAGATTTTGAACAAATTCAATAATTTAAGCAAGTTAAATCTCTAGATCTGTTTTGCTGTTCTTAGCTAGATGCCACCTATTCCTGTTTAGTGTTTAACTGACGTAATAGAACTCTGTGGCATATATAAAAATATTATAGGACACTAGTTATTTTCAGTTTTTGGTTCTTTGTAATGATTTGCTGTTTTAGAGAATCTATATTTAAAAGAAATATATAACATATATAAAATGTAACTAGACTTTTGAATATAACTTGCATATTAACTGAAAGTGCAAACTGATGTGAAATTCAGTAAAAAGTTAAAAGGATGTTTTATATTTTTCTTTTCTATTTCAGCACACAAGGGTGTCCAGTCTGCTCAGGTGAAGGAGCACAGAACAGCTGTCTTGGACTTCATTGAAGACTACTTAAAAAGTACTTAGTATTTACTGAATAGTTACAAATAGATGATTGCATTTTCCAAGAAAGGAATCTTGCTCTTCTAACCTGAAATTTTGTTTACTTCTGTCTTTACCAGGAGTGTGCAAGCTGTATTCTGAACAAAGAGCCATCCGAGTTAAGCGAGTGATAGATAAGAAGAGACTGTGAGTAGCATCAAAAATAGTTTAAATGTGCCTTTCATTTGTGGCACACAAATGAATCAAATTAATCTAAAACTATTGTTTTAGATTATAAGGAGATTGTTTTAATGGAAGTTTGTGGTTGCAACTTGGAGCAACTTCTGCAATCAACAGGTGCATTCCAAGGCTCTTTACACTTCAGGCATGTGAAGTCTGAAAGTGGTAGAGTGCCATTATACTGTTGCAGTTCTCATGTAGGTAAAGGATAAAAAGCACCAAATCAGTAAAATGTGGGTTAGTAAACCTATCTGACTTCTACAAATTCACAAAAATATTTCTTTCTCTTTCATTTTTTTAAGGTCCTATCTTTCTGCCAAACATGTGACTGTGTTGTTAATAAATACTACTGAGATGGCAGGCATTCATGGCAAGCATAAACATGATAATAAAAACTAGAATGTAACTTCTGAACAGAAACAAGAGCTTCCACTTCCTATAGTGGCACTTACAAAGGCTGCTAATGTAGAGCTGAAAATGTCTAGGAGACTTTAAAAGTGATGTACTTGCTGCCTTTTTGTCTGGTGAGATTTTTTTTTTCAGTCAGGTTTTAAACCCCATACTTCTTCACTTCCTTTTTCTGCATACTCCCAATTGTGAGAATGACAGGGAAAGTGGGCAGGTTTGCAATTTATTTAATACCTGAGAGACTTTCCTTGTTTTCTCACTCTGCATTATTTGAATAGTAACTTCAAGGTTCATTATCTATATTTTAATGTAAAAAAGTATAGTTCTAGAATATGCACATAATTAAATTCCTGAGTGTTTTTCCAAGACTTGATGCTGGTTTATCAGTTTGGTGTTCGGGTTGATGAACTGCAGTTATAATGAACCTAGAGAGATTTTTTCAAAAGTTCATAAGTATATTTTATTCAGAATGATTCAGCCTGATTAAGCACAATTAGATTCACTCAAATATATCCTCATGAGACATAAACAGTAGTACATGTTGAGGATCAGACCAAAACCAAGAAAACAAAGTACCCCAAACCATTTCTGAACTTTGGTAAGAAGTAATGAGAGAAAATTGGTGTTTTTGTAGCTCTTATAAGTTTTCAGAAAACAAAAATACAGGAAAAACTGTGTGATATTTTTAATGTGTAAAAATCCAGAATCTTATCAGTATTCTTCATGTGAAAGAGCTTCAAAGAAAGGTAGCATTGTTCCTACAGCTGTGGCAGTAGCTAATGAATACCAGCTCTTCTGTTAGTACTCTTACATTACTGTTTCCATGTGAAATCCCAGGTTCAGGATTTCTCAGGTGAATAAACAGAGAAAAAAAACCTCAGTTTGATGCATTATTTCAGAAGTTATAGTTCCACTTAAGTAAAGAGCAATAAGGCATTAAGAATTACCCTAGAAGACAGATCTTTTTATTGGAGTGTCCCTCTCTGCCTCTCTTTATGGATGCAAGAACTAGAAAACAGATGTTGACCAGGTGGAGTCTGTAGTCATTACAGATGTGATATAATGGCTAAATTGTCTTTTAAATTAAAATTCAATTCAAATGAATAACAGGACATAACCCAGTCTTTATTATGACTTAAAGAAAAATTGGTTTGTAATTTCTCTGAGGATTTCAGCAGATGCTTTATGTGATAAAAACATTTACCCTCTCTTAAAAGAAGTAGGCATCCTTTAAACAGTGCATCCCAGACACTTTGTTCATTTTAAATTGAAAGTTTCTTGTATTCCTATACTGTGCACAGTAAAGACAACAAACAATAAAGATATATGTTTCTTTAGAAATAAATTAATCCTATTGCAGCTCTGCTTTCCTGCAGTTTAGTCAATTTAAAATATGTGAATATCAGACAATACTGAAAAGTTTGCCATAGAAATATAATTATGTTTCCTTTTATATTGATAACTATCCTAAGCTCTTCAACAAATTGCCTGAGTGCTACATTTTTCCTACAGAGGTTGCCTTTATGTACTCACTCACATTTTTTGATTAAAAGGTTCTGCTGGTTAGGACTAGTTTCACAGAAACAAAAGCTGAGAAATAGAAACACAAGCATTTTTTTCTGTAAACATACTTAGTTGTGATTTTCAATTCTAATGTTTATTGGTATTGAAGATTATATTTCATTTCAATTTTAAACTTCTTTTTCCATTAGAAGATTTTGTGAATTATGTATGCAATTATTCAAAGCAATCTGATATTTTTGTTACCTGGGAAATGGTGTTTTATTAGTATTAAAAGTATTATTTGAACTGCACAAATATATAGATAAGGTTTTTTTATTATTATTATTAGGCAAATTTGAGAGGGAGGACATTAGAGTAGAATTCTTCTCTGTGAAATTACCAAAAGCCCAGTACTTGCAGAGGTTTTGTAACTAAAAAAATCCCTGCTACTGTTTTTTCTTGTTAAACAGCGATCACTCAGTGATGACAATTGCATTATATTTTGGTTTTCACAGAATTTTTAAATTATGGGTTAGAATTTAGACACAATGCAAAGAAGGAACACAAAAAGCAACACCTTCTGTTAGGCACAGGGAAGAATTACAAATCATAAGGAGATTAACTGTTGGCTATATTTGAGAGGGTAGGAAGTGATAAAGGGTAGGGTGGAATCACCTGGCACAGCCGGTGATTCCACACACTGGTTTTTGGTTTTTTGGTTCTTTACCTTCTCCAAGAGCATTACTAAATATTTAACAGCTTCCTATGTAGCAATTACAGAATTCATTGCAGACAACAATAAACCACAGAAATCTACTGGAAAAAATACACTACCACTAATTTTCAACATTTTTGATGCCACACTGAAACAAGTAACTTAATGTATAATCACCGAATAAGCTTCTCGTGTTTTGCATTGCCTTTGTATTAAAATTACCTAGTAGGGACTCAGAAGCAGTATAAGAAAGCTAATTCTATTGCATTTCCTTTATGATAATTGAAAAGATGAAGTCAAATTATCATTACTATTTGAAAAAAAATAAGTAGTGCTTGACCATTGCTGCTACAAATTTTTCAGTATGACGTAAATGTTGACTTTTAAAAAAAATACAGTGGATTTTTGAAAGGAAGTTTAATAAAGTGTCAGTATTTTTAGGCTGTAGCCTTCATTAATCTCAACTCTGAGCATGTGATGCATTTTGTCCAGGAATACTATTCACACTTTCTTTGCATTTGTAACAATATTACAGTGACAGTTGCTAAGTACATTTTGTATCTTGGCTGGAAAATCTTTAATGTGAAGTTCTCAAGAGTTAAAGTATTGAACGTAATAATCCATTCTCATTTTACAGAAATCTGTGTAGTATCTGTTAAATCATAGGCTCTTGTACTTCTAGGTCCAAACTTGAACCTGAGCAGAGCAATGTGTCCAAATCTATTCTTTCTGCTGAAAAATCTTCACAGAGTCCTTTGGAGGATTCTGAAGAAAAACTCTCTGCTGAGGAAAGCAAAGGTAAGAATAAAAGGTAGCTATGTTTTACTTTTTGTGGCAAGACCTGTCCGGTAGATAGGGCTTCCTTCACTTTAGAAGGGCCAGTTGCTATGACTGGCATGTCTTTCATTTTCATCTTCCTTGAGCTGATCAAGTGAAGCATATTGTGAGACTGAGGAAGCAAATTCTTAAACTTTTTGACATGCCAGCTAAACAAGTCATATGCTTTGCTGAATTCTTCATCCTCTTAATAACCTCTTTATGAGCTTTTTCCATTTATTTTTATCGATATCATATCTTCTGAAATTTGTCTGACTTTTCCATATTCCTTTCACTGAATGCAAGGAAGTAGGAAGTAGGTCAGTGACTCTCTGGGAACACTGTGTAGTTTTTAAGCACAGAGACCTTGAGACACTTGAGCAGTAGGAACTCACAGGTGGAACACACAGAGGAGGTTATTGGCTGCTCAGGTCCAGTAGTTTTGGGGCTTTCTCCTTGACAACATTCATTGCCCTGCTGGGAGGATTGCATCTCATCTTTCAGTGGGCAGGAGATAGCTAGAAGTCCAAAGCAGTATCTCTCACCTTGGGGTCATTTCAGATGGTGCAGATCTTGGGATTTGTGAGCGCTGGTTCTCATTCCTGGTTTCCTGATTATCCCTGGCTGAGGGATAGAAGCCATTTCAGTCCTCTTAGCCACTTCAGCCTGTGCTGGGATGTGTGTGCTGGCAGAGCTTTGGAGCAGAATGCCCTTTGAAGTACCACACTATGCAGATAATTTCAGGTGTCATGCCTGAAGAGAAATCTTGTTCCTGTGATTCTGAAGTTGCTTTCCCTGGCTTGAGATCTCCCACTTGAGTTGTCTAAAGGACTCAAAGGTACCCTGTGATTTACAGCAGGAATTTTTTTCCTTGTAATACATTAAGTTGGGATAATATTTATCAGGATACAACAAATGCAATGGTTGGTCATACTATTCTGATAAACAGTTGTTGTTTCTTAGGTGATTTTTATTAAAAGAGTAAAGTTGCTCTGTTAGGTGACTCCAGGGCCTTACAGAGGGTGTTCATGTGAAGTACATGCTCCACTTCTGGGTGAAGTCTCTAACACTGAATTACCTCACAATATGTGAATGGCTTCATTTTCTGATAATGGCTTTGCTTATCTTCCTAGCCAGTTTGTACTTCTGCAGCCCTATCAGTGTGCCTTTTTTCCCCCCCAACACTGAATTTATTGTAAGAAGTACAGGTTTGATTATGTGCTGTTTCTAGTGCTTACCTTTCTATAGTGTTCCTTAAGTGATGCAGCACACAGGCACATAGGTGAGTTTCACCTTAACCTGTTATCAGTGTTCTGCAGCTGGGAGCTGGTGCCACTGGTGAAGCAGCAGCAGAGCAGCATCTTCATTGCCCTGTGCTCTTTCCTTGTTACCAAATGTCCCTGCAATCTCTGCAAGTGTGCATTCCCACCACATAGTGTCATTACAATTTTTAGCTCCAAAAATCTGTGCCACACCATGGAAAATACTGTTCCTTGGTTGCCTTGGACACAGCAAGCCACTGCAGTAACCAGAAATGCAGCTATTTTATTGCACATCAATTTTGATTACTCCAGTACTCGCTTTCATGAGTTTTTGTTTTAATTTTTATGAGAAAGTAGGGGTCCTGCTACACAAGCGGTGCTGCTGCAGTACTTCTGAGGGGTTGCTGACTAGACTTTGAGAAAACTATAGAACTTGTGTATCAAAATAAATCTGTCTGGAACAGTATGCAAATACACACAGCCTGTGATTCCTCACATCAGGGTAAGTGCTGGTTGCTGCTGCTTATAGGAATCAGCCTTGTGACTTAGCTGGTAGGTGGCTGTTGAAGTATGAGAACAACATGAACAAGATGATGAGGAAACAAGAAGCTCAGTTTAAATCTTACAGCCTTTGATTTATACTTTTTTTTCCAAGTAACTTTTCAAAATTTTAGGAAGCCAGAGAAATGTTTGCATTTTGAAATAAGCAGTTTCATCCACAGGATGCTGGTGGTTTAGAAAACGGTGATAATTTGATTTTATGAATTAGCCATCAGCAGCATGCCTGGGTCCCTTGGGTTAAATCTCATCTGTAAAGATACTTTTGAGAGCAGCTTGTGGGCCTGTCCATAATTTGAACACTGTGATGAACAGCTGAATGTGCTACTTGATGTGCTGAAGCACCACTTGGGTTTTGTCTGGTTTTTTGGCAGAAATCAAAGCAAATTATCTTTGTTTTGAGGCAAAGCACCTGTTTACATTAGAATTATAGTGGACATGTCTCATGGTAGGAAAATAGTCTCTCTGGAGAGTGCTTTTATATACTGGCAGTACTTATTTGCATATTACAAATTTGATATTTAGTTTATGGAAATAAATGTAAATAATGAGTAGCTTTTGAACTGCTCCACAAGCTTAGCAGCTGTCTCCTTTCAGCATGGAAAAAGGTTCAGAGGATTTGATCATTATTTTATATCTCTGTCATGAGTTTACTTCTGTTTCTGAAAGAGAAATGTAGTTTGGCTTTTGCTTGCTGAATTGCAGAAAACCATTAATGTCAGCTCTGTGTAAGCTGCAGAAAGCCCAGAACACAGCACAGTGACAGGAGGAACCCTGGGGAGGTACATGTTTCTTGCTTACCTCTTACCATAAATACATTTGCTTATAAGCCATCACATTGGATACAGGTGCTGTTTTTTAACAGTGCTTGCAGGGCCTGAAACTAATTGGTTCCTCTGGGATAAAATAAGAGGGTTTTCTCTTTTTTTTTCTCTATAAACTAATTATCTTGCTTTGTTTGAATGCAGTAAATAATTTATTGTAATTTTGATATAATGTAAATATATTGATTACCTAAATACAAGTTTTGTATTTCTGTGAAATAGATTTGAAATACCAATAATATGCCATAGGAAAAATAGTTAGATGCTTTATAAACAATCTTCAAAGAGAGGTTTAAAGAGGTTTATATTTTATTTGTCTTAAGAAAGAACTGATCTATTTTTTGGTTTGGTTTTTTCCTTATATCTTTACTACATTCCTTATGCACATCCCTCATTTGTAACACTGTTGTTGTTTATGCATCCTGGTTAGGTGGCTGGGAGGCCAAAACAAAAAAGGTTTATAATGGAGACATACACAATACTGTTTTACAATATTAATGTGTTCAAGAGTTTGCACAAATACTATCATGAAGGATAAAAGGGAAAAACTTCTCCTTATATCTCTTTTCATATATGTGTTTATATATGGGATTATTCCTTTCAGAGGCTTGTCTAGACAAGGCATTCTCTGACTGATGATGCATCAGTGCTGCTTAAGCAATTGAAAAAAAACTATGTCTAGGAAATTAAAACAAATTAAAATACACATAAATGCTTAAAAGATTGACTGGAATAAATAGGAAGTCTGAAATGTATGAAAAGGTAAAAGCTAAATCTTTCTCTGTGTGTTAATTTGCAACCTGCTTCTGATGCATCAAAGCAGTTTGCAGGTTGATCCCTTGTGGGATAGGACAGATCTCTCTTGGGTTTTTAAGATTGTTACAGCCAGTGGGGAGAGGAGAGGCTCTCTCAAGGCTGCACTATCACAGGGTTTTAAACACTGATGCTAGAACAGCTTCAGAAACAGCGGATTCCTGTAGCACAGCTTCTTTTCTCTCCCATTCTAACTTCTTCCTCTATAATCAGAAGTATATAATTAAGCCTAAAATTAAATCTTCTAGAAGGGAATAGCCCAGAAATAGCCCTTCAAGATCTTTTATGCCCAACCCATACAAAGGTTTATGCAAATGAGTAGCTTTAATCAAAGGGGAAATACTACTGAAATGAATGAAGCAGCTTTGATGTGTTATGGTTAATTTGTGGGGTTGAAGCTGATTCCTGTTACATGCAGGAAGACCCCTTGCACAGAGTGGTGTGGGATTTGCACTGTAATAGGAAGTTTAAACAGCATGACAAAATTGCATGTGTCTGTGAACGTTGCCCAAAACATCTTTGAGATTCTGTTTTAGTTTCTGAAAGGAGGAGCTCGTGGTTCCTTCAAGTCCCACTGGAAGATAATTCTTTGCATATAGACTCTCATTTTGAAAATTGTATGGTTTTATCTGTTAAAAGACAACTGCTACAGTATTTTGAGCCCTAAAAACTGTTAGTGCATTATGAGCTGTTTTACATCCTTCTCTGTCAGTATGTTAATGCAACTCCCTTTAGCTCACAAAATTAAACCTTACATGAAGACTTGGCCCAGTTCAGAAATTAAAGATTATTGATGTAATTATGTGCTGTAAGTACAGGGTGAATCTCAGTAACTGACAAAGGAGATACAACAGTTTCATCATCAGTCTAACATGGATAAAAAATTATTTTGACTTTACTATTCAATACTCTGTACTATTCAGCACCTCAAGTGTTTGGTGGTTCTTTCACAGACAGGAATCTGCCTGATGCCCAAAGTAACCTTGGATTATGGGGGGATGGCAGAGGTGAAGATGAGCTGTCGCCTGAAGAAATACAAATGGTATGTTTATCCTGTGTCTAACTGTATTGTATTTTCTGTTGTATTCATGTGTGGTAAAAAAATGGTACAAATGCAGCTAAATTAACTTCTAAATTAACATTCTCTGCAGAATAATGCTGTAAGAAGATACACCTTTTGCTTGTGGCTTCCTGCTAGCAGCTGATACTTAAAAATGCTACAAGATACTTACATGGAGACATGAAATTAATAAAAACTCTCTCAACAATTGAAATTAAAATTGTTTTCTACCATGACAATTACTAATTCCTTTGTTTAGTCAATGATAGAAGTGAAGACAACATCAGAAGAATCATTTGAAACTTGTGAAAGAATAAATTGTTTGCCCTTTTTTCTTGGGCAGTTCTAGAACACAAATAGTTGAACTATTTAACTATTACTGTGAAGTCATTCTTCATTTTATTTCCTTTTAATTTTTTTATTATCAAAATCAGATTGGTTTCCTAGAAGGAAAAACTGCAAGGTGTCTGTCACAACAGAATTTCATGAATTTTAATTTTTTTGCATTTCTCTGCTATCACTATGTTCATAGATTGATCCAATTCTGTTTACATTTGAATGGGAAGTTTCTGCCATAAGCATGATTGCTGACAGCCTCTCAGATTTTTTGATATTCCTAAAATTTATAATGTTGAACATAGCTCAAAATTCTTGGAAAACCTCTCTACATTAGCACACACTGCCTTGGGTTTATATGAAGGAAAAACTGATTTCAATCAGTAGCTGTGCAGATATCAGAACAGTGCACTGTACAGGGCAAAGGGCTGCAGCAGTATGACTTGAAGCTTCCTTGGCAGTGACTCGAGGTGTTCCCAGACACAGCACACATCATTCTTCCAGTCAGAGATGAGTAAGTTGCCCATAATTATGGTATGGCTTGTTTAAGTAAAAATGTTCTTCAGAGGATGCTCTGTGTGCTCTCATATTGTTCTTGAGTGCCCATCTAAAATCTAGAGGCGTACTCCTGCTTTCTGATTTCTTTCTTTGAAAAGATAATTCCTTACAGATTTTCATTCTCCAGTCTTCAGGCACAGCACTGTTAGGCCCCTGGCTGTCAGCTTCCAGTGAAACATGGGCAGCAAGAGTTGGGGGTGATGGCTGTGACAGGGCCTTGTGACTGAAAGCTAAATGCAGGTTGTGTTTTGTAGGCCTAGGATCATAGGAAAAATCTCCTTTCTGAAAGGGTTTTCAAGCTTTGAAGCAGACTGCCCAGGGAGGCAGTGGAGTCACCATCCCTGGTGATATTTAAATAAATGTAGATATGGCACTCAGGGACCTGGTTTAGTGGTGGCCTTGGATTGTTATCTTGATCTGTAAGATCTTTTCTGTCCTAAACAATTCTATGAAAATGGTAGCTTGCAGTCTGTAAACTGCTGTGTTGGTTTTAAATTGGGATGGCTTGTGTCATATCGTACTTAGCAAATCCTCAGTCATAGTTCCATGATCGTTCGTGTAGCTAAAATAATGAATTAAAGCCCTATCATTGCTAAAGCACCAATTTCTATCTGTATTTTACCCTCAGGAGAGAGCTTGACAGTGTTCAAAATGTTTGCAGGCTACTGCATGATTTACACTATAAATTTCAGTTTATAAGTCTCAATACAGGTATATTAATATATAATTTTACAGTCATTCTGAGCAGATGTCTTGTGATTGCATTGAGTGGGAAAAATCTGTCTCTGCTGTTTGGAGTCATGAAAATACCTACTTTTCTCTGACTTTACCTTATTTTTGGTTGGTTGGTCTTATCTTAAATTCAGGAACAGCACATCTAATGACTTCTCTCATGGATTAACTAATAGGAGTGGGGTTATTTCTTCTATGCCGTAGATTTTTAGCCATATATTAAGCAGTTTGTCACTTTATGCCATACTTCAGTAACAGAATGTTTCACTATCATAAAAGACGCTACTTCAATAAGCCATAAATGGCTGAGCTATGCTGATTGCTAGAGCTTGATTTTATGTTCCCATCATGTAAATCCCTTTGTGACGCACTGGTTTGTGATGTGTTCAGTGCTCAAACCCTTTGTTCAATTGCCTGTTTTAGCATATCTTAACTGTGTCTGTGCAAGTGCTCCACAGCCGTGATTTCAAGTTGCAAAGATCATTTAGCAGTTTAAAAGGCAATCTGTGCCAATGGAAGATTCTAAATATCAAAGGGACTTCTAAAAGAATACTTTCTCAAGTGGATTTGTGCTATTTGTAAAGGATTAAAGTCATTCACTGTTTCTTTACTGGAAATTTGTCTTCTCAATTAGTTGCCATCTCAGTTTTTTAAGGCCGCAAAATAGGGAATTTCTAATGTTGACTATTTGTACAGATATCCTTACAGAAGTCAGAAAAACAATTGAGTGGTAGCTCCACTCAAGGGTCAACTTGTGCTAAATCTCGTGGCTCTGTTTCACTGTTCTGTGCCTTGGCTTTGTTGTGAGATGACTCCACAAGAACCAGACATACAATAGTCATGAATGTAAAGCAGTGCAGCGATGAAGCACCTTTGGCCATCTGCTGCTGTGAAGTAAATATCACTGTATTTTAGGTGATTATATTTTCAAAGTAAATACCACTGTATTTTAGGTGATTACATTTTCAAAAATGCTCTGCTCTGTAGGTGGTGTCACTACAGACAGCAGTAACAATGACACTTGAATGTGTTGCAGCACTGGGTGTTATTTGACAAAACCATTGGATCTTTGGAGTGGAAATCAATGGGACTTTATGGAACTGTGCAGTATGTTGCTCTCTGTTCCCCTTGAATTCATGGAACTGGGCACCTTCCCTGAGACCTCTGCCTCATGGTGAAGGTGGCAGTGCCCAATAACGTGGAATCCTTTAATCCAGGAGAGAAGGCTGTTCTCACCAATGAGGTACACAGTGAGCCTCTAGTACAAAAAGAAACCTGGATGTTAAAAGAAATATTTTTTTTCTTCATTCTTTATGATAGAAATTGCCCACATCAGAAGACAAAATTTTTCTCTGTGAGATTTACTGTTACCCTTCTTCAAACACATACCTGTCATTTCAGACTTGCTTCTGGGAAATTAAACCTATAATTTTGTCCGTCTTTTTCTTCTGTCCTTTTTCCAGTTTGAACAGGAGAACCAGAGACTCGTTGGTGAAATGAACAATCTCTTCGATGAAGTCAGGTACAATTTTCTGTTACTTGACAGAGGGTGGCCCATGCCAGTCCCATGGCCCAGTCAGCCCCTGTGTGCAGGGCACTGGCTGCTCCTGCTCCAGTGGTGTGGGAGCAGCTGGGACAAAACACCAGTGCCCAGGAAAGGAACCGTGTGCTGTTCCACTGTGTAAAGAACAGTAGCACTGGTTACATTTGGAAGGTTTACACTGTCCCTTATCCAGGTTTTAAAGCACTGAACTTTCCATTTCTGTCTGTTGCCTGCTGATCTTTAGAGGGCACTAGGGGAGGTGCCATTGCTGGCCCCATGCTGAGACAGGAGTGGTGCCACTCACTCTGCCCAGCTGTGCAGAACACCCAAACAGCTACCTGAGCTAGAAACACACTGCACACTCCAGAGCAGCATGTGAAAAGGGTGTGACAAAATCCACTGCTTAATGCCCACATGGATGTTATTCTATGAAATGGGAGAAGGGTGAAACCCTGGCAGTGAAAGCTGCACACTGAGCAGTTCTGGGGTGCCTTTCCCAGGGCTTCACTGTGGCCTGGTTGTCTCCAAGCAGGCACTGTCCAATCCCCAGTCCCAGGGATTGCTGCTCACAGACTGACACAGCAGCAGCCTCCTGGGCAGCCACTCACTGGGCTGGAGGGTCTGAACCTGCAGCAGCAAGACATGTTTGTGCTAGTTTCTAATGGAGTGTTTCTGTTCTTTGCCAAGACAAATTGAAGGAAAAGTGGTGGAAATCTCCAGATTGCAAGAGATATTCACTGAGAAAGTCTTACAACAGGTTAGTATAATTTAATACTACAGCAGTAAATACAACTTGAAGATTTTTTGGGGGCATTTTGGTCTTGATTGCCAACTTCTGAACATAAAATTAACAAATCTTTGATACAAATGTGAAGGAAAATATTTTTGTTTTTCAAATTCAAAATCATGATATTTACTGTTGTTACTTACTAGTACCAGGAATGGAAAATGAGAGGTATGTGTTAGAATGATCCCTCTGCCTCAGAACTGGTGTCCTGTTAAATATGTTATTAACAGCATCCTTTCTGGAAATGTTGGCACCTCTTCCAAAAGAGCTGGGAAAAATCAGTCAGGTTAGATTTGACTCTAGGTAAATGGGAGACATCCTACTGGTCTTGTTGGTTTCCATTCAGGTTTGTACAATTGCTTGTAAAAAATTACAACTTAAATGTATTACTCTCTGCCTCTGCATCAATGACACAAAGATCTTAGTAATACCAGATTTTATTTTTAGAGTTCTGCTTGTTCCCCAAGTCCTTGGAAGTGTGGTTTTTTGGTTTGGTTTTTTTTTTTTTTCTTTTTTAACACTCATTACTGTTTCTCAATTTTATTTCTTTTTAAACAGGAAACTGATATTGACAACATCCATCAATTAGTTGTGGGTGCAACAGAGAATATAAAAGAAGGCAATGAAGACATAAGAGAGGTAATATCTTGAAGTTGTGTTTGAGACTGTTTCTCTTAACTTTCAGGTTTTTCCAAGTGTTTTTAAAAACACCCTGTGTGAGCTCACCCATGGGACCCGTGCAGTGGGTGTTGGGTGTCAGGACAGGGGTTTGGAGAACTCTTCAAGGTAGCTGAGCTTCTCAATAGTTCACACTTGCTAAGCATGATCTCAGTAGCTGTGCAGGACTGCAGAAATCTACTTGGCCTCAGCAGTTTTTTAAACATGAAGGGTACCTGGCTTGCATTTAAGCACCTGTGAAGTTTTTTTTTAAAAAAAAAAGAAGTGGGGGGGACAGAAATTGCAGACTACCAATATAAGACAGTGCTGAAATGGTTCAAACAGAATGCTGACTGCTAGCAGAAGAGACTTCACCACCCTGAACACCTCTTGCATGCTCGTAGTAAACAAATCACTTCCACTCTTTTACTAATTAGAAGGAAAGGATGTTTTCTTGTGGGAACTGAAATTTCAATAAAAATTGAGTTCCTAAATTAGGCTACTGAGTAAATGACTCACTTCATTCTCTTTCCTGAGAGCACACAGAAAAGGTATCTCAAGGATGAGTTATGCACACTCTGCACAAAACATGGCAAGAACTGAAGCTGTATTTTGCTTCACTTTTCACATTTTTAGGTAGAACTAAGTTTCCTAAAACATCATGAGAAA
Source organism: Cisticola juncidis (assembly GCA_013400215.1). Taxonomy (NCBI): domain Eukaryota; kingdom Metazoa; phylum Chordata; class Aves; order Passeriformes; family Cisticolidae; genus Cisticola; species Cisticola juncidis. Next base: position 566,020 of record VXBR01002740.1, read on the forward strand.
CAGCAGGGAAAGGTGGTAAAATAAAAAATTTTTTTACTCACATTTGTGTTTGTGTCATAGAAAAAAAAATGCCATCTGTAAATCTAAAAAAGAAGAGCAAAAACAAGTCCCCCGCTGGTCTCAGTTTTGGAGGAAGAAGCCAAGAAAAATACTGGTTCTGAGACTGAAATAAGTGATTGAGTTATCTCCAGAGGTGTCAGGGATTTTGTTTCTGTTTGTTTCTTGTTTGGTTGTGTTGTTTTTTTATTTGTTTCAAGTCAGATCTTTATTAGAAAGATGAAGGCCTAATTACTTTTAATCAAGGAATTTCATTTTTAGAACTTAAATTAACTTTGAAGTGTGTACTTTCTGATATAGTTCCTAGTGTTTGATTGCATGAGATCTTGGGATTTTCATAGTTATTATTTTTATTTCCTAATGCGCAATTTTAAGAATTTGAGTGTGACTTCAGTGTGATCAATCTAAAGAGGTACCAGCCAGCCTGACCTGTATTCATCTGAAATTAGGAGCAAATTTTGTTGTTTCTCTTGTGGGAGGGAAAGGGGATGCCCCAAAAAGGCATTCTGGGTTGCCACTGTTGAAACTTGTTTTTGGTATTTAGTGGTAATGGTAACAGGGATAACTTTTCCCTCACAGGCCATCAAAAACAATGCTGGATTTAGAGTATGGATCCTCTTCTTCCTTGTGATGTGTTCATTCTCCTTGCTTTTCCTGGACTGGTATGATAATTAATTAAACATACTGTTGGCTCCATGCTCTGTTTGTAAATGGTCTGACTTTCTTTGGTAGAGGGGGACTGTGACAACATACCTACATGTTTTATGCATTTTCTCATACGTCTATGATGGAAATATTTTCCAATAAATAAGTGTGTGCACATATCCATTAGTACATTCATTTTAAATCCCTGTATCAAACATAAAACCACGCTTATCTCTGGAGAACACAGAAGTTTTTGAAAGAGCTGTGAAGAAAGCTACAAGCTGGAGCAGAGCTAACAGAAGAAAAAACAATACTGGTTTTGTCACAGCCACCCACCTGTGCTGTGGGAAGTCCAGCTCCCATCCCAGATGAAGAGAAAACTGTTACTGTGCAGAAGCATCTACACTGTCTCAGGCGTTTATTTCATCACACACTTCAGTACACACTGAGCACTTTGCACATAAATGACCTTTGAAATCCTAATCCTTTGAAACCACTTGACTCAGAAATCAGCTCGATCTAATGGCAGTAATGATGATAAGGAGTCAACGAAAGAGCTTTACTTGTAAGTGAAAAGAGAGAATACAACACAAACAGATTGTGCAATGAAACAGATGTTCTGGGATGCTGGAACAAAGCCAAAGGATAGGCAATTGAAGTCAAACTCTTCAAAGTACTAAAACTGGGAGCAATCTGTTAACTAAAAAAGTCTCAAAACCAACTGACTCAATGAACTCCCTTGTGATAAATCAGAGGGAAAATGGTTTTGACTTCAAGATGCATAAACAATCTGCTTCTCCTAGATCATAAGGCTTACTAATTTTTGTTGTTTGGAGGAGAAAAAGAAGTTGTTTCTCATCATATTTACTTATGCATTAAAGTTTTTATTGTCCTGAATTTAAGGGGAGGAGATGTATCGTGAATCAATTCTATTTAGGACAGTCTTGGGAAACAGACCTTTCCATCCTGTAAAACCTGAATGCCCTCTACAAGTACGTTGATACAAAATGTGTGTGTTTTCCTATCTCTCTTCTGAAATGTATATTTCTATAGGTTTTATGCAACAGGCAGCATCATTCTTATTCTTTACTCTGCACAGAGTGAAAATGTCAAAAGTTACATGTCAATTAATTATGTTCAATAAAGCAGATGCCTGTTAGAAAATGCTAACATGGTATGTTTTAAAGATCTTAACACAAGCTTGATATTTTTAAATGCAAAGAAAAATTTGGCACATAGGTTATTGCTTCTTAGGCATTCCACATACCATGATGTCTTAATAGAAAGCCTTTTACAGCTGCACTGTGTAATGCACATTTCCTATCAAATTTAGAGCATTGAGTCATAATGGTTATTTTTACTGTATTGGGATGACAGGCTTCTGCTGGAGAAAAACAGAAGTAGAGCTGACCACATTTGTTCTATTATGGATCTTGAGAAACAGCCAATACTGATGTTTTCACTTGATTTTTGTACAGACTCTACCAAAGAAAAAGGAACTTTTGACATGTCCACTCTCCCTTGTCCCATTCAAGTTACATGAATAAAAAGGCAACTTGCTAGCTCAGATGCTTCACACACTTTTGTACGTTAAATTAATAAGATGTCTTTTTATAATGTATATTTAAGATTTATAATAAAAATGAAAACATGATTTCACACAAGGAATACGTAAGTTTGTAATTACAATGGAACTTTAACGTGCATCCACAATACTATGTTCTTCTACGTCTTTTCCCCTCCCAAGCCATACACAAACAGTTCTACTCTTCACTGTTTCACATGGAGCTTGAACAGCCAGTTGTGGTATCTAATACGCTACTGTTTCACTTGTGATGCCCCATGTTTTAAGTATCAAATTGCAAACCCTACATAACAGAAAGCTCTTTCTAACTAATAAAAAGGGAAAATGTGAATGTAATACATGAGAAAATTTGGACATATTACTCCTTCTGCTGTATCCAACAAATGACATAGTGGACTACATGTACTGTGAATAGGCTTTCTGCCTCTTTACTATGATCAAAAGATGTCATTTCTCATTAGAACATCCTGAACTGTATATTTTTTACACTATCCTCAACACCCACCACTAAAACTGCCTGTGTTTTTCCATAATGTCTATCTAGTTTGTGTTTCAGTGCACATCCTTACCAAGATGCTAAAGCCACAGTGGAAATGCAGTTAAATCCTGTTGACAGCAATAAGAAAACATTGAGCATGCCTTGTTGCAGAGAACTTCATTATCACTTACAAAAAACAGTAAAGGAAATGTAAGGAAAAATGCGACCTGACAGTTTCTTTCTTCATACAAGTCATTACATCACGCCCCGATGTCAGTGCTACCATTCTTGCTTGAGCCCAAACTAAATATTACTTACAGCTTTCAGCTATGCAAGAGATCACTCTAGTTATGGCTGGGGTGTTTCAGTTTGCAAAATGACAAAGAATTCAAAAACTGAATAAATTAAGGATCTGTTCGGACAACAGAACACATGATTTATCTAAGGTCCAAGCCCTGAAAATCCAGTGACAAAATCTATCAGTATCCAATAGACTGCAAGAACATATCTAACATCGGATTTTTTTTTTAACATTGAAAATGGTGTCAAAGCTCTACAGCAATGCTGATATGCACCTGGGGTTATGCCCATGAATGTTCTGCAGCAAGTTTTTGTTTTCAGTTTTTGCTTTTTTTTTTTTGCAAAGCAGTATCAGCAAACAGAAGCAGTTACACCATAAACATGAGTAACCTCTAAATTATCCATAATTATATTTAATGAAAAGTTCTTTGAAGTCCCTTAGTTACCTGCAAATGACATAGTTTTAATAATTAGCTTATCCTACTAAGCTGATTTCTCAGCAGCTTCAGTCTCCTGTTCAGAGAGTTTCTCCTCTGACAGTACTGTCATCCACGGGGACACGGAGCGCGTGATGGTTTGTTTGGCCAGGTTGTAGTGGTTTATGACCGTGTAAAACTTCCCTCGAGCGCTCGAGTCTTGCTCAGAGTAGTAGTTTTCCAACCCAGCTGGAATGCACTGATTATTCTGAAAAGAAGAACCATTGCTTAGATTTCAGATACAGCCCCTTGCACATACACATGAAGCAGGTTAGGGTTTTTTTCTCCTTTTAGTTTTAATCCAACAGTCACTTTATGCGAGTCTAAATGCAACATGCAGCAATTAACTACAGTATTGTCCTACTGTGTTCAAAATGTTCTTCCCTGCAATCCTTAAACTACTCATGCATTTGCCAGGAAGACCAACCTGGGTTTATATGCCAGAATAATTAATATACAAAAATTATTTTTGAAAGTATTCCATCTCCAGTTCCAGCCACATTTTGCTGTTTTTTCCTGCCCACCAAATTCCAAGTGTTTGGTTTACAATTACAGCTGTCCATATCCTCCTATTAGATTAACTTCAGGCAATTTACCATGGTGTTTGCAGTCTGAGGGGCAGAAATTAATACAGATATATTGGTGCCAAGGTATGAACAGTTTTAAAGCCCAGTAGCTCACACATTATAGGGAAGACTCTGTGGGTGGCCAGGCATATGTGCAAGTGTGTACACACATACAAAATACTTCACTCCTGCTTGACAGAACGATGTAGCCAACAGCAGGCTTTTAAAAAGCTCTCTGCAGCTCTGAGACTACATTATTTCATTTCCCAAGACTGTAAGAGCACTAAATAGACCCTGCTAGATGCTCAGAGCTTTGGAAAGTGAAATAGATAATTTAGAGAGTAAAATAAAAGTCGAATCCATTTTGCTGTCATCCTAAAAGCCACAGAGAATGTGCCTGTGCCGTGCATTTGTCACGTGTTGCATCACCCAGGAACTCTTCCAGTCACGGTGCAGGAATCTACAGAGCAGCTCCTTGCACCAAAGAAAAAAGTTACTGAGACACACACTGTGACCCCAGGTTCTGCCCCAGAAGGGCCTGGGGTCTCTCTGCAGGTCCTCTTCCCACATGGGCCAGTCCAGGCAATCTTGCCTTATACTTCAACATGTTAGGGCAGTTACCTGAGCAACTGAATTGACTCCTGTAAGCTGGAAGTGGCTGCAACTTGAGGAAAAATTCATTTAGTCATTTCTGCTCTGGCTGGTTTAAAGAGAAATAGAATATTCAGTCTTCTTGTTTCCAGCACCAGAGGACTAAAATTTATAATACTACAGCACAACAGCTTTGAACTGCTACTGTTCTGTTCAGCAAACAAAACATTGCATTGGGAATATCTCAGTAGAAAAACACATGCAAAAATTCCATGGGTTTTAGGACCAGATTCTACCTTGAAAGTGTCCACATTTACTTCTGAGTTTACTTTTGTCCATGTCAAAAAAAAAAAAAANAAGAGTTTCCAATGGTTTTAAGTTATAAAGCAAAAGATGGGTGAAGACCCAGCAGACTGTCTTGGCTTAATACAAATTTAGCTTCTAAAAAGGCTAACATGAAAAACGTCATCAGAAGGTTCGAAAGAAGAAAGGAATACTTGCCAAAACACGAGAGTCACAGGTAGTCTGAGAACCTGCCTGCCCCTGGTGAGTTCAGTGACCTGGCACTTGTGAGGGCTCGAAGATGCTTTGCTGTCACAAGACCAACAGCCCTCCCTCAGTCAGCACCTCACTGGCTCCAACCCCTGGGTGTGACAGAAGCCTCAAAGTGTGTCAGACCCACAGGGGTGCCCAGAGTTTCCACAGCCTCCCTGGTTCCCTTTATCTGTAATCTCTTGCCAAGGCAGCAGCCAGGGCATGTCTCCCTCCCAGTTTTGTTAAGTAGCAGCACCAAGCAGATGGGATTTAACCCTGGCTAAACAGCACCTATGTCCATTCAGCCCTGCACACACTAAGTCAACAGAGGCTTTTGCTCACAGTCAATGTATTTGCCAGCTGCAAGACTTGTAGATTTATAAAAACATAATCCAGGAAATATGGAATAGAGCTATTTGATATGCACATTCATATACATCAACCATGTCATCTTCTGGAAGTATTATCCATGTTTTATCTGGGATAACTTTCACTACTTCTGATGTGATAAAATGACTAAGAAGCACACAGACATATTTGTAGCGATTATTTCACTCAGTCATGCGATATAATCGCAAATCTAAATATTTAAAGTGGGGAAAGGAACACAATCCATTGAACTAATGAAATCTGCCAAGGAAATTCAAGCAAATACAATTATTAGAGCTGAAGACAAGCCAAGATTACTGACAGTCTGAAAAAAACCTACAGAATCTTGTCTTGCCTTCAGAAGCAATTTGCTTTGTAGCAGGCAAAAACGACTCAGTAATGGTTTATTCTTTTCTTGTGGGGGGAAGGCTTGTAGTCCCAAACATGCAAAACATCTGACAGAAGAGCCTAAAGAAACACACACTGTTTCCCTCTTTCTACATTTTTGCTCCCAGGATTTTGTGATTCTAGAAGAGACAATAAAAACCTCTCCTTTCACTCCCTGCCCCTTGTGTACTGCCTAAGGACAGCCCCTTGGCTTAGTTCCCAGCCAGGGCAAGTCTTGCAGCACTCAGTGACCAAGTGATGGGAACTGCTGCTGATTGTTACCCTGCCACTTGCCTGAGACTTTCAGCTGTGTAGAATATTTATTTCCATCCTTTTTATTTGTTTCCATGGTTCCCAGGTGAGAGAAGAAGGCAGGCCATGAGGAGAAACTGGAATGTTCCACGAGTGACTTGCCAGTCTTTTTTTCAGAACCCTTCCATTTTGGAAATTAGTTACAGGTTATGACCTTTGATGCCAAAGAAAACCCTGGTTGTCAGTCTATATCTGGCTGAATTAAGAGGATTCCTTTTGCTCCTTTGACACAAAGACCCCAGTGGTATTCACTTATAAGTAGTATTTTCTGTCACATTAAATTTGCTGGGTCACATAAACTTTGCTGGGCAATTCCCAATTAAACAGATGATGGTGTGGTCTTCAATGCACTGAAATGACTTTGTTGTAGTCCAAAAGTCCACAAGTCTGTCAGAACACAGGTGCTTTGACATCAAAAGCTAAAGGGTAACAGATCTGGTACAGAACATACTGAAACCCTGGGGAAATCCTTCAGGATGTAAAAGTGCACTCAAGCTTTTGTGGGGAGTCTCACCAAAGGTTCTGATGAGTGCTCCAGAGAAGCAATCTGCACAGCAGCAGTACTGAGGCTGTCTCAGAGAGTTAAGCAAGCACAGAAATGAGACTGCTGTACAAGGGAAAATGAGCACCTTTTTAAGCACACCTTCATGCCCTGGAGGCGCAGCACAGCAGAAACCTTTGGAACTGCTCCATGCATGAGAGCATCAAAGCAGAGAGTGAGTCTGACTCAGAGCTGTGGTTAGCTCAGCCTCTATGCAGAGATTCCTGCAGCACCAGGCTTCCTGAGGCAGGCACACCTTTGCCCTTAACTGGGAAATCACATCTGAAACCTGGGAACATCCAGGCCAGAGAATGATGCTGAGTCCACCTGAAACATGAGGCCAGTCCACAGAGACACTGATCACAAGGTGACAGACTTCATGTTTCCTAGGACATCTGTGCCAAGTATGTCATCACATATCCTGGACCCTCCCAAAAAAAGACACCAACAAATACAAAGTCATCTCAGCTGTGGTAGTTTTCAGGCCTTGTGTCATTTGCAAACATCCCTGTCCTGCAGAACTCTTTCCTAAAAGAGTTACATGACCAAAGATGCAGTGTCTCCTGGCCATAATGCCACCAAGCAGCTGGAAACAGAACATGAGCTCCAAGAAAACCACCAAGAGAGTAACCATGACGCAGCCCTATGTATGTGCTGCACCTTGTAAACAGAGCATGAGCCGTGGGATGTTCTGCCTCACTTCTGTCCCAAACACAGGACCCAAAAGAGAAACACAACCAGACTCTGGTCACAGGGCAACTGAAATACATATCTGAAAAATGAGAAAGAGGTCTTTCCTTAAATATTTGTGACACTGGCAAGAAAAGCCACGAGAAGCCAGAAAGCTGCAAGTCAAAGGAGAGGACAGCTTGGTGTGAAAGGAGGCAGAAGCAGGAGGCTGTTGCTAGACTCACACAGGAACATGTAACTGCCTGTTCCTGTCAACAGGATCACATCAAGACAGGCTGGAAAGGAACACAGCAGTCCATTTTCCAAACTGCTCAATGCCAAGAGAAAGCTCAGGGGGAAAAAAAGGCCTATTGTCCCCTGACACAAGAACACAGAGGGGTTTCAGTGCCCGCCTGACACAACACAAAAAGCCAACAGCAGAACCAAAAGCTGGATCTCCTGAGTTACAGCCAAGTATTCTAACCACAGTATCTTTTGCCCTTGAACAAAGGGGAAGCAGTAACTAAATGAATGCTTGAACCTAAATTAATCCAGAAGGGCATCACTAATTATAATTCTGGACTAGATTCTTGTAAGATATTTATGTGCTTGAAGTGACAGATAAAATCCTGAGCAGGACTGCTGAGGCAGCCATCCCTTCTTAAATCCTTTTGAAGTTTGTGCTGGGTATCTATTTGATTTATTATGTGACTAAATATTATTTTAAAAGTAAAGGGAAGAATGCCATTATCACTGCTACTTTTCTTACCTCATTACAGCCAAGTTCAACACTGCTAAATTTACAACTGGGAAGTCAATGTTACCTTTCTGACTTTCAGCCCAGGTCATAGCAAACGGGCCAGCATCACCATCTCACACAAATAAAGCCAGCCCAGCCTCCCTTTTGGTTAGAACCAGTATTTTTTGCAATAAATGTGTTTTCCCTTTTTTGGCATCACTTTTGGCAGTAGGGCTTGGAGGTCACTGTTCTAGAACAAGAAGTTCTTCCTACAAAAATAACCCTGAAGTAACTCTACTACTCTTAATGAGAACATCACTCTACTTTTTCTTTGACACATATTCCAGATTTTTTTTCTCCACACTTTATCATTTTTTTATTTCCTGAGACACAGTAATTTGGAGGAACGTGCAACATTAAACCTTATGACCAATAAATGAGGGCTTTGTCCAGACGACTGCAGGTAAAGTAAGTCTGAAAGACACCAGTGTTTAGACTTTTGCTATATGTTCAATGTCTATAGCATTAATAAAATAACACTTTAATAGTGTGCAATAGTACAACTTCAATTATAAATTACAAAGCAACAGCATAGCAGGAAGCACACTAACCTATGTAAAGAAACACCAGGATCTGTGCAATACAGCATGCCTTAATCAAGGTTATGGCTAAAACAACACAGAATGTTACATACTCTACTGTTTTTCTAGAATGGGTATGCAATTTACCTTGAAAACAAATCCTTCTGGACAGGTATGATCATACTTGTAAACCTTGTAGACTACCAGAAACACAACACACGTTAGGAATGCAAGGGCAAAAAGGACCAGCACAGTTACCTGTAAAGAAAAATAAAACATGCTTATGTTAGTAATGCACTGCTTGTTCCATTGCTGCTTGTTACTGCAGGCAGCAGAAGTCAGCTGTGAATGCACTTCACAGTAAAATCAAGCAAAGCATAAAACCAGCTGCTTAATTATTGAGGGAGAAAGAGAGGCAGCACGTAAGTGCTTCTACCCTGCCCTTCTCAAAGAGGATCATCTGGGCAGTGGCCTGTGTACTGCAAGGCTTTTTTGCACTGCATTTCTGTTCAAGGCACATGAGGCCAGGACACACCAAGGTAGCTTGTGTCTGCTATTTTTTCAGGATGTGGATGATGTAAGTCTCAGTCTAGTTTATGTCAGCTGATAAGCATGTTTGTTTTCCCTGTGCCTGTCCAAGAAGGGAGTCAGGTGACAGTAAGGTAGCACAGGTGTCATCCAGAGGTGACTTGCAGGGCATGGAGAAAGGAATGTCTGCCCTCTTTTCTTAGGATTAGAGTTTGTTGCAGCTGCTCTGAATTTAGGGATAGTTACACCAGCAGTCTGCATTCTTGGTTGCTCAGTACTCCCTAATGGACAGGTTGAAACAGTACTAGTTCATCAACAGAGCCTGTACAGGAGTGGTCACTGCCAGATCCGTAGGGAAATACACCCAGTCCAACCCTGGGCTGGCCTCCAGGAGCTGTGTGGCACTTCCTTCACAGTGCTCACAGAGAGCCATCACAGACAGCCTTGCATGGCTTTTCACCATGGCCTTTGGCACCTCTCTGCCCCTGGGCTGCAGGGAAGTCCCACACACACCTTAAGACAAACCTGAAACCAGTGTCAGTACAAGCAAACCTTCCCCAGGTACAAACTCTGACAGCTGGAGACCAGCAGCCTTCTGGTGTGTCACAAGACATAATTACCTTTAGAATTACACCACCCATTGACAAGAGAAAGCACAAAATTTTGTTTAGCAGTAGCATTACAAAGCTCTCTAATTCACACCCATTTTTGTGGAAGGTGTGAGCTGAGCAAATAGCATTCATTACCTGGGAGAGTCTCCCAGATGTGTGTTTTTATTATTTTAAAACTTCGACTGACAGACAAATTAGTAGGTCATCGAGATTGCACAGTAAGAGTGATTGAGATGAATTTTCTTTTTGGCAAGTTAGAAAGAAGAAAGACGTGCTACAGCATAAGAAACAGTAATAAACAGAAACAAACAACATTACATGATTCATTTTGTAAAACAAAGCATAATATGATCTAAATTTTAAAGTAAGATGAGTAAGCAGCTACATACACCTCCTGGAAAGAGAATTTAGGCATATCAGAGTCAATTAACTGAAACAAGAATAATCTGGTATTTGAAAAAGCAAAACCAACAAAAAATAGTAGCTTTGCCTCTTGGTAAAAACAACCACCATACACCCCCCTTTTGAAAAACCTCTGAACTAACAGAGTTTGCAGCACTGCAAACTGTATGTGGCAGTGGTATTAGGACATTTCAACAATAAACTTAAGAGACTTCTCATCCTGTGAAAGCAAACCTTGTCATGGGCAGACAACAGCAAGTGCTTTATTTTCCTGGCTGAAACAAGGTTGAGTGTTGTGTGTTGCTGAAGCCAAGGATATAGTAAGGACTTTTGACAGAAAGAAAATAAGCAAACAAAGGGAAGGCTGGAGTAGAGGCAAGGAGAAGTGCAGATCAAAGAGTAATTTGGCAGGAGAAAGGCAGATATTAATGCAACAATAACAACTGAAATGAGAGATGGAGTAAAGGACCTTTCTGGTTAATAGCAGCAACATGTTCAGTTTCTCAACAGTCACTGATACAAAAAAGAAAAAAAAAGTATTCTTAATTAACTTCTGAAAACTTCACATTGACAACAATTTTCATATCTGATTAGTCTTTCTCCAAGTTTATTACTTGTTTGCATACACAAAAATTCACATGGATAGCTCACTCTGTCTTGCCAACCTTGTATGTTCTCCTTACATCTCCCATGCCTCAGGATGTCCTGCATGAATCCAAGAGAAAAAGTGCATTTCCACCTTCCTTTCTGGTCATTCTCTGTGGCCCAGTTTAATACCAACCACCATAACACTCAGACACGTCCCCATTCCTGGCCCAGCTATGCCCTAGCTCAGCCCTTCTGACAGGATTTTTATCAGGTTTCTTTCTCCACACAGCCTTCAGCAAAGGCTGCTCCCTTTTGGAACACAGGCAGAACTGCTGTGGCACAGATCAACTCAGCTCATATTTGTCTCCACCACAGACAGGAGCTAAGAGTTTAAAATGTTTTGAAAAATATTCTCAAGTCCCAAAGTATTTTAACCATATTTACTGGCCCTTCTACTAGCAGCCAGCAGAACTGTAATGTTTTTCCCATTCTGACATATAGATGAGGTCTTGGGAACACACTGAGTCAACATACTCACAAGCTGTTTTGTAACTGACACTAAATGTTAAGACAGTAAGAAAAAACGGTGTTTCCAGAATCACTGCAGGATCACTCTTCAAAGCTTCAAAACTGCTATGAGAAGTAACTTTTTTTAAAAGAAGATAAAAGCCCAGTGTTGTGCTGATTGCTGGAGCCTGGCAGGTTGCAGAGCCATGGCCTCAGGGGTGATTTGCTGGGACCTGTTTCCAGTGACAGTGTGGAGCTGTGAGTTCTCACTGCTTGTAAGAGTTCATCTATTCCCACACAGTAAGCAATGGGAAGAGGTCTCAGGGATCCTGCTTCAAAAATCTCACAGAATTTTTCTCTCTCACTTACTGTATTTCCTAATGTTACTAATTTTGGTATTAACATGTAAATTTTTACTCTCATTATCTCCAATGATTTGCAATCACACTCCATTTGCAAATCCCTAATCAAGTAAGCTCTTGTCTCCTTCCTATTAGGAGAGAAGCTCCCTCCTCTTACCATCCTTCAGGATACGAGGAACTTCTATTTAAAGACAGTTGCAGATAAAAAACGGCACTGATGGAATCTAGCAATGGATTTCTTTCCAAGGTGATTGCCATCACCTGGTAATCCAGTCCACTTCTGCCTCTTGAACTGAAAATCCTTTTCTTTCTTCTAATTGACATTCTTCACTCTCATAATAACCCACCACCACTGATGATGGTCCTCAGTGATCAGATCCCCATGTTCACTTCTGAACCTGAGGCACTCAGCTTCTTGCCCTGCACTAACACAGTGCAACCTTTGTGCCTCATCTTCTGAGCCCTCTCCTCCCAGCAGCTTTTCAGAAATCACAGCATGAAAAAAGAGAAGGCAACAAGCAGCTCTTCAGACCACAAGCTGTCATCTTATTGCTTTCTCCCACAGCAGCTTTGCACACTCACTATAAACTAAAGTTGCTCTCTGCTTACCAACACACTGCTCACAACTTGCCCTCTCCCTCAGGCAGGAGCAGCTGCAATGCATGAACGAGCACCACCTCCCTCCTTCTGGAAGGAAATCTCCAATCTCCTCCTCTGTGGTGGCCAGCTGGCAGTGCAGGACCCCACACAGAACATTCACAAGCAGAAATCTTGTGAATTACTGTGATCATTCACTGCAGAACTCTGAGGTGACTGTCACACCTCAAGAGTGATGAGCTTTTAAAATACTTTTTTTCTTGAAGTAACTATAGGATAGGACAAACAATCATTTCTTTTAACTAGGAATTCAAAGTATGATTTTGCTTTCATCTTGAGTGTGACATTTAAAGTTGGTTTTAAGAGGATCTGGCAGCAAAATGAAGTGAACAGCAAAGATGACAAGATATTATGTATGTGGCAGATTTTTGAATAGATTGTAAGTGAAGAGCAGAAGAAGGACAACGTCTAGCCAGAAGCCATTAGAGTAATCAAAATGAGAGATGACTAATGATTGAACTAAGCAAACCCACAGCAAAAAACCTGTCTTCAGACTCTGTAAGCAGTTAGCTGAACAAATGAAACTCACCAGATCTGACAACTACACTACCATGTAAACAGCTTGTGATAAGGCCTTTACCAGATCTAGCAGATCTTCCCCATCACTCCACACTACTTCCCCTCAATTGCAGAGGACTGCAAGCTGTATTTCCTCTGCCTAGATACTGCAGTCTCCTCCTTCCTGCCTCCACTAATGTTTATTTGGACTCTCTTTTTAATCAAGGTGCAATACTACAGCAAAATTCATCAACTGCACCAACAGTGCCCTCTTCTCCTCACACCTTTTCCTGGTCATATTTCAAGGCATGCACAAGTCTGCCTTTCTGCTCCTCTCAGCTCCAGGCATTTTGTTGTTTATTTTATCCCACTGTCCCGCTAAAGCCTGGGTACCATCCATTTCTCCTCTGCCTTCACTTCTGCTTCCCTAATGCCTCCTCTAGCCTGAGATTCTTTCATTAAGCCACTCATAGTGTGCTGTTCTGCACCATGCCTTCCTTTGTGTTTTTCTTCCATCAGCACATAAACCCATGTAGAAGATTCCTGTTATTAGAAGAACCAACAAGATATCCAATGATTTTCACTGCTCAATCACTGGCTCTTGGTTACATCTCATCTCTGCTCTACATCTATGCATTATCTATTTCAACTGCAGCCTCTTGGGAACACAACTTTCGTTTCTGATTGGTTTGTAAGTGTGAGGCACAGACTTGCTGTCAGCACTGCCCAAGAAGAGTGAAAACACACTTAGAGAGCACCTTTCATAGGAAATTATTTCTAGCCAATTAATGCTTTGCTCACCAGTAAAAATGCAGAGACCTCTGGGGTGAAATACAGCAACTCTGTACAACCACTTAGGACAGGAAATTAAAATTATTGCGATTCAATTTAAACTACAAGAGAATTTTAGGCAGACGGCCTGTAATTACAATAGATTGTGTCTGGCTACATCCCACACACTAAACATTCGTAAAACATTGCACTGACTTCCTTGCTAATGGCCATGACCTCCATTTCACCTCTCTCCACTAAAATTCTGCATCTCCAGCTACACAATGCCCTCTACCAGCACGTTAGAGAACATAAAAATCAGCTTTCCACTTATCACTGCTTTTGCAAAATTATGTCCTTGTTTTCTATTACCTCAGCCTGTCCCTGGAAGCTTAAATGACAAACATGTCTGAAACAACATAGTCAAGGATTAAGAAATGTTCACCTTGTGAGAAATGGCAATGTGAAAGAAAAAAGGAATATTTACATCTATACATGCAGCATTTGACTCGTAGTCATTTACAGAGTAATGCAAATACACAGAACAGCCTGGTGCAGTGCCCTGAATTTGCTATGGAAATATACAGGATGACCAGTGACTCCAAAAGATAACCAGATGCCTTGTTTCAGAAGAGTATTTCTAACATCACATGTTATGTTTAGCTGTATGACTGGTATCCATCTATTAAACTCAGTTTCTTCACCTCAACATTCCCATCAAAACTTTGAGCTCAAAGAGGATGATAGTTTGGGGGCAGATTGTATAGAAAAAGCAGCAGAAATAAAAAAAAAAATCAAAAATCTGTTTGTCCTTCTCAAATAGAAATGACAGAGGAGAGAACTGTCTTGGATGCTTACCTGGCAGTAGAAACAAAAAAGGCAAAAAAGGAGGCAGATTCATGAGGTAACAGACAGAAAAGCAGAACAGAACAGTAACAGAAAAGAAGCCTCAGAACCAAAGCTTATTAACAGTGACAGTGCAAGACAACAGGACCAGTCTGCAGGGGAATTGATTAATGAAACCTGAGGGACACACTGTTACACAAAAACAAGTTAACAAGGCACTGGCCATGAGATCCTAGAACTGCAGCTTAACTCAGCTGTTCATGGCAATGCTCCTGCCATCTTCTATCACACAGCACCACATATTGTGTTTCTTAAAAACAGGGATCTGAGGAAGCAGTTCAAGAAACCTTGTGGCACCAAGATAAGAACCTTACTACCTTCCCACACAAACCCAGAAGATATTACTGAGACCAGGAAAAAGGCTGTATAATGTTATTACAGAAGAGGAAAGGTTATTTAAGTGATGCATTTGGAGAAATCTAAAATGTCTTGTGTGACTGGTTCTGTTCCAGCAAAAGGATTTCTAATGGAGACAGAGGACACCTGACTTATAGCAGGGGAGCTGTGTTAAGCATCCACTCTACTTAAATCCTCCAGCTCTGACTATAAAATGCCTTTCAACCAAAAATCTAGCAGGAGGATTGTCAATGTCATTTCAGAGAATATCAAACATTAAAAAAAGGAAAAGTGACAGTTGCCATGCAGTGCCTTTACTTACATCAATTATTTTAAAATAATTGCTACATTAAAAGAACCACCTCCTTTATTTTTCTTATTTGAAGTAGTAATGAAAAAAATTTAAAGCCTGCCAAACACTTATACTTGTGGGCAACTTTAATCCTGTGAGTAGTTCCACTGGAGAACAGAACTACTCGTGACAGTAAGTACCTGTCACTCTTCCAGCACTAAGTGACAGACACAGAATCTACTTAAGGAAGTGAAACCTGTACAGGAGTGAGTTGACATCTCCTGCTCTTAACAGATTTTTGAAGTGGAAGCAAAGAGCTACTCAACACACAAAGTAATCACACAGCAGCCAAGAGAGAACCTGTCTCCTTGTTTCTGGTTATTTTTGCAGCCATAATAATCACTGGCATACTAAGAAGAGGTACAAAATTTTGAGGCAGAAACATGTTTGAAGGATAGCCCTTTTTAGGACAGAAAACCCCCCTGAACAGTTAGATGTATGTTGCATACATTTTTGCAGTCTTAAAGTGACCAGGTAAAACTACAAAAATTTATCTTGAAGTTCCCTGTTCCATAACCTCATGCAGACATTTCTACAGCTGCTTGCTACTTGATAGTACAAGTTTGCATGGTCTTAGCACAGAGATAAGCTTGAGACTTTGGCTCTGCAGTTTACATGTATGTAGAGATGTCAAGAATAAAGTCAGGATAACTGAACTGCCTTTGAACAGAAACAAAAGGCTAAAGACATATCACAGCTTGGGTTGATTTAACGGCTTGAAATTTATTATTAAAAATCAGTGTTTGCTTTCAAAATACCTCTAAATGTTCTTTATTGAGGTTTTCTCAAAGACAGAAAAAACCCCTCATGTTTTGCTACAACAGATTTTTTAGATTGGTGTGTTTGTACACAGCTGCCAGCTGTGGCCCCATCAGTGGGTGCCAGAGTACAGATTCCACTACAAAATCCAACTGGAGATTGTAAAAAAACTGCTCTGTCCATGGGGAAGGCAAAGATTTGGCCTTGGGTAACTCAGACCATCAATTTTCTTCTGCCCTAACTTCCTCCTGTGTCCTGATTCACAAGGCTCCTTTGTTACTCTGCAGCGTGGACAATTTACAAGAAAAATCTGCCTTGCTCAAAGTTGCTTTCCAGATGTGAAGAACCAACACTCCACATCAGCCTACACTGTACAAAGAAGAAAAGCAAGTCTTCTGTTTCTCAATGGGAAATAATCTTAAGTGAAAAAATACCATATTTGGTGTGGTTAGCACCATAAAAATAAATTAAGACAACAGGGTTCTCAGAATCAGGAAATCTTCACGTTCTTTTGAGAGATTCTGATTTGAATGCAGAATGCAGCTACATGGAGGAAAATTATACTTGCAGTTTTCTTTGAAAACATTCTCAGCTCTGTTATAATAACTGTGGTAATGTGGACTGAATGCAGAAAAATATATTTTATAACTGATTATTCACCAGGTGCTAAAACACTAAGTGATCTACATGACATATGCACATGCTGGGGTGACTGCATTTGTTAAAAATGCATAACCTCTCAAGAACAGCTTTGGATGATCTGCACTGCTGAATCCCAAAAATGCAATCTGCTTTGTCATTATTTACAAAGTACATCCTAGAATACACATGTGAATTATTTGTAAATGTGACTGACTGACTTGCTTTATTTTTAGCACAACACTTGGGCTGTGCTTTGTGGCAAGCTTGTGCATTGGTGATGTACCACACTGAAGTCATTAAAATGGTGTCTGAAAGTTTTTTCATGAACACAAGCCAAAATCAATATCTCACCAGTTAAATAATGCATTTCATAATTATAGCAAATATTTAATTTTCAAACAAATATTTTTTTGCTCTCTCAGAATCAAGAGCAGAAGTTAACATGATGGTTCACAATTAGTAAGGACCCAGGAGAAAACCTCACATAATCAGTACTTTTCATCTACATATTTATGAAACGTTATCAACTATTCATGTAATATTTACTGCTGGAAGTGGTGAATACAACAATCATCCTCACTGGAGGACTGGTCAGTTTTCTTTAAAATGCTACAAGCAGCATAATTAAATTCTAGAATTGTTATATAGCAATTAAGGGACATTTTTAGGACCTGAATGTTCTGCATGAACATTGTTTTCAATTAAGTGAACCAAAATTTTCCTAACTGATCAATCCCCATCCCCCTACTCTTCCTTGGAAACCCAGACTTACAGCCACATTGTGAATCACCCTGCAATTCCCAAGAGACCAAATCTTACAGAAACCTCTCTCTGATGCAGCAGTTACCTAGCAGCAAAACCTAGCAACCCTCTAGTATGAGATTAATCCCAAAGCGACCATCATAAAGTAACATCTAAAGGATATTTTATTTAAGTATGCCATCCAAAGGTATATAAAAATACAATGCAAAAATCCTCAGGCTTTTAGCAGTTCAGCTACACAAATTAGGAGACTACCCAACAGCACAGCAAGCTATTTGTTTCCAGCAAGGTCTCATTTGCTCCACTCTCCCAACAAAGACAGATAAAACTCCTCAGATTTACAAAAGGATGCACAAGCCTTTTAGATGTGACTAAGATATTCAAAACCCTTCTTTAGCTACAATTTAATGTTCCAGCAATGAAATTCCTTAGGCCCTACTGCTAAACCATAAGTGCAAAGTTCTTCAGGTAGAGGCTCTACTCAGCTGCTTGGAACCAGAGTCCTATCAGGGCACTCAAACCAAAAACTGCCTCTCCTTTCTCCTCTACAACACAGTAAGCATTTTCCAGTCACCTTAGTGTGACCAGGACACACACAAAGACAGCCAGACATAAGCTCTCCTCGTTCTGAGCTGTCCATTTGCATTTACCCTACCCTCACCTGAGAGAAGGGGATTACTCTCAAGGACCAGTACTACGGTGCCAGGAGGATGAAGGGAGAATGTGAGCCAGAATGCAGCATTTTCCCTGAGGAATGGGATGGCCTTGCCCCAAACCTAGGAATAGGAAAAGCTGGAGCTAGGTTTCTTGCCTCCTTAGTAAAACCCTACCACATCCCAGAACATCATCTGGGCTGTCTGGGGTGGTTCCCTCCCAGCTGACTGGGAACCTACAGGCTTCACTGTATGGCTGAAGGCTCCACCAGGTGAACAGCACTTAAAACATTTGTTGCAGCAACACTCTGCGAAGTTCCCTTCCAAATACAGTCTAATCCCTCCTTGAGCCTTCATTTTGTTTGTTTAGCATGCTCTGGTGCCACTGAGAGCTGCATATACACTTCTGAAGGTCAGCCTGGGCAGCATTTAGAGCACTTCTCAGGCACAACAGTACCAAAATCTCTGTGTGTGCTCTAAAACTCCCACCATGCAGACAGAGTTTAGAACTGTGCAATAGAAAGAAAATCCACACCTTGACTGAAACTGTATTTTCCTCTCATACTAAATATTTGGCTTCCAAAGGTATTTGCACTTGTGCATTGAAGAGTGTGGTTGCCTACTGTTAAAAATGCTTTGGTATCCTTGGGTAAGATGCCAAATTAAATGCACCAAAAACCTGCAGTCTTACTGTTAAAAGAATAGCAGAGCATGAGCTGAAGTGCCAACTTTCCTGCTTTGCTTTAATTACACAGAACAAGAAAAACTATCCTCTGGTGGGGGGAAAGGATATCCAAATCTTGCACTAGTTAAGCTCTCAGGTTTCCTGTGGGATGAATGAAGGGAATGATAAGGGTGTGGACACAATCTGAGTCAGATCCTTGCTGAACTGCCATGTGACAGTAGCAGTCATCACCAAACCATAAGATTAAATTGGACCAGGAAAACTGATAGGAAGGAGCTCTGGTATAAATCCCTGGGTTGCCAAGTCATATATTTAACTCTAAAAAATACATAATGGACTATGACAGTGCTTTTAAGAGAATGGTTTAGCCGCAGTGATAAATAAGAAGCCAAAAAGAAAATAAATGTTCTGGTGGTTCTTGTCCCTCAACACAAAGAGGAGCTTTATCCATGCCACGAGCACTCCCCGTGTGCAGCCCACACACCCTGGCAAGCCACACTCTGAAACCCACACACTGACAGAAATGCCTTCAGGATTCATCTGCCATGAGGTTATAACCAATAACGCTGCAAGATTTGATTTGGCTTCTAATTGTTAACTACTGAACTATTATAACATTGAATTAATTCTTCTCATGTCCAGCTATATCCACAACAGGCACTCTGTTATAGCCAGTTCTGACTACAACCAACAATTGATTTTAGGCACTTCTGTGAACACAACTGAGTCACAACATCTTCAACAGCACTGCTTACCTTAAATCTTTCTGAAACCCCTTCAGTGATGCTGATTGTGAATTCAGCTATTTTAGGAGTACGGAACTTTCCCTTCTTGCGATCAGGTTCATATTCTGTTTTTGTTTTGACCACAACCTTTAAGAAAAAGAATCAGTCACAAAACTGTCAACTAAAGCTGCCCACAAAAACCTTAATTATTCTTTAGCTCTTCTTTTATCTGCTTACAAGCACATTTAGCACAATATCTCTCCCATTCCCACTTTGTGTAATTCTTCTTTGAAAGCTCTAAATTTTTAATTATTTTTTCCAGTTTATCAATCATCAACTGACTTACCTCTCAAAGTGGTTTTGATGGACCTGCAGCAAGACTTGTTATGCAACAGTTTCACAAAGGTTCAATTTTTTCATCTGTGGTGCCACTACGCAAGGATAGGTCAAATCCAAATCACGGACCTTCCCACTATGTATAGTTTGAAAATATCCACCTCCATTTGCTTCAGGAAATCCCATTAACAGGATTTCAAACTTGACACCAACAGAAGCTTATTGAAGAGTACCCATAAAATCTTACAGATGATGATGCCATGTTCTGTGATGGCAGGATTTTGAGTTTTAAAAAAAAAGTGAAATAACCCATGTAATGTAGTTGGTATTCACAATGTGATAACACTATGGCCCTTGGCACTCTTATTTTTAACATCTAATTTCTGAATTATCAGCTGCAAGCGGCAAGATACACATGAGCCCTTGTGTTAATGAGATTTCTTCAAACACCCAAGGCTCTTCAGTTTATTCCTTGCTATGAACTACTGCCCTAAGCTACACAATTTAGCACCTTACCTGTATTCCCAAAATACTCATTACGTCTGTCGTATCTCTAGTGTTCCCCTAAGCATTCTGATCATACAAAATTTTTACATACCTCACCTACTTGCCTCATTTTTGTCTTCTGCATTTTTCAGGAATTTTTTCCAAGTATTGTTCTCAAGCTAGGGTACAGTATATTGTACTTATGGTACTATTACAATTTGCTCAACTTCCTCTGTTTTTCTAAGGAATAAATATCTACTCTTTTAGATTTTTGAGAATCAAAGTCTACCTTTAGCACAGCCCATGGTATTAATAGCAAATATATTAATCACATAAAGGCCTGGGTTGGAAGGGATTAAAAAGATTATCTTAAAGATTATCTTGTTCCAACACCATGCCATGGGTAGGGATCCCTTCCACTAGACCAGGCTGCTCAGAGCTCCATCCAGCCTGGCCTCGAACATCTCCAGGGATGAGGCATCCTCAGCTTCTCCAGGCCCTGTGCCAGGGCCTCAGCACCCTCACACTAAACCTTCTCTCAGCTCAAAGCCACTCCCCCTTGTCCTGTCACTAAATCCCCTTGTAAATAGGCTCTCTCCATCTTTCTGAAATTAAGACAGTGACATTTCAGGTAGCCAGACACTGAAATGACAAGCTTTGGGTTCCCTTCCTCTCACTTCCCTGAATGGTACCTAGAATGTGTGACTGTACCTGGATTCAGTACCATAAAGTTTATTAGACACTTTCACAGTATTATACATACTTTTCAGGACATACATTTAAAAACTACTTACCTACTTTCAGCTATGATCAGTAAGACAATAGTTATTATCAATTTAACTTTATAGCTGCCCAACAGCATCATGGAAGTTAACTGCCTGATGATTTCTGGAATGCTTTTTAACATTTTAGTTCTCTTCCTCCCCCCTTTACGTTGCATAATCTCAGGCAACTCAAATCACATTCAGCTGACACTGAATGTACAGTTCTAACTGCTTGGTTATATAATGCCTTCCTTTGTTTAACATATCTAAATATGAATTTAAATCACTTCATCCCTTTAATTTAGAAACTGTCAAAATCATCAAATCTTTAGTGCTGTAGTCACTACTGTTCAAGAAGTTATGCTTCGCTGCCATGCTGGAGCCTTGCAAGGGAATAATAAGCGTAGATATATGAAGTATGTATTCCTGTTCATTATACATGAGGGTCTGAATACCTCAGAATTTGATCTGCATGTCAATCTTTTCTTAATACTGCTTTTTTTTTTCACATCAGTTGCTCTGCTCCTGCCTTTGAGTCTCCAGCAACCAGTAAAGAGACACTGACATGACTAACCAGTTACAGAGGGACACCAGCAGGACCAAGAGATTTAATTTTCTCTGTTTGCAAAAGGAAAAGAAAGCTAATATACCACTGGACAGTGGAGAGCAGAAGAACCAATCAAATATTCCTTTATTTAAGTTTCTAGCTCAGCTGGACATTTGCTTTCATTCAAGGCAAAAGCCATCCAGGTGGGAGGAGTCCTGCCCCATTCTAGTAGAAGCAATTGGGCTGGCACAGAACCCCGTGCTCACTACAGAGGCTCTGCTCAGCTTAAAGCTATTACCCTGCAGATCCCTCCTTCACACTTCTGCTTGGCAGTGCAGGAACAGAACAAATTCCTTTGGTCACTGGTCCCTGGTAATCGGTCACATCCAGTCACCAGTTGACAGATGTATCAGACACGGTGAGACTTAACTTGTTCTAAAGCCTCAGGGTGTGATTTTGTCCTCAGTTACAAGATTTACACCCATGTAACTGAAGGCATAAAATGGAGCCTCAGGCTCCTGAACAGCTGTTATGGCTTATTGCATTTATGCCTGCCAACTGGTCACCCCACACAACACAGAATGGTGTTGATAGCAATTAAAATGGAGGTCACACATTTATTTGTATTGCCTACAAGCAACACTCCACCGAGGAAAATTTTACAAGCTGAAATTCTTTACCCCAAGTTAAGATTATGTGAATTTTTTTGAGGTTTGAGGAATGTATACCTAGCAGTTTAACTAGAAATTCAGTTTGTGGAAGACACAAGGCCAAAAAATAAAAACTGTATGAAGACCATAAAGCTTTTTATTACCAGATGCATGTGGGAAATTACAAGTAAGAATCCTATTAAAACAGGATACTGAAAACCCCGACAAAATCCTACTCCTGTGTGCCTCACGTGTAGTAGCACTTACTGAATTCTTTATTGTGAGGACAATAAACATATTTACAGGCTATCCCATCACCTTTCTAAATCTTTAAAATTAAATCCCTAATAATCAAGACATTTAATGAGGAATGCAGGAAGCACATTTCCCTTCCAACCTGTAAGCAGCTCACTGGAGTGCCCCCCTCCAGCTACAGAGGATATCCAAATCCCTATTTGGAGATTTTTGAACAAAATAAATTGCCAAGGAAAAAACTCAATGGCCTGTTCTCATCTCATTAGTTTAGCTTGTCTGGGGTTAGCATCAGTTTCTTACTGAAGCACAGAAGGAAAATGGAAGTGCTCTTTTTGCTACTATGCCCATGCCCATCCTACAGAGAAATAAGGCAGGGCTCCTTTCTCCCATCAGGTCAGGGGGGCATTTTCTGGACAGAGAAAATTGGAATTATTCACAGAGAACACACAGCACATTCCAGATGCATAAAGAAAGACACAGAATAGGAAGGGTTACAAAAATACAGCATAGAAAAGCTTGCACTTATACAGTATATGTCTCATATAGCAGCACTGACATCTCTACGTGCTTACTGCTAACATTTCACACTGATTTTTAATGCAAATCACCATTAATGGATTTTCACCAGCTTAGCTGTTTGGGTTTTTCCCTAGAGAGAACTAGCATGCCTTGAAACACCCCGTATTTGCTGTCGTTTCTAAGCCGCTCTTTACCCATAACCTATTCTTTTGTTGTTTGCCTGAGATTCGGGTGTGATTCTCCAGAGTGGAAACTAAAGCCTACTGTACCTTATCAGGAGGTGGGAACTGGAGCTGATTGACATCCAGGGGTGTGATCAGGGGGATGGTGTCAAATCCATCCTCCAAGAGGGGCTGCTTTGTGCTCTTCTCGCTGAAATTATTCCCCAGCTTCACCATTCTTCCAGGATAGAGGGATTTTCTGCTGGCACACACAGACACACAGGCACACAGGCACAGAAATGCAAAATATCAGACTTTTTCCCAGCCCTCGGGGGACCCGAGAAACCTTCTGGAAAAAAAAATAAAATTCTGGTCGCTATGAGGAAAGGTATTGGCGCTCTGGGAAGGACGATAAGCAGAGCTTCCACTATCAGAATTTAGAACCCCCCAACCCACCACGCACACAAAGCAGCAGCCCAGACCCCCACACGTCAGCCCGGGGGAGCGCTGCCCGCCGGCGCGGCCCCGCCC